>CM023484.1:85708044-86201083 GCA_013339685.2 Hyalomma asiaticum
TTCCCGGCCCCAGCACGAATCCGTTTTGGGGTTGTTGTTGAGATGTATGGCCAAAGGGGGGGTGAGCGAGGTTGGTTGTGGTGTTTTGTTAGACATGGTACAGTAGACGTGGTAGTTAAGAAGTGTGTAGAGTGTGGAACCGCCTCCCCTTTGCACGTAGTAGTGGGACATCTCAGCGCAGCACAAGCGTATAATGCGGAGGTTGCCAGTTCTGCCCCACCCTGGCAGCAAGTTGTTTTTCTGTTGTCGTCCAATTTCAGTTTTCGTTATATATATTTTTAGCGAAGGGCACCTTAGAGGTCCCTAGAGGGAATGCGTAAGGGAAAAGAGCACACTCAGATATTATAATATATGCAATGACTCGAAAACATATAAGTAACAAATAGAGACAATAGATATATTACAATAACCGCTGCATTTTATTAAAATTGTAACGACGTCCCACGTCAACATCGCTTCCCTCGGCTCATTTGCTAAGGGAATCACGTGCTTAACCCTTGATAAATAATAATTTCTGAAGTTTACGTCTAAAATCACAATATGATTATGAGAAACGTCGTAGTGGAGAGCTCTGGAAACTTCGACCAGCTGGGGTTCTTTAACGTGCACTGACGTCGCACAGTACATGGACCTCAAGATTTCGCCCTCATCAAAATGCAGCAGCCGCGGCCGGGATTCTATCCCACAACCTTCATTTCAGCAGCCGAATGCCATAGCCACTAGACCACCGTGGCGGGGGCTATTCTGTATGTTGGTATTCCGAAAAAACACTATATTTAGAAAACAAAGCATACAGAACTATAGACACCACGTAGTTTTTCTTTTTTTTTTTCAGAATTCGTTTTACGTTGGCGCACATCGGAGAGCCCGCTATCCGGCAAGGTCGACAGCATCAGACTGACACACTGGTTTATCATCGTAGTTATCCTTAATCCAAAAAGAATTCTACACTTCCCCTTACATTTTACAGTGCGCTCCATGAATCCGCCCCCTGTGCTGTCCTGGCGCATGTAAATGCTACCATTAACCATTCTATTTTTTACCGTGGGTCCCACTACAGTTTTCTCATTTTGAGACCCTCGTCTGTGTACCTGGACGTTGAATTGTGCTGCTTTGGTTGCTGCACCACCCTCCCGAGACACTAAACTCAGTTGAAGCCGGCACACTGACCTGCGATTCACATCTCAAATAGGGCACCGACCTTGCCGTTTCGGGTGCCCTCCAACAACACTTTCTGTTGCGAGGGCAAGCGGCGTGAAAGAAATGGGTTGGGGGATGCTTCTTTAGTGAACGCATATGTCATGTTACTGTGAAATTTAATTATTACTGCAGCATTGGAATAAAGGGGTTCCTGCGCCACAAGATGCAGCTGATAAGAAATCATATGTACAAGCTTGCCTCGGGGCACTGGAGTCACCCAAGTCGTGCTAGCTTGGTCAGAATCTTCTGATTTGAACGTAAATGCACTCGGAAGCGACGGATATTATTAGATCGCACTCACTTGGAAAAGATTTTGGCCCAGCGGTGCGGGTCAAAAAACTCGGCCCTGAACTGCGTTGCGAAGTCCTGGTACTTGAAGCCCGGCCTGTAGTTGCGCTTCATGAACTCCACGTGCGACGGTTCGCCGACGTGCCAGTTCCACCAGAACCACTCGCTCCCGAAACTGGGCACCGAGTAGACGCCCCAGTGGACAAACACGCCGATCTTGGCATCGTCAAACCACGTCGGCAGCGGTCGAGTGTCCAGCGACCTCCATTCGGGAGTGTAGCGGCTGGCCGAGGAAGATCCTGCTAGCACACAAGGCCGCGTGAGAACAAGAAGGCCCACCATCGAGAGGCTCATCTCACCGCCCGCCGGGTCAGTGAAGTGATGCCCTTGCCGAGGACTTCCTCGAGTCTACTGAAAGCCGTAGCTTCGGCGGGGCTTCTCCGCCTCAACAGTGAGCTTGCTACAGGCGCCTGCACATGGCACGAACAGCAGTAGTTTGCGTATACCATGTAATATTATTCAACGGCTTTATCCTGAACTTCATTTAGCGAAGGACAACACAATGCTAAGCACTGTCAACCTGATTTGACACTGCCTCTCTACAATAGCGGCACGAGTGAGCCCAGCATTTGCCACCTGGCGGACGCAGTTGTTTAATCAAATGTCAGCAGAAGATCAGGGAGCATGTTGCCTGTTTTTATTGGAAGCTACGACTTCTCTCGTTGAGCACTTGACGCGTCATGCAGCGAGTTTTGTGCGGAGAAAAACTGCACGAGCACCAGTGTTTCCTAGATCTGATAAAGGTGGTTACCGCGGACAGCTGTATGGCTCGTCGACCGCGACGAGCGGAGATGATGGTGCATACCCCAAAGGCAGCTGCGGCGAAAGAGTGCCACGGGGTCACGAGAGCCAGACAATAAGGCATGTCCCGCGGAGAAGTGGCCGCTTAACAAGAACAGTCGATTTCATCAAAGATGGGTCTGTGCAGCTACATGTATATTGTAGGTCAATTACTAACAAGGGAGTGTACTCAGGTACAGTGAGCAGTTGACCTCCCATAATATGCTAATATTCGAAGATCGCTGTCACAGTATAATTCGTATGACCCACAGAAAAATTAAGGCAGTACGGCGCAAAATGCGGGAGAGTGAAGCACACAGGATGCAGCGCCGTGTGTATCGCTGCGCGAAAAACTCGGCCCTGAACTGCGGCGAGAAGTCCTGGTACTTGAAGCCCAGCCTGTAGATGCGCTTCATGAACCCCACGTGCGAGCGTTCGCCTGTGCTATCCAGTAATTTGCGCTGTTCTACGGCAATGTACATGAAATAGCCCAGCTAAGAACGCCTGTAATAAAGCGTTTCAACAGCTACAAATAAGCACGTCACTCGGCACAAATATTAAAGCGACACTTCAAAGAAACGATTAACCAGTGGACACCGCAATAGATTAGTACTTTTGAACTCTATAGTTGTCATTTAGCCATCATAGGTTCAGTATTAGAAGAGAAAACGAAGCTTAATGTTTCGTTTTTCAATTTGGCGCCGGAACCTGGGCACCCGAACGACAGCGCGAAGTCACGGATTTCAAAGCATTTTCTTGATATTTCGGCCCCATTGGCTCAATGAAATCTGTTGAAACTTGCTATACGCTCAGTTTCTGGCTCCTCTACAAGACGACATTAATTTTTCAGCGGAAAAAAGTTTGTACGTCATAGGTGGCGCCTTCAAAATCTATGACGTCACGGCTAGTTGGCCCGGAAACGCGAAGGTGGCGTCGCCAACTTTATTTTCCTTTTGTGCGTTTTCTCGCTTACTCAGCATCCTGTAGTGGGAAGAGTGGTGCTGTTGGTATTGTGAAAGGGTAATTTACAAATAAACAAGAAATCATTTTGTTCTTTAGTGTCCCTTTAACGCATAATAGCAACACGGTCGACTTCGAGGACGGCGGAAAGGACATCTTCGGGTCAGGCTGTTTGGGCACCCTTAAAGACAAAGGACACAACGAACTACAGGCACTGACTGAGTGCGGCAATATGTGGGAATCGAAATCAGCGCAAACATTCAGGACGACCACAGGGAGGAGGCGCGACACACTGGCGCTGTATGTCGTGCCTGCACTCTGTGGTTGTCCCGATTGTTTGCGTCGATTTTCATCGTTCGTAAAGGAACATATACCAACAAGGCCCAATCGATGTTTCATGGAAGTGGAATGTGAGGATGGCTGTTTTCGAAGCGATAATTGAGTCGCAATTAACGTCTTTCTGAGCGCGCCAGTTCTTACTGGAAAACTCGGTGCGCACGCCATTGATGTATGCCTGACGTTCCTTGGTGTAAACCAAGGAACGTCAAACCAAGGAACGTCAAACCAAAGGACTACTCATGATATAAAACTTCGTTCCTGCACTTTGGCTACAAATGGACAAGAAAAAATAATGGGGTTGAAGGTGCTTCAAATTCGACACACCGAAGTCTGAAATTATACAGTCTGTCCCACAGCAAACACAAGTGCAAAAATTTGAAAGCATGAAGTGCTAGGCAGTAATACGTATCCTTAAGCACTTCTTAATACGTACTTTTGACAGAACTGATCCATTCAGTGGTCGAGACATAGTACCCCAGGGTACATCTTCCCTGCCGTTCCGAGAATACAAAGTCTGCTCGAATGCGCCCGTCCGGCAACGGCCTAGCTGCTAACACCAACATGTGTCCGCACTTATAATCTTCGTATGTCGTCGTCGTGCTAAACAATCGGCTCAAAAGCACAACAACACAACAATGGCTGACAGGCGCCGCATGTTACAAATGAATAGAGTTTCAGCGGCAGATGGCCAGTTGTTTTCTCACGCCGACTCAATTCTCGATCGAAGCAGCAGAATACTGTAAGATAGGCGCAGTGCTTCATACAGCCTTGTAGGTTACCGACCCTTCAAACAGCCCTGTAAGTTGCCGTTTAATAGCAGGAAACACCGTCTCGCGTCTGAAAACACGCGCACCGTTTTCGTTGGGAAGAAGGTCCGTAATGACACATCCGCCGCAATGCGACCCTTTCCGAAAAATCCGTTATCCACCTCTGATAACTACAAAGGCAGAAAAATGTGCGATCGTAAAGGAGTATCGAAACGAGACCTCTTCATACAATGTTAATCACTGCGTGACTATGACTGTAATGACTATGACTGATTCCTGAGGTTTCACGTCCCAAAAATATTGAAATGATTATATTTCATATAGGAACAGATATTGACGAGGAATATCTCAACAACTTAAAAATTTCAGATGAGATCACGCACATCGGCGATACTGGGGATTGTCTTCAAAGAACCATTAAAACGAGAAAATTTAACGAATAAGAAAGGGGATACCAAAGGAGAGGACGAAGGCGACATAGATCAAGAAGACGACGAGGAAGATGCGGAGGACGAGGAAGACGACAACGAGGAAGATGAGGATGACAAAGTAGAACAGGAAGAACACAACGATGGATTTTGAAGATGAGGCAGAAAAATACGCAAAAGGCGATATAAGAGGAAGAGTGAGTAAAAACAAAGAAGACAATCGAAGACGAAGAGGGGGAAGGGAAGAAAGAAAGGAAAAGCGAAAAAGAACAAGACAGCACGCAGCAATGTTGAGCTTGCGCTGTGACTGCGCTGCGCGCTGTGGAGGCGTGGGAGTTTTAAAAATAATTTAGCTAGAACTAACACATAAAATGCATAAAGAACACGGTAAAATGCGAATTCGCATAACTACGATGTCCAGGGTTCGTACAGGCTTCCAAGAGAAAAATTCAAGGACTTTTCAAGGACCTTTGACAAAAAATAAGGAACACGACTGTAGTTAATGTGTTGCACAAAACAAAGGGTATTCTGTTCACTTATTGCACGATTTCACTAGAAGTTCTGAAGCTCAAGACAGGTCTTTCAGTTTTTCTTTTTTTTCTATTTGCATCTTAATGCTATCAAGTTCGGTCTTGACTTTCGCAGTCTTTCGCAGGCTGTTGGACTTTACTACATGTATGATGTCGCCAGTAGCTTCTGCCTTTTCAGCAAAGCCATCAGCAGAGGTTATCAAATCGGCAACTGCTTCAAGTTTCTTTCTCTTCAGCTGCATGCATTCAACTTCCTCCATAATCAAGCGCCTTTTTGTCTAATTTGCATTTTCTTGGCACTTTTTCTTCTCTGATTCTAAGTGTGCACCATAGTGCTGTCTTTCTTGGCTCTTTTGCCATTCTTAGCTCTTTTGTTATGGTGACATTCAAAATGCCACCTTCCCTCGCCACTGCATCATATATGACACGCTGTGAAATAGACAAGTCTTTCAGGTTCTCTACGGAGATTTGGTGGTTGACACTAAACCCCATTCAACACTTGCTTGTCCATGGCTAAGAACAAGAAGGAGCTTGACTGTTTTCTATAGCTCTTTGTAGGAGGGATGGGAGCTCAAGAGTTCTCGCAAGAACTCATCCAGCCTGCTAACGCTCCTCTCAAAGAGGCGAAGCTCAAGCCTGAACTCTTCCAGCAATTCAGTGTACTCCGCAAGAGCACATTCCCGCTGGCTGTCACTCACTCTTCCTGCTATGGTCAAGTTGTCTAGCACCTTCCTTAGGCCCACCAGGCACTGATCCGGCTTGGAGCACATGAGCCGGGGGTCTATATAGGACAGGCTTCTAACCATAGATGACTTTAGGGGACTTCTTTTCGATATTTTCTTGGTCACAGCTGCCAAAAATTGTTTGCACTCCATTCTGAGCTGGAACGCATCCTTCGCACTATGTTTTGAATCTTTGAGTGCTTGTTCACACTTGGGACCGATATCCACTTTTTCAAGTGGAGTGTGGTTAATGGAATCAACCTCCACCCTCAGCAAACCAGCAACACCTCCCAATGAAGACAACACTGAGGCCTTTATGAATTTTGAAAGGAGCTTGTGCACAATACTTTCAAGGTCTCTCCCAAGAAATAAGATCATGGGTTTGTCGGACTGGTAGTTTTTCAAGAATGGCTGAATAATGTATGCAATACTGACAGCAAGTTCAGTTTTACCAGTGTCAAGGAGTCACGACAACAGCTATGCACATTTTCAAAGGATGCGCACTTCGGAAGGCTCACCTGCCTACTTCTAGCAGTCTCCCCATATTTCTTCAGGTCATCGCAAAGCAGCAAAGCTCTCTCAATTACAAATGTCTTTTCCACCCATCAATGTGGCACATACGACAGAGGAAATTTGTCCTGGATAGTCACGGTTGAAAAATCATACGTCGATTCTCCACTTACTGGCTACAACACCTGCCTTGTAGGCATTGCGGATGGTGTGGAGGCTACACGTTCGCAAGTCGGCACATTGGACCTGGTGGTTTTCCTGAAAATGTACTTGCATGTTCCTAAAGAACTTTAAGTTGACATTTGGCCCATTCATTGAGATCTGAAGAATCTTGCCAAGTGACAAAGGCTCCAAAGCCCTTAGAAGTACCTCCTGCATATCGTCTGCCGTGGAGTGCCCTATAAAAGCGGAGGTGTAATACCTGGCGAACACCTTGTGTGAGGAGTTCCAGTACCGCACATGCACGTCCATTTGCTTCTCTTTCAGGAAGTCATTCAGTGACTCGTCAAAAAGCACGACGTAATAGTCGGACCTCTGTACCTCCTGTTGCAAGCACGACAAGAAAAATGGCTCGAGTCCATGACATGCAACATATGCGCATTTTCTTTCTCCGCACGAAAACAATTTAGCCACCCCACTGTCAGGGAACATTTGCTTGAACAAATCGCCGGGTTGTGCTGACGATCTGCACGAGTAGTGGGAGGTAATCACTTTCATTGCCCACAGAATTTCCGCATTGGTAACCACCTCGTGCGACTTGATGGCGCTGCTTAGATCGGTCGCTTGGGATGGAGCCGAGCTAGTCGATCGCTCACTTGAGCTTGCCGTCAGGTAGGTCAGTATCGAGTTTCCAGCTGCCATTTTCATATTTCCACAGTGCTTTGTACATTTTGCGCGGCTCTTGAAGGAATTCGCCCATAGAAGCGATGTCGAAGCTCTTCTTGCACGGTGGGGATCAGATGTATCTGGCGCAATCCAGCGCTTATAATTATTGTTGCTGAGCCAAGTGCTCTGGAACTTACATTTGCCAGGCATTTCTCCAAATTATGCCACCTACGTGCACGATTATGCGATCACAATGCACACAGCAACCAACACGTGGAAAACCAAGCACCACTGACGACACTGGAACAAGCACTGACCACTGACAAAGTATACAACGCACAATTTGGCCAGCAGATGATGCTGAGGTTAGTGAGGATGTGCTGTACTTTTTAATTTTTTTTTTACTTTAGCGGGTTTACGAGGGACACCGCTAAAGGTGAAGCCGCAAGAAACCTTTTCAAGCACTAGCAAATTCTGCTGCAATAAGTGGATTCGGGAAACTTTTTCCGGAGAGCTCAAGATGTTGTAGCCCATTGTAGCCTCATTGCGGCCATCAGTAGCCGAAGCCGAAGCAAGCCAGATAAAAAAAAAATGGTGCTGCGGGCCCGCACATGCCTCGATCCATCGCGTACAGGTGTTTTGACCGTGTTTGACTTCGCGATCGCGGCGTTACGGAACGCGATATCCAGTGAAGTTTGTCCCAGACATGTTCAAGTGCCGTGAATTGCGAGTAGTACAATCGGACCCTGTGAAAATCCCCAAAATTCCAGGGTTTTCAAGGACTGTAATGAAATTCCAGGACCTTCAAGGCCTTGAAAACGAAATTTTCAATTTCAAGGGTTTTCCAGGGTTTCAAGGACCTGTGCGCATCCTGGATGTCCAAAATGTGTTACGTGCGCACTCGTGCGGTATAAATATCATGCCACAAGAATTTCGCGAATGGGGGCGATGAACGTGGCCGAAGCAGACCGAACGAGCCAGGCCCAACTCCGTCGCTCTGAGGGCGCATGCGACATCATCCGATCGGGAAGTCTGCGTTTAAGTAGAGAGCACGTGTGGAGAGGAAACGCCCCGCTCGTTTTTAACAAGCGTGAGAAGAAGCGACGGGGGGAGGGTTCGCACGAGCAGCAACTGTGGACTTCGCGCTGTCGCCATCGCTGGCACGCCCGCTAACTCGGCAGCCATCAGAGGGCGGCTCGTAAACCCTTCTGCGTGCTGTGCTTTCAACGCGAAGGGATAGCGAAAAGTGTCCCTGGAACAGCCGTATTCTCTTAGACTAGCGCTTTGCAGAGATACGCGAGATCGTATCCAAAAGAGTCAGCTGCCAGGCTCAATTCGTATAACATTTTATATCATGCATGGCTATCGCTTCGCCCTTCTAGCGAAACTGACTTTTTTCTCTTCGTCCTCCCCTATCCGGTTTGCAAAGCTGCGCCGAGCTGTTTACTGGCACTGTAAGCTTTGTAAACGACCTCACGCCCAAGAAACAAAGAAAGCCGCTCCAGAATTAAACAATGCAAGTGTCGCACCGCAAAGCATGGCAGTATCGGACACGACAAAAGTAAAGCTCGTTGTGCGACCTCTTTCACAGCTGTTCGAAAATGTATTCGTTATGCGGCTTTTAGGCTTGGCCTCACACAGCAGAGGCACATCATGAAGCATCCAGATGATTCAGTCGACATTAATACGTTTCACCTATCGCTATACGCCACAGGTGAGCTGCCAACAGCACCAACACGGATACTTTCCTGACGCTGCTAAGACGTTCAATCTCAGGCCGCTCCTGGACTACATGTTCAAAGCAGACGATGCGGTCGGTGTGCCTGACGCGCCAGTCTTTCTGGGAGTGCTGTCTCCAATATAAGCAACTTCCTGTAATGGTAGATTTTCGTAATTCTGCGCAGTAAAACTAACAAGAAAACTGGTGCCGTAACACCAATTTACGCGAAACGAGGCTCATTCAGCATGTATGAACAATGAAGTTTCATAGAAGTGCCGTTAAACCTGTCTCTTCATTTATCCAACTTCTCAGCTTCAGTTTTCCTTAATTCGAAGGCAGACACACTACGAGACGAAGCCCGAGTGCGCCGTAACACTGACACTATGACGATGACACTGGCTTCTGCTTCTGTTTAGCGCATTTGGTAGAGCGACAGCACTCCAAAGCGTCGGTCCCAGCTAGGTTCCTGCACCAGGACGATTTTCTCTGCAACGAATTCAACTGTCCTTTCCGTGAAAAAATCCTTGTAGCTCTGTCTGTTAGCATTCGGTGTTGTCATATGTGTTCTCTTTCATAACCTATAAGGATGCTAGGCTCCCTATATGGAGGGAGAATACAGGGACGCAATAATGACCCTTTTGCAACAAATTGCAGGATTCCGCAGAACCGATTTGTAATGCACACAGAAATTACGCACGTGACTACTTAATCACCGGGTATATATCACAAGACCACAATTTAGTGCTGTGAAAAGCTTCAGCCAGAGCATTATACTCTTGCTACTAGCGATCGTTCAACAGCTAGGTGCTTAAAAAGCTCGATGGATGAACGTTTACTCAATGTACCCCGGTCAATACAGCTGCCATGATTGGCTTGTCAACCTCATGACTCGTTCTGCAGCCATAGCCGCCGTGTCACTGTGCACGTCCGGACATGCACAGTTGCGTACACACTCGGTGGGACGAAATGTCATTGTCTGAGCACCCAGTATATTACAATGTGAATAAGAAATCCACAAATGGAAGAAAATAAACTATTTTAATGTACAATGTTTGAGTTTGCTTTATGCACATACACAAAATATATTCCAGTGAACGTGATCTCTTTGAAGAGAAATGGCACTCTGATGAAAAGGCAATCGGAAAATTGCAAAGCACTTCACATCATAGCTAGGAATCAATTACTGTCACTATGAAATGGCACTGCTGCTACTAAGGCAAACAAAGGGTGGTTTAAACCTAACATTCGGCATGAGCTGGTGGTCCCTTGGTGTTATTCTAGCGATGACCAACTAATAAAATGCTAAAGAAATGCTAAAAAAATGCTAAACATATTGTTCTTCTTTCTTTCACATTGGATAGCAGTTGAACAATACAGACACACAAGCTTTTAAAGTGCTCATAACAAGTGATCATGTTGCTGTATCGTGGCAGTTATGGACTTGCCCTAAGTAGAGAACAGTTTCTGGTATGAAAAAGCTAGTCACGTCATTGAATAAGGTGGAGGCACGCGCAACTTACAACATAATAGAAAGTTTCAGCAGTGCTGGCTTACTGTATGGTAGTGACAGTAATGCCATACCGTCATGGTCAGCACGTGACTATTTAAGTCGAAGAGAGCTGCACTAGTTGCTCGGTGAGTACGGAAACGTCATCAGATCCTAAAACTTCCTGGTGAAGTTCTGACGAGCTAAATTTTCTATGTACCAACCACGACGGTACAGCATTACCGTGCTTACTGTACAGTAAGCCGCTGCTGCTAAAACTCCTAATCATGCCAAGAATGGCAGTGAACTAGAGCAGCGCCAATAGGTGTGAGACCAATGTTGTGTTTAAGGTTTCGCCAGTGACTTTTCAATGGTATACAGGATGGTTCTTTATGATGACTCAACTCTGGCACTCCATAGGCTCATTCTTCTGCCAATGGTTCAAGAGGAAGGCAGCAATACACATTCACATGCTCATCCTACCAGAACCTCAGCATCCTTGTCACACAGCAGCTTGACTTACCAATCGATTACAGCATTATTCTCACGACGTAACCTGTATGTCATAAACTACACTAGGACTGCCATGCGCTTTGAATCAGTCAGGCCTGACAATGACTGCCATATTGCTGCGGTCTTAAGGTACTGTGCTGGCAATTACCCAGTTATAAAATAGAAAAAAAGGAAATAAAAAATGCTGCTTTCCTTTTCTTTTTAACAAACATTGCCCCACCCGTAGACATACAGAAATAAAACATTTTGCACTGGATATGAAATTGCACTAAATTTGGCATTGTAAGGAAGAAGTGCCACACAGGCTTGTACAAGATAATTATTATTACTGTTTATCATGATGTCAAAAATTTGCCTTACCCAGGAGAAAATGCACTTTCTAACTTTCCTTGATGTGAAGAAAGCTAAAGTTTCCCTGCAAGCGAGCAACATTTCTATCATGTACGAAAGCGCTGTATATTGGCAAACAGCAAAATCTAGCAGCTCTGTGTCATGCAGGAATTTAGCTGCCATTGTGTGACATGTCATTTGAATTTCAGCACATTTGGAATAACATAGAGCAGCCCTTGTATCGACCTTGCATTCCACACCAGAACCAGTACAATATATTTACAACACTAAGGATCTTGCGATGCATTTCCTTGAATTAAGACATGACAGTAATGCTGTATATGCATGGAACATTGTGCGCTATGCTGCGCTTTGTACTCTGTTGATGCAATTCCAGATGTATTCAGTACAATATCTAGCAACGGCAGTCTCCATTTATTAAAACAGACCCGACACTGCTAGTAAGATTTATTAGATTGCATATGCTACCAACATTTTAAGTGAAATTGCTGGAACCCGCAAGCACTAGTTTGAATATACTGTTCACAAAAATGCAGCAAAGTGTGGTAGCCTTCTATTTGTCTTCCGAACTATCAAGGATGCTTTGCTCTGGCTCAGATACTCTTTCGGGTATGTAGTGAAACAGCAGTGTTTCATGGCAATGGAATGAAAAATATAGGTGTAATGCCAAATGTGTGAGCGGAGTGGATCAGGGAATGAGGAGGAGTAGCTGATATTTTTGTATCAATGGAAAAAAAGAAGTGGACCTGGGCAGGGCATCTCATCTGGAGGATATATGACAGATGGACAGTAAGAATGACAGAATTGATACCAAGAGAGAGAAAATGCAGCCGAGGAAGGTGAAAAAGTGCCTTCATTTGCTGTACATTGTGAACATAAACCGTGTGACCTTGTATTGTGTGAGGACAAAAAGTCTGGATATGCTCAACATGATTTCAATTTTGCTCTTGAAGGTGCAAGGAATGGCTGCTGCTATAGACTCATGCTGTGCCTGTCGTAATATCTAGATTAGATATGTGCACTGCCAGTCGTTTGGTCTTGACAACATTTGTTGGCAAGGTTTAAAGTGACTAGGAAACACTGCACATCCAATGCTGCCACAATCTGCCTTTTGCATGTCTGTGTGGCAGCCTCTCGCTGACACGGCACTAAACAATCTGTACGGCATCACACCGAACCTGTCATGCGCTGCCGCAGCGTTTCTCTATGGCACAACATGGTTGGCAAGCGAGACACACAGTGAGCGTAGCGGTTACTTTCTCTTTGAAACGCTGTACGAATTTCTGGGAGGCCTCTCCGGCATGAACACTTACAGCAAAAAGAACAGACCACGAGAAAGCCTTGAGTGTCTAAAAACATTGCAAAATGCCGCCCGAACGGGAAAGGCATCGAGGCAAGCAGACGCCACTCGCTCCCCACATGGCCAACTGAGGGGTGGAATCCAGTTTGTGTGAGACCATGTGCGTGAAAGAAAAAGAGGTGGGGGGTGACTTCTCGTGAAAGGGTAGCTCGCTGAATCGCTTTTGCTGACTTTTTGTGTTTTGTTGTTTGTTGCTTTTCTCGACATCCCCTTTCCGTTTCTCCCTTCGAAAATGAACCAGTCGTCTTGGTGCGCTCGGTTGAGATGCCCTCACTGAGAGACAGTTACCGTGCTCTCTTCACGCTATTTTCTTCCACTTCCTCAACTAGAATCTCTCTCTTGGTGCGCTGAAAGTGAATGGACGTGTCGTGCCTTTTTCAACTCTCCGAAGTTTATCTCCGAGTAAGCCCACAGAGGGATAGCTAGAGCTCAATCTGCGTAAGGTTTACTGCCAGTAGTGTTCAAGTCACGGAGCACCAGCATACCTGGCCGGAGCGATAAAGGGATGTACAACGAGGCCAGGATCAACGAAAACGCTAAGCGAAGCGCTACTGAAGGAATGCATGGTAGCAACGAACGAGGAATATTTGGGGGCAGGTGTGTGTGAGCGTTCCAATGTTTAATGAGTTGAACCCCACGTCAACTCAAGGACTTATGTGAAGAATTCATCCCCCATCATCGGATACAAAAGGCAATGTGCTGGAATAACACCTCTATCTTGCAGGGTAAGATTTCGTTATTGCGTTGATCCGCGTGACCATGTGCATTTCCGGATGTGTGATTTTGCCTATCCATGCCGTTCTTACAAAATAAGTTTGATTACGGGAGTATGGAGCAATGGTTTCACTGAAATAGAAGTTCTTCGCGCTTTCTTCGTGGCTAAAGCCGTGTCATATATGCGGCATTTGCCTGCCTGCACCGTACGATGATGTGAGAGAACATCATGTTACAAAAAAGGTGTGTCTGCATAGCGTACCGGCCCAGTTCGCGCCGAGTATCATTACTTTCGGTAACGGGTACACTGTTCCGCACTGTGCGCCGCTTGCGTCGTCTGCACAGTCGGACCATGCAAAAGGCAGATTGGCGAATGCATTAAGTTTCCTTTTGTTCTGTATCTCCAAGTTTGAATGTGGTAAAGTAGTGCCATCTCATCAGAATTCCTGGAAATGTACAATCTGTTCAATGTGTCATGTAATACCATGCCTCAATATTATTTCAGTTTGGCCTACTTGCCTTAAGGCCCCACCTCCCCCCCCCCCTCTTCCCCCAAAGGAGGTGTTACATTAAGGGTAAGTTTGTAATACTGCAGCCGATTTACACATTAGCCGCGAAAGAGTAACACAACCTGCAAGAAGGGAGTGTGTGGCACGGACGTGACAGAACCAACTAGCCTTATCTTTATAATAATACATGCCCTAAAACAATCTAACAATTGACCATGTAGCCTTATATGAAAGAATTCCACAAATCCTGATGTTTTCCACTGCTAGAAGTCCTAGTAAGTAATAAATCGTAATCCTCCCTGTGAACCCCTATGTTTTATAAATAGAGACAGCCGGTGCAAGTGCACTTTGTACATCTGAGAGGTGTTAATGCACTTGCTGAACACAAGCAGGAACCAGTAAATCATCAAAGAATGGTCATCTCTGAGAAAAACACACAGAAAACATGACAGTAATATTTCTCATGATGTCACTCTGAATTCATGCAATGTGAACATATGCAAAGGAAGCACTTCTGCGTCTTATGCAACCAGCCACAACTAGTACTTCACAACCAACTAAAACACACGCAGTACATGCCATACATTAAAAGCTGCCGAGATTTCCCTTTTTTTTTTCAGGGCTATCACCATTACGAATTAGTTACTCCTTGAAAACTGAATAAAAGTACAAACTATATCTTGCACATCAGTATTGATGTATGACACAAAAATAACATATTCTGTCAATGTAACAAAATAAAAATCCTTGCACAACTAGTACACATTCACGACCTTTTCTGCATACGGGCAGAATTAGGTAATTAAAACATGTAAATGAAACTATACACAGCTTGCGGAAAATCAGTCTAGGTAACGAACATGAAAGAAAGAATAGAGTGCCAGCAAAGGCATTTAAAAAAACTGCACAGTTATACACGGCCAAAAGGAAAATGCAGTTATTTACAAGCCCATAAGCAACAGTTCCTGAAAAGGTACGCTGCAATATGCATGACTAAGAAAACAAAAAAAGTAAACAGAGGTGAGACAGCATGGTACAGTACTGCAACTGCAATGGCAGAACTCACTGAAAAACAGGCACTTATAAATTCTACTAAGTCTTTATAAAAACCGCAACACAAGCCAAAAGATGTAGACCTTGCATTGAAATGCAACTTGTATGTGAAAAACAAATTGTCAGCAACATGGTTGAAACTATGACACAAAAATTCAAGGCAGAGTGGTTTGTTCTCTAAGGAATTAGCTAAGGAAAATTAGCATTCACACTTCAAGCTGCATATACCTCTAGTGTTATAATTAAAATGTGAAGAAGGCGGCAAAAGACAATGCAGCTGTACAATTAAACATAGGCACTGAAGCCCAACTACTAGTACTTGCACGGGGAAGTAAACATGTAGGTCTCATATATCTGTTCCAACACATGAATTCCTTTAACGGAACACCATCTGCCCTAACAAATCAGCACGCTGCTTTTTCTTTTTCATAATGTGCCCCCTCCCTTCCTTTTTTTGTTTCGCAAGGCACAGCTGAACTGGAGATGTGCGCATGAGCGCTCCTCTGTACATTTTCTGCTATCAGTTCAGACCTCCTCCTCTACGGGTAAATTCACTGCTTTCTACACAAGGCAGAAGCAGAAGTGCTAAAAGCTTCAGCTCCTGCTTGTTTCTGCTGCCATTCTTTCTTTTCCTGCGTCATGTGTTGCTTGCAAGGTGCATCAGATGTTTGCCAAACGTGGGTGCTGCTTGCCACACAGTATGTCGTGATGGTAAGATTTCGGCTTTGGTGAGTCCGTAACTATTCCAAGGCACAGCACAACTGAGACTGGGACCACAAACAATAAGCCACCTCATATACACCGACTTTCAATTGGTGTTCTTCGCACCAAGAGCTCCGTATTCATCTGCATATGTTTGCCGTACCGCACCGCCGTTAGCAAAACAGGAAGGGTCACATGTGGTCGAACATATTGAAATACTGACACACATTGGAATAAATTGCCAAGAGAAATTGTATAAACCAACAAAACCTGTTAAACGAAATTTTATTGACTGCAAGCGTCTAAAAGCTGATGACTGAAAGATATTCACTATGCAGGAAAAATAAGAAATAAGTATGGTGCACACATCTCTTCTCTATTTATTCCTTTCATGCTTCTACATAGCAACTACGAAAAGTAAAAAATAAGTGCACTGCATGCATTTTTCCTCTGTTTGTTCCTTTCATGCTTCTACAACGCAACTACGCTTCAGCATTTAGGTATTTAATTGGTGATGGTGAATCAGATTTGGATGAGCATATCTTGTTCGTTTGATTTTTGTTGTTGGTTTAGCATGATATGGTCATAAGTGCTCGCTACTAATAACAATTTTTTGGCTTTTGCATGCCGGAACCCTCCTATGATTATGACGCATGCTGCAGCAAGGGACTTAGGTTGACTTCGACCACCAGGGGTTTCTTAAGCATCACTTAAATATAAGTACATGGGTGTCCCTTTCATTTCACCCCCATTGAAACAAGAGCCCCATGGCCAGAAATTGAGCCCTCATCCTCAACATATTTGTCTGTGTATCTCAATATTTTCATCGTGTGTGAATCTCACCGTTTCCTTAACTTTGGTGCGATATGGCAGTGCTTCTGTGCATAAATAGGCAGGTATGTGGCCTAACCTGTCATATCACGCAATCATTAAATAATGTAATGCAACTTCCTGTTTTACAGCTAAGCCGTACAGGGTTTACATCGAATGTAGCAGGAGTGAATTCATTAAAAGAAGATTACAGGCAACTTAGACATGTCCGCTTAATGGTTCTTAAAGGGACCGACAACTGACCAGAACCTGCGATTAGATTCTGGCAGAAATGAAAAAACCATAAGTTATGGTGACAGATTCAAGCATACTTAATGGGGTTTGAGTAGAATTTGCATTTTTAAATTGACTTTGAAAATCGCAAAAAACGGGTATGTCGTGCAGCGTAGCCGTAGAGACTTCGTACTGCTATATGGAGTCTTCTGTTTGGTGTGCATAGTCAGATGCTTTTATACGCACCATAATTAGTGCTAAAAGTTAGAGCACGCGTATTATTAAGCGTTCCCGCTCTCTTCTTCTGTGCTGCCCACGAGGTACGAAACAAATAAGTTGACACTGCATGAGAAGCGGCGCTGCCTTCGTAGCGCAACCGTGGAACGGTCGCTGAAGGCTGCGACGCATGTGCGCGCTGTTTTTCTCTCGTGTCTGCGAAACCTGTACCGGAGTGTACAGCGCGAATTCGCGAGTGAGATCACAAGTCATAGCAACATTGATTTCTTTATATTTAGGGCTTCACTAGTTTCCTTTTCCCTTTGCGGCCTTATAATCGCTATCGGCCTAACCTTCCACTGTTTGCAACTCTGTGGCCTGTAAAGACTCCATAGTCGCCGCAGATGAAAAATTCGGATTTTATATGTTTCGCGGTGTTTTCGGCGTTACTACTGGGTGATTAGGCACTCTGACCGGATAAGTTTTCAGTTGCACTGATAAAAGCAGGTACCACAAAAATTGGTTGTCGGTCCCTTTAAGATATCCGCTTCTGCATCAACGCAGCATTTCTGGCGACTCTGCCAATCAATGAAGGCTCCCTTGCTACGGCCTCTTGAATAGCTTTGAGGCACCTTAAGGGAGTTCATCTTATACTTGTCCCACACTTCGTGAAGAATTGGAGACGTACTGGCGACTGGTGTGCTCGTAGCTAAGACCCCTGATCACCCAACCAGCACAACACCTTCTCCCTCCTTCACCAGATTTTTCTCGGAAAAGATCTGGTCTACTACACTGTATAAGGCCCATGTTTACCTTCCCTGTGCCCTTATCACGCTTCATGAACAAGTTAGTCCAGTATCTACAAACAAGCCTCATGATAGTCTTGTGCACTGATTACCATAATTGTTTCCTTAGTGCACCTTAATCTCACAAGAGTGATAAGGAAAACAAGCAATAAGGATAAGCCAGGTTTATGAATATGGGCCCAAGGCTAGGTTCTGGCAGATCCCGTGTTCACAATTTCACAGCAGTGGGGCAATCCTGAGGGCAGTTGTGGGTGCAGAGAACTGACTCATATGCAAAATAAAATGTGAATTAAGTGAACCAAGTCAGAAGTGAAAGGAATCAAAGGTCCATTAAGTGGACTAAAGGTGCCTTTATATTAATGAAATGTGAATTAAGCAAAACAAATGTTCACCAAACTGACTCAAGGGTGCCCTAAGCAAACCAAAGGCATAATGCGCTTAATCAAGCTCGGTATGGCTAGGTTCTTGTCTAGGGGTCCACTCTGTTACCCTTAATGACCAGTCCTTAGAGAAGGCAAGCCTGGCCGGGGGTGGAAGAAAGTTAGGTGGGCAGATGAGATCAGGAAGTTTGCAGAGGTAAATCAGGCACAGTTAGCACAGGACCAGGATAAATGGAGATCTATGGGAGAGGCCTCTGCCCTGCAGTGGGCGTCGACGGGCTGATGATGATGATGGCTGGGTTCTGACCGAAAGTGCGCCTGCCTATCGATTCCAATGACAACTTTACAGATGTCAGCCGATCTCACCACCACAGCTTTGTCAGCCATCTTCTTTCACAGAGAAAAAGGGCACTTAATTTTAATTGCGATGCTACTTGCTGATGTTATGCTATGCAATTTCTTGCTGTTTTCTATGCTTATTTGTCACTGTTCATTTCTTTTCAACAACTGTGCTCTTGGTAATACGATATATTCTTCAGGGTGCCTTAATTTTGCAAATGATGTGTGCATCAGGTACTATATAGTGTTGTAAAGTGCACCGTATGGATCACCCACCCTGTGCCTCTTATAGACACGTGAGGTCTCTCTAAATAAATAAAATAAAATGAGTAGCTAATTAGTGCTTGTGACATGGTTTCGTGTTTCTTTGTATCCAGCTTCAGTTGTGCTGTGCCTATGAATAACGTCGCAATACATGACATACTGTGGACAACTGAAACACCAACCACTACATAACTCTTGAAAACTCACTGCTACACTGTCTAGAAGGCATCCATAGGAGTCATGCGATAAGGCTTGCTATCAGAAGTCTTTCAGGATACTCGTTAACAACTTATACGTGTAAGCCCTACAGGCTCTGAATATTATGAATTAAGTGAAGAAAAGAATTGTATCTTAGGGCTTTCCTTAATTCTGCTGCAAACACCACACCTGTTTGGCAACATGCTGCTTTATAACAATGAACAAGACAAAAGATATGCATCATGCAGCCCTTGAGTTGTGTACACAGCTTTCATTAACTACTCAGTGACTTGACAAGTTTTTGAAATTGTACATATTTTTCATAGACTCTTGAGCACTGTACACTGTTCTTAATCCAATTGTTCTGCAAAGCAAAATGTCAGTGCTTCGGTTTCAGAGCTACACGATGCAAATTCCAAGCCCGCACAGCATTTCATTCCTTACCCTACAAATTCTGCAAGTCATGCAGAAATTTATTCCGCAACACAGACCCATCATAATCTAAGATGATGCAGTAATTCTATAGGAATAAGGTCTGAAATCTTTAGTATCGGAATGTGGAAGTTATAACTAATGTGAACACCCGTGGTCGATAGGGGAGTGACACGTACTCGCTTTCCGTTCGCACATATGCCAGGAACGGACACAACATGAACGGATGGAAGATCCCTTTGAATCGTGCTGACCAAGATGTTTCTTACTCTTCTGTGTGCTCTGCCGCTCCTACAATTTGTCAATGCTGACCTTTTTCACAGTTTTACACCACCGATATTTCATCCCCCTTCTCTAAACTGTCTCTACTCTGAATCCAGTTATGTTCTGAAAGCTGTCTCTGAACCTAATCGCTCCAACAGACCTTTGCTCCTTCCTTGCTCATTGAGCGGAAACCTTCATGTGGCAGCTACGGGGTTGGATCGACACCACAGTGGCACAGCAGGAGGCGATAACAGTGGCACTAAGACCCTCCAGGAAAAAATGCTCGTGCATCCCCCCAGCACAGCCATGTGGAATGATGAGAAACCTCTTTGTTGACATGTGTGCACATAAGAAGGCTAGATCCTAACTGTAACAGCTCTGACACAATGTTATGTAGTACTAACCCCCAAATTTATGCATAGCACATGACACCTGCTGTGTGGTGAACTGAAATCGACTTTGCATTCAGGTGTGAAAACAACATACTAGTGACTGCTTGCTTGCTTTCTGGGGTTTTATGTCCCAAAACCAGTCATGATTATGAGAGGTGCCATACTGGAGGGCTCCGGAAATTTTGACAACGTGGGGTTCTTCAATGTGCACTGACATCGCACAGTAGACGGGCCTCCACATCTCACCTCCATTGAAATGCAGCAGCTGCGGCCGGGATTCGATCCTGTGACCCTCGGATCAGCAGCAGAGTACCATAGCCACTAGACCGCTGTGGCAGGTCGCTGGTGACTGCTTATGCAGGAGTTTAATAGGCAAGCGTGAACACTACGCTGCAACAGTTGGATGCAAGGTCAATGATAAGTTTTTGTACATATAAGCAAGTTTCTGTGGCCATGAAAAGTAAGCTATGGGAATGGTGCTTCTGTACATGTGTTGCTATGCCAATAGTCTCAGCTTAACGGCGCATCTGTCTTGATGGGACAAGCGCTGTGCTGAATCAGCACAGTGAATCATGCGACGGCCTTGCATTTGCCTGAATGCAGAAGAGAAAAGCCATAAAAGAAATTTGAATCAACATTTCATATGGCGTTTATGAGACAATAGCTGTCTGGTTCTAAACAATTTTTCTCTTTTCTATGTAAAACCAATGGAAATGAAGCTTTCCTTTTTTCAGGAGTCCCCGCAATGTGACACACTAAGTCTCAGCAGCTGTCCCACTACCAGTGAAAGGTGTTCACACGTACAACTACAGCAGGTTATCTCCACAAAATATCCTGCAAAAGCTGATATAAATATTGCCCACACTAGTGCGTCGAGAGCACTTCAGTTGGCCTTTTAGTAGGTTCTTGTAGAAAACTCTGAGCTTCTTTTATGGCTTTTTATTTATTTATTTTTGACTTGCACACACAATTTGAGGACTATACTATTGTGCCCAAGCTTGTAAATTTTTTTGTATTCTGTTTGGCTCCCAGGTGTTTTGAAATTCATATTCCATTTTTTAGAATAATTTGTGGTCCTGTACATAACAGTAGTGAAAAGAAATATGGACTGCTACAAATGTGGCTGCCATGAAAAGGAACTTAACACAACCAGACTCTTAAAATGAACAAATATTTCTGCCCAAAGCTATACAGATGCTAGTGTAGCTACATAAAGGTTACTTTCGGAGGTGAGGAACATAGCAAACAAGGTAAGGACATATACTTCTAGTGCTAGCACAGCTGCTGAAATGAGTGCGAAAAACCTTGAAGAATATGTTTCACATGCATATTGTGCAATAACAAAAATTAACAGGGAAGAAAAGCAACCTTTTGACCTGAAGTGCTAGTTCATCGACATAATGTACAGGAAATGCAAGACAGTAAGTGCCACCTGCTCGTTTCCACTTAATAGGTAGGCCTGCTGCAGTAAAATATGGCAAACGGCAACAAAGAACAAGAACTACCAGTAAACAAATGGCCTGTGACTAGAAAAAAAAAGAGAGAAGGCTGCTCTCACATGCCTTGTAGTAATGCAGATGAAAAAACTTAGTGCTGTGCACACACACTCTCTAGGGAACTTGTAATGCTGGCACATTTGTGTAATGCTTGCAGGTACCAGTGCTCAATAAGACGCAGTGCAATGTGTTCACAATCACTGAAAGTAAAGCTGCAGACACTGAAAACGAGACAAGTTCCAGTGCTGGGCAGTTGAAGCGGCACAGATGGAATTATGCGGGAATCGTAAAAGCAAGTGACAAAATCACCGCTCTACACTGGCGTGCAACAAACACCTGCCATCTTTACACCTTCCAGTAATGGATACGGCACATTGCACCATCGATGATGTTATCATCGTGTCAAAAGCACTATACTCTGTTTCATTTGTTCCATGCAGCAGAGCCGAGGCTATGAGGCCATCGAGTGTATAATTCTTCTGAAGCAAGGCCAAGTGCCATTGTTCGAACAAGCACGTGCGGGCTGCTACTGCCAATAGTGGCCTCACTTTATCCTCCTCCTCCTTCCAAGGCTCCAGCTGCCATTGAAGTGCCTGCCACTTCCACATGACAAGCTGCGGAAAAGCACATTTAACAAATGTTCACCCTCCAGACTGGCCGATGAGGCCTGTAGCTTCCACTCTGCTGCACGGAACTTCTGAAACACACTATACACTATTATGAGGCACACCACTCTTCAACCAAAACTCACATGTGCCTTTGCACTCAAGGAATGGACTCTAAAGCTCAGCAGCACAACGCTATGGCTACTAAGCCCCCATGGCAGGTCACCTCACTGATGGTATCGAGGCGTTGCAGTTACCGTGGTAAATGTGAACCGTACCGTTGCACGTGTAGTACTCGTCGAAGATCTCCGCATAGCCATGGTGCCGCCACCACTCACACAGCTGTCGATTCCACGTGCATGGGAGTACATAAAACAGCTCGGGGCATTCCCAGCCCAGGAGAGAGTAGAAGTCCTGGTCTCCAAGGTGGCCTTGAAAGCTGTATTTGTCAACCAGCCACTGGGCCCCCTTGGGAGTGAGGAATTTCCTGTAGGTGGACGACCTTCTGGCAGCTTCAAGATCGATCAACAGTACACCGCTGTTGAACCCGGGATTTCCACGTGATGAAGGTTCACCACACTGGGTGCCTGGATGCTCTTGCCGGTACTTGTGAAGAACGTGACGATAGACGGGCTGGAGTTCGTGTGCCAGCGCCATTATGGCACCAGGAGGAAACAAGGCAAAGTAGTGGTGCAAGAGGGCAATGTCCGAGCGCAGCTGGAGATCGACGTCCAGGAGGATGAGGTGACGGACCTCCGCAGGAAATAGCTGATGGATGCCTGTCGACAAGAAGAAGAGCTTCTTGTTGTAGTAGTTCCTTCCACTAAAGTAGCGCTGCATAAAGGACATCAGGTCCTCCAGGGCGGCCACCATGTCATCCACGTGCAGAAGCTCCGCCTGCAAGAAAAAGCATGTGCCACTGCAGCTTGCCACTGGTGCTCAACTCAATCACCGCAGACCATCAATGCTTATGGTGAAAATGAGCACCCCAAATAGATGAAGCCAAAAATGTGCACTGAGTGCTTAATGCTCCCAACATGAATATACTCTGTCATGAATACTCATGACAGAGTATATTTTCTTTAAAAATTTTTCGCTATGTTAGACTGCACTGCAACATTCAAAGATAGAGCTCAAGACAGCCATAGGACCACGTTCTCTGCATGTAGTCCAAGAAAAATTCCTTGTGTATACCAGGTCGAGTTGTGTGTACTAAGAATATACACATAATGTAAGAAGAACACATGTTTGAAATGTCCTCGACCTGTTAATTATTGAAGTTCATTATCAGGGAGACAACAGTCACACTTTAAACAACCTTACCAGTTTCCGTCGCTGAAAACAGGTCTGCACATAGCATTCTTAGCGATAAGCCAAATATGGCCTATCACTAAGTGCAAGGCACAATGCTATGGCTTCTTTGGCAGCACTCCATAATTGGCACATTTTAAGCAATATTTAATGTTAAAGTCCTTTTTTTATGGCTAGCAAGATTATCTGACAACTGCCCCTGGCAAGTGAATGACGTTTAGAACCACTGGTAACTATTAATGACACTACCTGTTTGGCATCTAGTTAATGGCGTTTTTCACTGGCAGATTCGGAGCAGGTTTTTTTGCTCCGCCGCGACGAATCCGTGTTTCACTGGTCGTGCGGGAGCGGGTTGGTGCGTTTCACTGGCAGATTCGGAGCAATTCAAACCACGCCAGAGCGCTCCGACTTGTACCAGCGCCGAGGCACGGATTCAGACAGATTCGGGCGGAAGCGGGCCGCGTCCTCGCGTCACTTCCGTCTTGCCTGTCAAAATGGTTCGCTGCGGGTGTGGAGCTGGAGTGTACAAGAAAGTGTAGCTTCCGTTTAGCGACGACAGCAGGACAAGCAGAAGCTTTTCCAGCTCAGAAGACAGTGATTACGACGTGCTGTACGTAGCTTCGTGCGCCGTACATGTGGCGTCGCGCCGCTGGCCACCGTTTGGTTCTCCCCGACGCTCGAATAGGTGCGATGTAGGCTGCATTTGCCGGTATGGCGTGTAATATATTGACTGTGATTGCGTTGTGAAATGAAATAGCTTACAAATGAATGTAAGTATGTTTAATGTGGAAAGCAGCACCTGCTTTCAAAACATTCGATAGATCTGAAGCCGCGGTACGAAAGGTAAACAGTGGCACTGGCCGTTTCACCGATGTGGCTTGCTTCGTTTCCATTGCTGCGCTCCACACCGATGTTTCAAAACCGATTGGATGTGTTAACGCATGACATGTGAGTACAAACGTTTATCGTGTTGGCAAAAGTAAGCGCTTCATCGCGAGTTCACCGTTCGTCGCGAACGACGAAGGGATAAAAGCGGCGTCGTTCTAGCTAAGCCTACCCTCGGAGTCGTTATTGACGTAGGACTGTTTGGATGTGCTTGTCGCTCACGAAGGCACAGCTTTATCGAGAGTGTTCTTCAATGGTGTTATAGAGCGGGGAGGTGCAAAACTCTTTATTTTCTACTTGTTGATGAAGGCACAAACTCTTACGAGCGCGTATGCCAAGGTGCAAAATGCGGCCGAGCCTGCGTCCCTACGTGCTCATCGTTCCCCTCCCCACCCATCGTACGCTTCATGCCGGAGCTTACGGCACCGAACGCAGAATCGTACCGTGTATTTAGCGCTTAGTGCCCTCTCTGAGTAATAAAGCTTGAGCACAGAATGCATGAATTGAATGTAAACAACTCGGAAACTGCTGCAGTCAAAATGTGCCCGGGGAAGGCGTCTTTGGTTGCCACGGAAATGCACGGAGCGGAAGTTGGGTTTGTATGACGTGCTCATTGGCTTCCTGTAGACTCACTCGCGGAGCATTCTTGTACTCCGCTGGCAGATTCGGATTCGTGAAATCCGAGCGCTCCCTCCGGGATTTCGGTGACATGCTCCGGATCAGCCAGTGAAAAACGCCATAAGTTGTAAGACTTGCATTTGGACTTCTCTTTTAAGGTACTCCACAGCTACTGCTCATGTCAGGTCAGCTGTTCAGTCTCTGATGCTCCATTGCAAAGGCATGAACACAGGCTGTCATATTCTGCTATTGCAAGTGATGAATGCTATGGTCAGACAAAACTCATGTTTTTCTAAAGTAGGTTGAACCACAGTATGGTGGTGACCTTTGCAAATGATTTCAATACAGATTTCAATACAGTTTCAATACATTTCAATACATACATAAATGAGACATGCACACATGTACACTTAAGGTAAAAGATGACCTGCTGCTTTCTTTTACTAATAACTGGAGGAGCTATTCTGTAAATGTCCACAAGGTGGACATAGCTACTATTTCTTCTTGCCATCATCAAAGAATAAGACCTAATGCACAGCCTCCAAGGTTTGAGTGACGATTGGCAAATCTTGATGGGCTGCACTCGCCCCAGTGAAGGGCATTCTGTCTCACGCATATGTGCATATAACTGTCTAGAGCTCAGTGATGTCAAAGTGATACGAGTGTATAAAATGGAAGCCACCGTCTCCTTTTGCCACCACATGTTCTTGGGATCTTGCCAACCAGTGGCGACCAAAATGGACAGCCTACTAGGTGAACTGTTACAGAACAGCTCCCTAGGCATCACGATGTAAGGCCACAGCTCTTTGCTGGATGGGACACTTGTCAGTTTCTCCTTCATAGGACTAAACTATCATTTTAACACAGTCTTTTCTAGGTGTATTTCGAAGTACTACACTTTCTAATTACTGCTGAAAATGTTTTCTATCAAATGACATCTCACTCCACATAAGGAAAACCTCATTGTTTTCCTTTACAAAGCAACTGATGTTTTCTTCCTTCCCACATATGGCACTGCACAACACAAAAGATTTATTTCTTTGCTTCAAGATAACTACTCCACAAGGTTAAGCTTATGCAATTCAAAACTTGAGTCCTTCACTGCTAAACTAGCAGAATCTATGTAGTAGAACATGAAACTTGAGCGAATAAGGCCTTGAAGTTCAA
The DNA here is from genome assembly GCA_013339685.2 of Hyalomma asiaticum. NCBI lineage: Eukaryota > Metazoa > Arthropoda > Arachnida > Ixodida > Ixodidae > Hyalomma > Hyalomma asiaticum. The sequence goes on from CM023484.1 coordinate 85,734,279, forward strand.
GAACTGCCACGATCTATGTAATGAAATGAGAGAAAAAAAAAAGAAAGTGGACATGCCCCAGCATGCACAAAGCTGAGCTTACCAGTACCCTCTTGACAAGATAAGCTTGCTGAAGTGCTTAAGGAAATAGGGAGCTGATAATGCTCAAGAGACCTACTGTACGCTGTCGGGTAGGAGCAAAAGTAGGAGAGTCATGAGGGCTTAATACAGCCTTACAAAAACAACACAAAGGGTTGGGTCGGTCAAATACCCGGTCAGTAGCTGAACTAAGCTGCTTACACAAAAAAATTTAGGAAACTTTCCCCTATAAATGAATGAACCTTGGCATGCACGTGTCTCTTTCTTTCTTGCTCTTTATTTTGTTCCTTTCTTTCTGTCATTCCTTGTGTCCTTGCTTACTACTTTTTTTTTATTTCTTTCCATGTTCCATTTTCTCCTTCTTTCTTTGGTAGAAAATCAAAGAGTTCACAAAGCTCAGACATGCTTACATCTACATTTGCTGAGCTTGCACTGAAGGGCATGCACGTGCTACAGGCATGGGCCTTGAGCTGTATCTACCCCTTCGTGCACATAAAACCCCACTTTAAAGCACACGTTTGAAGAACCAACCGTGGTCAGAGTGGTTAGCATGCTGGTTTCACAACACAGCAGTCACTGCTGCGAATGTGCAGCCGGATGAGCAATGTTTATTTTAATATGGCCTCGGTTTTTCATACAGCGATGCTGACAGCTGTAACGACGACACAAGTGAGGTAATCCAAGCTTTGCTACAAAATGTAGGCAAAGGCAACGTGTTCATGCATTTCTGTTCTTTCCAGGTGGTCTCGGCTGTTAAAGGCCAACTGCGCCGATTTCACAAGGTTAATAATAATATTACATCGCTCAATACACCCCACAACAGTTTCCTCATTCATGCAAAACTACAAACCTGAGAGATGTGTAGATTGCTAACAATCAACTTGTACTGATTATCTCAAACTGACCACATTGATTCCCACAATTGTTGGCTGCAATGTGCATTGAGGTCACCACAAGCAAAGCCACGGAACTGCACAGGTTCCATACTGCAGCCTTTGAGAGTTGCACGTGCCACCTGCTAGCATGCCAAATTTTGGAAGCCATGACCACACCAAAGCGCTCTGTGACCTTACTGCCAGGACAGTGGTGCATGTGCCATCAGGCTGTGCCTCATTTGACATCACACAAGGACAGCACTGCTAGATTGGATTTTGGTGTCTGTTTCATGTATTTTTGGCTATTAAACATTATTTTTGGACATACTGATTTTTACTATGTGGAGTGTGACAGGAGTGCCTCAGGAAAGAATGGCCATAACCACGAAATAGTCAAAGTAGCCAGAGAAGAGAACAAGGAAGCAAAATGAACAGGTTGGAGTTGAATTATGCATTACTGTAAATGGTAGATTAAGCAGCAGGAGATATCATTATTTATTTACAGACGAAGTTTAATGTCACTGTGATACATATAGCTTGGGGTATGCAGCTATGCAGAGAACTGAATGCGTTCAAGGTCGTCATTCTTACAGACTCCCATGCTGCCCTTAGCAGATTGCTGAGTGGGGACACTGACAGTCCGCTTCTAAGCAGTGTCATGGAATCTGCCAGCAAAATTACTTCTCGTGGTGAATCCCTTGATGCCCAATAGATACGACCACACGTTGGTTTTCCCGGCAACGAAGACGGTGATTGCCTAGCTTCAAGTTAGGCCTACAAGGAGGGTAGTGTAACTGCCTGGATGACACTTGTATGTTTGACAACATGCATTTACTATTTCATCGACACCTCCTGAAACAGCACCCAGATAGGTGTGTTGCAACAGGATCACTTCCTCCCCATGTCCGTGGTCATGGCTTGCCTCACTGTGCTAGAGCCCTCCTGTATAAGTTAAAGGTTAGCTCTGTGTTAGTCCCCGAATGACCATCAAGGACGTGCGGACAGCCTGTTGTGTGTGTGTTGTGGCTCCATTGAGACGCTCAACCATATAATCTTACAGTGCTCTGCGTTTGCCACACAGCGTGCATTGCTAGTCAAGTCATTGCTAGTCAAGGAATTAAACTACTTCTTTAAAAAAAAAATTAAGGGTTCCATCAAAGGCAGAATCTAACCTTGGCATTCGTAATCACGAGTCCAACTATCTGGCAGCACAACACAAAAGCCCCTCTCTGTATTCACTACATTTACTCATTTTTCAAACAGAGGCAATCTGTGCTATAGTCAAACGCAGTGTAGCCGCATTACAAAAGACCTTGATAGTAATGAAGATTTTGGCCTGCTGTAAAAGAAGTATTTAGATTTCAAATAATGTTGCAACAGACATTTGTGCAAATGCTGCGTCTGTTATAATTGCAGTGAATTGTAAGCCACAGACATGGTCAAAGCACAATCTTATTTTCAACTTCAGGCTTTCTGAAAGAAGCACGTCAACTTTGACAGAGCTGTACAGCAGCCCCCGGACATTATGTGCATCTCAGTCACGACAAGGCGATTCCCTCTATCTGTTGCCATAGTATCTTGCTGCATGGATCCTGCCGGTGCTGTCCCTGCTCCAAAAGCCTGCCTAGTGATGTTTTAAGTTTGAAGCTAGTGAAACTGGGATGACCAATGTACAGAAGTCAGCCACAACGGAGTGCCAAAAACGTTGCTGGCCTTATAATTTCAATTATATCCTAATATATGCGGCATCAGAGTCCACTGTAAAAGAAAGTAATCAGTGGAAGAAATAGGAGTATCAACACAACACCACAATTCGGTATGTCATATATAAATGCCGGTTGTAAGCAGATATGTTCCAATGAGGTTATACGGTATAGAATGGTTTCTCAAAGTGTGTTCCTCGGACCCCTCTTCGGTGTTCTGTGACCTATTAATGTATTTTGCTTGGATCTGTGTTCGCTAAGTGGCTAAGATGGTGGACAAAAGGTACGCAATCTAAACGCCCTTTATTATGTGGTCAATAAAGTGGTGTTTATGGCAAGCTAATGCAGCGACCTGACTAAAAAGTTATGCATTTTTCAAGTATGTCAATAGTTTATAGCCTTTATTGTGCAACGCCCAGAAATGATTGAATGGCTGATTTTGATATTTTTTTTTTCCAGGAACCATGCTCAGTTAAAGAGGTAAATTGAACAGAAAGTAGTGGTTCGTGTCGACATGCTACAAGAGAAAAATATTTTGGGTGATCAAGCTTTAAAAGTCTGTCTGTAAAAAAAATTGGAAAATTGGCATTTTTTGGAAAAAGATTTACTTTCTACGTCAAAAAAATCACCTTGGTTTTCATAATAAAATTATGCATGATAAGTCATTAGATAGCACTGCATCTTATTTAAATATGTATGAAGTTACAAAGGGGTATTATTTTTTTAACGGGCGAAATATTTTTTTTGAAGTATAGTATCTGCAGCGGCCTTCGTCCATCGCAACGTAAACTGCACTCGGCGACCCTTACAGCGTGTCTACAGCAGACGCCCACTCACCAGCAATGCAGATGGCATACTTTGCATCGTCTTCAAAGCAGATGAAAAAAAAAAGCACTACTTCAGTAAAAAAAATTAGCCTTGATAGCACAACTAAATATATGCCTGATACGTCATTAGACAGATATACGTCTCAACTAAACATGTGTGGAGTCCCTAAAGGTACTTTTTAAACGCAAGAAGTTACTTTTCAAGATCTTTGCACTCTATTCATGCAGGCACCATAAATATGTTATGCCTTGCACCGCATCAAAGGCACATAAGCTAATGAAGCGAAATTATTCAGCGAAATTATTCAGCGAAATTATTCAGCGAACTCCAGCGAAATTATTCAGCAAGGTGTTATCGCCTTTTCTTTATGGCGAGAAAAACGATACAAGACATATTGAAAGGCGGAAGCTTGACTCTTTCCTTTTTTTTTTTCACTTCATGGAAAAGTGGGTGCCTACCGTGTTTGAGAGCAATCACACTACAAACTACGTGGCTCGAGTAGGTTGAGCAAGACGAACACAAATTTTACAGAAGAGCAGGTGTGTTCTCTTTAACAGCAGTAACGTTCACTGTACTCGACAAAGACGTGAAGACAACTTTCAGTACTGAAAGTGACACCGGCTCAAAGTAGTGCGGAGACCGTGTTCCATTAATGCGCACAGCTCTGGCAAATCTGGACGACAGTTCTTCTTCCTGCTTCAGTATGGCACTCTCGGGCACCCACATTGGTTTAATCTGTGAAAGGCTTTCACAAGCCCAAGCGTAGAGCTCAAATGGTGTCAAAATTTGTCTTTGAAAGGCCTTTGCAAGCTTGCCTTGGCAGCCAATCGCTTGAGTGTGCCACCTACTCCATCGCAGGCATTTTTCCTGTGTGAAGTAGCGAATAAATGCCATGTTGCATGTAAATTAAAGTCTTCTTTGTGATGACAAAATTTTTTCTGTTTTTGTACTGGGAAGCCGCACTATCTGAGAAGTAATGTACGTGTTTAAGCAAAGGAAGTTCTCATTTAAGTTCGTTCAAAAGCAGCTGCTGAAATGTCGCAACAGCGGCAGTTGTGTGGTCGAGGCAGTCTGATATCATTACATATGACTGCACACGAAGAGCATCGGAAGGGTCAGTCGGGGTAGAGTAGACTACCATGGGATGTATTGTTGCCTGTGAGTTGTCCCAATGAAGGGACTGTGGTGCTTTCTGGACGAGAAAGCTGTAGTTTTCAGAGAAGTCCATTATTACTATAGCTTCCGCAGGCGTAAGAGCCATCTTCACAAATTGCGAAGGTGCTGAGATTGGACCTTACTGACAAAATGATGAGATTTCACATCCTTTAACATCTCAAGGAGACGGTCCACGAAGTCCTCAGTGGTTAGAAGCATTGTTTCTAATCGGCAACAAACTCCACTTGCCCACTGATTGACCAATATTGTCACCAAATCTGGGTCCAGTGCAGGAGAACTTATTATCAACGATTTTAGGGCTGAATCGTCAGGGCAACTGTTGCATTTGCCGGTCATGCAGCTGTCATTGTGCATGTTGCTCACAGTCATCTTAAGAAGACATTCAATCGATTGTGGGATGCCCAATGACTACAGCATCAATTTTAAATTTTGGTGGTACATGCAGACGCAAACGGTGTGTGTTCCCGGAGTGTCAGCAAGTAAGCAATACGCGGAGGAGGGGGGGGGGGGGGGGGAGCAAAAAAAAAAAAGGCAACTTTGCAATTTTTTTACAGACAGACTTTTAAAGCTTGATCACCCAAAATATTTTTCTCTTGTAGCATGTTACACAGTCCACTACTTTCTGTTTCATTTACTCTCTTTTAACTGGCATGTTCCTGGAAAAAAAAAATATCAAAATCAGCCATTTCAATCATTTTTACTTGCGCAATAAAGGCTATAAATATTGACATACTTGAAAAATCCATAAATTTTTGAGTCAAGTCGCTTCATTAGCTTGCCATAAACACCAGTTTAGTGCTGCATCACATAATGGTGAATTGCAAAAAATTGTTGTTCGGTGCCCTCCAGCTCAATCAGTGCAAAGCTATGAACTGTCACAAATAAGCGGCAAAGTTTTTGCCATGGAGAACAAGTGGGCAGAATGAGTTTTAAGCTTCCATGAAAATGTGGAAATTTTTTCAGCCATATTTTTGATGGTCGCAAAAATGTTGGACGATTTGGCATGGAATGACCCTACTATGTATTCCCTCCTCCCCAAATAGTAGGCAGGCCTTGTGCCCCACTCAGTGGCAGTTGCCAGTTTGCTCCTTCCTTCTCCCTTTGTGTCACTGTGTTTTATGTTATCATACGTAATAATAACAATAATAATGACAAGTTAAGCATTCCGAAGTAATTTTGGACACCTAAGGGTCTTTATTCACAGTGCCTATTCCATGGACCAGATCATATGGTTACTAATCGTGCCTCACATGCATGATGAATGCCGCTGCAATTTTTGGCACCAGGCCATTAACAGAGGTCCGGTGCTTCACGCTACATCCAAAGTGTGCCCAATGTCCCTTGGGCCGGGCACAACCTGGGCGCTTTCACCATGCCTGCATCACTAGTGTCAGGGCCACGGCCCTTGGCAACAAGTGATGACATGCAAGCCACTGACATCAATGTGTTTTAAAACAGAACTACGGCACCATCAGGCAGTGGAAACACACTAAATGTCGATATTATTATACTACTTCTTTAAAAAAAAATTAAGGGTTCCATCAAAGGCACAATCTAACCTTGGCATTCGTAATCACGAGTCCAACTATCTGGCAGCACAACACAAAAGCCCTCTCTGTATTCACTACATTTACTCATTTTTCAAACAGAGGCAATCTGTGCTATAGTCAAACGCAGTGTAGCCGCATTACAAAAGACCTTGATAGTAATGAAGATTTTGGCCTGCTGTAAAAGAAGTATTTAGATTTCAAATAATGTTGCAACAGACATTTGTGCAAATGCTGAAAGCGTCTGTTATAATTGCAGTGAACTGTAAGCCACAGACATGGTCAAAGCACAATCTTATTTTCAACTTCAGGCTTTCCGAAAGAAGCACGTCAACTTTGACGGAGCTGTACAGCAGCCCGGACATTATGTGCATCTCAGTCACGACAAGGCGATTCCCTCTATCTGTTGCCATAGTATCTTGCTGCATGGATCCTGCTGGTGCTGTCCCTGCTCCAAAAGCCTGCCTAGTGATGTTTTAAGTTGGAAGCTAGTGAACTTGGGATGACCAATGTACAGAAGTCAGCCGCAAAGGAGTGCCAAAAATGTTGCTGGCCTTATAATTTCCATTATATCCTAATATATGCTGCATCAGAGTCCACTGTAAAGAAACTAATCAGTGGAAGAAATAGGAGTATCAACACAACACCACAATTTGGTATGTCATATATAAATGTCAGTTGTAAGCAGATATGTTCCAACGAGGTTATACTGTATAGAATGGTTTCTCAAAGTGTGTTCCCGGGCCCCTCTTCGGTGTTCTGCGACCCATTGATGTATTTTGCTTGGATCCGTGTTTGCCAAATGGCTAAGATGACGGACAAAAAGTACACAATCTAAACGCCCTTTATTATGCGTTCAACTGTAAAGAGAAAGTATGCACAACGCATACTAGAAGCTGCCCAGCTAACTTGAGGCTGGTTATCAGTGTGACAGAGCCGCATGTCGATTTGTTGGTGCAGAAAAAGTGACCGCTGCACACTTCAAGTGCATTTACACACCGTTGAAATCAATTTCCTTTTTATACCCTTGCTTTTTGGAACCACTGCCCCATATATGGGGAACAGATTAAAAGAAAATGGGGTGTGCAGATGGAGGAGGGGGAGATTCTTTCAACTCTTTGAAGCATGGGCAGGATTCCTTGGGACAAAGTTGCTTGAGAACCCATGCTGTATAGGATGTTTCGGTGAAACCTCTCAGAACTTCTTAAAAATGGGCTATTCAGGGAAAACAGAAAATCTTTTCAGAAACTATTAGCTGCAATACACATCACAATGTGTCAGGAACTTGCTTGATTAGTTAGCATTGTAATGAAATTTACCAATTAACTTTGCAATTAACAGAAGTTAGAGGTCACTGCTAATGGCGAACTCATAGCCATGGAGGAGAGAATGTCATACCACTTTTAGAGACAGAGAAAGGTCATGATATAAAGACCTGCAGCTTTAGACAACCAGGGCTTTTTTCCCCCACCGCTACGAAATTGAGTGCATGAAAAGCGCTGCAAACATGTGCTGCAAAGATTGCTGAGGCCAATTTGAAATGTGCAATGTGATATTTTTCCGAAGCTTCGATGCTCAGCATAGGCAACAGCGAGCATTATGCTTTGTTTATTTACTGGGTGCAAGAAAGAGGCTAGTGATCATCGCAAACGACATGGCCGTAAGTTTTGAGAGCCCTGGTACACTTCGAATTGGCTGCTGCAGTCATTCAAACATGTTAACAGAGGACGTTGCACTTTCAATGACTTCCGGCGCTCCTTTTGCAGTATCACACGCATAAAACACTACATTTTTGTAGCCGAAGGACTCTGGAACATGTCTCATTCTTTGTCTTGATAAATGATACAAAATCACTGTCCTTGTGGCTACAAGCTCGCTATTGGCAGTAAATGCCATATGCCATAAATTAGAAAGTTCATTAGACAATTTTAGTTAATTAGTTATGTCACAATTACAGACAGACAATGTTTTACCTTGAGGGTATCAATAAAATAAAATAAATAAATAACCTGACAGCTTGTTCCCTAACAGAACAGTTTTTTTTTTCCTCTTGATAAACCTGTCTTCAGGGACATTGAAAGCATTCATTGAATTGCCCAGTATAGAGAAAAAATATCATCAGCTTATCAGCTTTTATTTCTGGCCACGGAAAGTACATTAGTAAAGAGTGTACTGCAGTGTTGCTAATCCTACTACATAATTATGCAAATCATTAATAACTTTTGTAGTGATTTAATTAGCAGATACCTCGCAGCAGCCGCTATTCACCTCAGGGACTAGGAGTGGCATCCTCTTGCGTGTGGTGGCAGCAAGGGCAGCACTTTACGCGCTCGCTTAGTAAAAACAACTCGACCTGTCCAGTGATCTGCTCTGCTCGTGCATTTGAAATGCAAGTAGAAAGATTTGTAGAACAGTGCATTCAGAATATTCTGCATGACACTATCCGTTGCTACCTGACTGAGGAGCCACAGGTTACACCGGGCAGGTTGTTCCTGGAGTCATTTGCTCGTCGTCAGTACACAAGGGCATGCAGGATGGTGGTTTTTCATCACTGCTGTTTCAATGTTGCTTAGTGCTCACAACTGTCAGACTTCTGCTGATTTGGCTTTAACCTGCTGTCTCTGCATTGTAATTCTGAGTCTGGCAGTGGAACATGTTTAGTTGCTATCTTCATTAGCCTCAGGCCTTCTCATATCATTCCTGGTAAATGTGTTAAGTCTTATCACAAAAAAGGTTTGATGCAATTCCTAGTAACCGCAGGTCATAGTGGCATGCTGGTTCATGCAGTGGCATCCCAAAGTTGCGCAATCTAGAGCACGCCACACAGAAGTTAAAACAATTAGTGGGAGAAAAACGTTATGCAGTCTTGTGCTACACAGCTGACCTTCACAAAATAGCTTTAGTCAAGTTTGATTGTTTTCACCGTCACATAGATTGCCTGTGCTTGTTAAGTTGGCTTAATGTAACTGGCTTTTATATTGCTGCTGTCATGAGATGCAAGCACACTGTACGGGCGGGGTCTATGAATTGATGAACATTAGTGCTACCATGCAACAAAATCCAGTTGAGGCCTTTGCTTACACTGCCATTTTGAAAAATAACTGTCCTGTTAATATGCCATAGGTAAAATACATAAAAAGCAGGAAATTCAGAAGCTTAAAGGGCCCATGACACCAAAATTTCAAACCCGATATGTTTGTGTTGTTTGGTTGTCGAACATCTGAAGGCACTCGTGGCCAAGTATTAACGGCGAACGTTGTCGTTAAGATATTTTAATATGTATTTAAAGTGACCAGAAATGCTCATCTGGGTTTGCGGCACCTCGCGACATCGTCACTAGTATGACGTAGTTTGTGGGCCATCTGTGACATTTCACTTTTGTCAGTTGATATCGTGATGTCACAGAGAGACACAAGCGCGCCGCGCTATGGCCTCCGAGTGTGGCCTCCAAGATCGGCTCTCGCAGCCGATCGTGGAGGCCACGCCAAAAGCCGTATTTTTCTGCTTCCTCTCCGTGTTGGTCCCTCAAGCGTACATTGTACACACGCTATGATACAAAGCGAGTGTGGCGAGCTGGTCTGGCGCTCGCGCTCTCCGCAACGTCACCGAATCTTGAGCTCAAGTGATCAGTGCATACGCTCACTTCCGACAGCCGCCACGCTAGCCCCGCGGCGCTAGTTTCTTGCAGTTTTTGGCGCGCGTTTCGAAGCTTCATTAAAACTGAACAAAATTAACGATGCTGTGACTAATTAGACTTCACGCTGGAGAATTTGCCACTCCATGCCGTGATTACAAGACACTGTTCTACTCATTAGAACATAAAAGTATCCAACAAAAAAATAGCTGTCATGGGCCCTTTAAAGGGCCCCTAAACAACCCCGAGGTCCAAACTTCCTTTTAAAGATATAACTGCGCTCCTGTGCGATGTGAACATGCTCCCGCAAGAATTTTGCGAATAGGTGCAATAATAAAGAAGTTACACGGGTTTAAGTGACTGCTTGCATCGGTTTCGTTTTCTCGGTCGGCCTCCCCACCCTTCTCTGCCGAGGAGAGGGTAGGCGCGGCGCGCCGTCGTGACTCCGCCCACTTTTGACACGTCACATGACGTGAGCAATTGACGTCATTGACGCTTGCGCTGCAGTACCGGTTGCTCCGGCCAGCGCTGCTCCTGCGCTCATGCCGGTGGGATGGCCAGAGGCTCTGACGATAGACGTTTTGACCAATCAATGAGCTGCAGCTACGCAAAGTTGTTCACGGTAGAACTTGACGACACCTAGTATGCGAGCGTGACTGGTAATCGCAGGAAAGAGGCGCGGGAATTGTTTTTTGAAATACGGCGTCTGTGTGGCGCACAGCGCTATCATATTGGCAGAATGTGATCGCCGCAACCTTCTCTATGGTTGAGTTAGCTTGTTTGGGTGGCTTTAAAAAAAAGTTGGAGCCTGTTTAGTGGCCCTTTAAGCTCGCTTATGCTCTGACCAAAAAAGTAGCTGGGTAACCAGGCAAATGCTGCATTAACACGAACACAAAGGAACTATGTCATTTTTACAGGCTTTCCAGCTTTCTTTCTGTTTGTTTTCTAACGCAGTATAGTTATAGGACTGATAAAGTGATATTATTGAAGTTGTTTCTGAAAGTGTGTTGAACAGAGATGTTCCTATGCTAATCTAAACAACCAACATTCTTGGCTGAAGATGGCATAATAAAGTTTATTTGTAAAAAATAGCAGAAAGCAACATTCATGGTTTAGAAAACACGACAGACAGTATTGCAATAAATGTTTGAGACAAACGTCAGTAAAATCCCGCTTATCTTGTCACATAAAGTTTGGTTCCTATAACATGAAGTGACTAGAATTATGTTTGAAACCTAAAATTTGCATTCAGCTACAATGCTACTTTACAGATATAAAATTTTGCAAATGAACTGTTTAATCGGGCTTCGTTTACAAGTGTGCACAGATTTTAATTTACATACTCTGCGCATTGTTTTATGACACTAGTCTCCAGTTTTGTGACCATCGCTGTCTGCACGGGCTGTCTATGTACAAAAGAAAAGTGCAGAAGCTGTTGCAGAAAGTGTGCAATTACCTTTCCTGTGTGCTTTTAAGCTTTGCATGCATGTTGTCATGCTGCTGGTGCTGCTCTACAGCTGGCATGGCCCAGTCATGAAATGTCCACCATTAGCCATGCCCCTTAGAAAAGTTATCTATATTATGTTCAATAAATGAATGAATCAATGAATCAATCAAGTCTGAATCATGGATGTGGTTGCCTTTTTGATGCAATTGCAGAAACATAGGAAGTTGGTTGCTTCAAGTACAGGTTCATAAATAGTCCCCTTGGAGCAGGAAAGGGCAGCACAAGAAAAATAATGCTTAATGAAAGTGCTATGAACTACAGAACTTATAATGATCTTGGTCTCTTTTTTTTCCCACAGCTATTTTGCACTCGCCTTTAAGCTGACAAAGCTAGGAATGAGAGATTAGTCAACAGAAAAAAACCATGGGCCTGTGCAGAGGGGGGAGCACAGCGGCAGTGTAGGCTAGACTTTGCTGTGTGCTCTCTCATCCTTCTTCCCCTCTTCTTCCTCCTCTCCAACTTCCACGCCCTGTTCTTCCCCTTCTGCATTGTTGTCTTCTTCTTCTTTGTCGTATAATTCCTCTTCTTTCTCCTTTTCTTCATTGTTGCCTCCTCTTTTATCTTCCGTTTTACCTCCCCTCTTTCCTCATCTTTGTGTTTTAGAACACTGTCAATGGCTGACAATATGTAATGTCCTGAAACACCCTTCCTACCGTATGAAAGCTGTGGCTGAGAACGCAACGTGGCCAGTATTGTGCTGAGAGATGCGCAGCGCTGCCCCTGTCGAACTGGGTTCAAATCCGCGCAGGCAAGTTTGGTTTTCCTCGTGGTAAGCAATATCAGTTATGAACATCAGTGGGTGACGGCAGCAGCAGGGCACCATCAGCACCAATTTTGGCCATTGTAAAGCGCCCATAATAGCTTACGCTGTAAAAGTGGCCTAGAGGAACAGCACAGCCCCAGCAGGCCACACGCTGTATACATTCACCCATCCTGCAGTAGTCTTCGGCAAATTGCTGCTCAGTGTGTCCACTCGTTGCTTACCCAGCACTGGCCATAGCATCTCTCTGCTATGCGATCAGCGTAGCAGATTACGCCCGGCATAAAGGGCTTTGCTCTTAAATGATTCCATCACATTCAAGAGCCTTTAAAATGCTCTTTTCAATCTCAAGTTCAAGGGTCTCAAGAACCTGTGGGCACCCTGTTGTGCGAGATAAGTGTACATATTTGAGGGCTATAGAGGTTACAGCCAAAAACCTGCTGAAATAGCAAAAAAAAAAAAAAAAAAAAAACGAACCCCTCAATTTTGGGATATAGATATTGCTCTAAGAAACTTGCCTCATCACTGAATACAGGTCAAGAGGCCTTTGTTTCGAAAAGATGCCATTTTTTCTAATGTTGATGCATCAGCCAAGCAGCCAAAAGCAATGAGTCTTTCCATATGGAAAGCTCAAGCAAGCAAGTTTAGAAAGACGCTGGTGACCAGCAAAACGAGGGACAATGACAAAAAGATATGGCATTATCCTATACAGTATAATCTCATTACAACAGACATTTGGATACAACATACCAAACTGCAGTATAGTGCTGGTCTTCCTATCCTTCCCATTGAGTGAACTTCTTTTACAATGGATTTTAATACAACATACACTCGGACATACTAACGGGCTAAATTACAAGGCCAGCTAGCTAGTGAGCACTCCTTTACAGCAGACTTGTATACAGTGGACATCCCAAATTAGATAGCTTCCAACTTCAAACATCACTTCACAGACCTTGTGGGATCAACACAGTGAGATACTATGGTGGCAGATAAGGTCAACAGCCTTGTAATGATAGAGACGTGCATAGTGTGCAAACTGTTCACTGGGCAGCACAGTGAAAGCTGACAAGCTTCTGCCAGAAAAGTTAAAGGAGAATAAATACATTCTTCGACCATGCCTGTGACTTGTAATTCACTCCGGTTATAACAGACTCATTAAGTGTCTACATAAATGTCTGCTTTAACAGTAGTTGTATTCTATACGCTCCTTTTACAGCCGACTAAAATCTTCACTATGAAGGTCTGTTGCAATGAGATTAAACTGTACATCTTTCCACAAGATTGTCCACAGCCTTTCACGACGCATCAGCATGATACTGAGTAAACAAGCGCACAGAAACACACAAAGTGCTTACTTCTCTAGGAACAAGTATGTTTTCAGATAAACGCAGAGAAAGGGCATTGGTCACGGGTTCGAACCCCGGACCAGGATGAATTTTTCGGCAACTAGGAAGCTTTCATTTCTCAGAAACGCGTATGGATTTCCTCGTAGCCTTGTGCTACAAATGGGTGGATGCTAATTTTCCCTTTCATGCACTGAAAAGTATTCGCACATATTTCGTCAGTAAAAAGACCTTTGTGTTTCTAAATCTACCAGACCAGTAGCATCATATGCGCAAAAGCACGTTTGTGTAAGGAAAAAGAAAGAAAAAGTCAACGATGTCTGAAAAACCAGCTGTGTAATCAAAAACCAGGCAGGTGGCAACCCTATTTAGAGATCATAAAGAAAACAGGCTACAAAAGCTAATTTTCTGTACACTGTACTTGATGCAACAATAAAAATGAGTAGTTCAAGGAAAAGAGCACACAGTGTTACTGAGAGGAAAAGCACTAACATGGCTCCTACGACCACAAGACCCATCCATAGATGACCAAGGCTTTGAAAAGAGGTAAAATGCAGAGTCCCAGTCCCAAGTGGCTACAGTGACAAGACTGGCAGGAGCAAGAGGCACAAGTCACTGAGCATAAATTTGAAGAGGTCCTGAAAGATTTTCTGAATATTCTGTATGACACGTCTCATCAGAATGCTGGCCTATTTCAATGTGCCAGTTAGGTCAATTTGCAGAGATAAAAATGCGGCTTCAATGTCCCCAGCACACGGAGCCCCTCAGCTCTGCAGCTGACATCATCTTGGTCATCCCCACGGCCTCAGAGATTGGCGCACCCTCGGAGGTCATAAGAAAAGGGAAAAGAACTCTTGCTCCAGTCTGGCTTCCGTACGACATGCTCACATGGGGAAGTACTTGGCCTAACGATTTTCTTACTTTCTAAAGCTATTATTTTAGGCCAAATGAAAGTTAATGTTACGTTTGCATTTTATATGTCTTGAGATCACGTCATTGGATAGTGCCGACGGCCTGTGGTGTCACATGGTCATTTCAGGGGTGCAAGAACACAGAGATTTCAAACGGGGTTTATTAAATGTACACTGAATATTGCACTGAACCATTTTGTAATCACCATATCAGTGTCTTACAAAGAGTACTTAAGTGTCCACAACAGAGATTCATTATGCCCCATTAAAAGATCAAACCGAAAATTCCAAATTACTCAAGGGATCTGTTAATGGTACAGAAAGCTGCAAAAGAGCAATGCAAATGGCAAATGACAGAAGCCTTTTTTTTTGTATGTTAAATGCAAGTCTATCACAGGAGACTTATGTACTTGGCTTCTATATATTTGTTAGAATGACCCTTGGTGCATGTGTTGCGTAAGGCCCTTCACTTCTAAGCAGACTTTCAGCACCTGATGAATTCTTCCCTTTCATGAAGTGAGAGAGAGAAAAAAAGAAGTATTTAAGTGTTACAAAAGCAATGAAAACTACTAGCCTCGCAAGCCTGGGCAACTGGTGAGAATATACTAGTACGACGCCAAATGATTTTCTAACAAAATCAGCACAAAATGAACCAGGACATAGTAGAAAAATACTGGCAATAAGGGAGTCATAATCACTCTAAAATAAGCAACATGGTACACTTTTAGATACCTAACGGAAAATGGAACATTGTCAATCATCGATATGATGGATGCTCTAAAGCAGGGGTCTCAAACTCGCCTCGGCTAGCAGACCACACTCATGAAATTTAGTCCCACAAAGGCTGGGGCACTGCAGAAAGTTGGAGACTGTGGGGGTTGCACACAATGTGCCCTAACACCATTTGGAAGCAGGCACTTCCCATATCTTATATACATGTCATTTCTGAAGAAGATCTGGCACCATGGTTTTAGGGAACATATCAATCTCCAGAATGGCTAAAATCTAGATGGCAATTCTAAAAGATAGTTTTGTTCCCTTATTATGTTTCGACATGACGTGACTGCGTGGGGTGCCTCACGAAGAAAATAGTGAAGACCAGTGATGTTAGTGACTGGTTGACTGGACTCCAGTATTTTCCCACTTACCCAAACAAAGGGCTGATAATCACAACAGCTGAGGAAGTGTGAGTACCACTCAGCAAAGATGGGACACGCTGCTATGCTAGAGAAAGGTTCCTACCACGTGTTTGAGACACCTGCTCTAAAATAAGAGCTCAAAAATCTACTACAATGAAGCACTAAGAATAATGTTCACGTCCAGCCCATTTACAGGACACCACGATCCACTAACCCAGCAAAATGAATGCATGCAATGGTGGGACCGATTTGCTTTGCAAATATAGTAGATGTAAAGTTTAGTGGCCATTTTCCCAAATAAGCTACATCAGGAGTCCAACAGATCTCGAATAGAACAGAAAAATGTTCAAATGGCAAATGACACTGTGGAGAATCGCAAGCTTGTGAGAGAAAAAAATATCTGTCACACCCCATGCAGCAGGATCACACACACCTTATTTCTTCTGCCATGCTTTCTTGGTTACATAAGGTGCAGACTGCAAGGGGTTGACAAGCAGTACAGAGCTATTATTGTTGTTTTTAATTGCAAGCCATTTCTAGGTAAACTTTAGCAACTTTGACTTTATCTGTGTTTCTATCAGCCTGACTGCTAGGAAATGACAGTTCTGGTATGCACGTCATCACATCATCATGCCTTTCTCTTCGATAAAACAGACATCCGTGCACTAACATGAGTGCCAATGTTACATCATACCATCGGCTATCATTTAATCGTCACACTATTGTGAGCGTGCCTAGTAAGCCCGCTTTACATACCCAACTGCTCAATTCACACTTACATAGACATTGATGCTACTAATAACAATTTGCTGAATGCCAAACAATTCGGCACAGGCAATATCCCTGCCGAGTGCTTCGCATAACACCAATGATCACAATGCATGGGATCTGCCGCATTCTTCTTTAATATCTAAGCGGGACCTGTGAATGTAGTAGCAAGGTTTGTCAAACAATTTGCATGTACTTAGTTGAAACCTGTCCCTTTGAGTTCTTTGCCTTGTTTATATAAAATGGTCATACTCGAAAAAAGTGCCACAGCCACTACTGTTCATTGTTTGTGAGGTTACCAAAAAAAAAAAACCTCTGGGCCACCTGACAATAAAATGTAGGTTTCTTCAGTATCAGCAGAAAACTATTTTAGTAGAAAACTTCATTTTGTTTATGTCTAAACCTGAATTTTTGCCACCATATTTCCCAGATATTATTCAAATTCAGAGAAATTATTGCTGATCATGTAACGATGAACCCCCTCTTGAGGCATCCATCACAATAGAACACATACTGAATGTTGAATGTATAGTCACGTTGGAAACCTGTCTAGGCATTTCCTTTCCCAGCATGTCATGAAAAAGCATTGAATGTGGCATTATACTCCATGCCTCATCTTTTTTAAAATTACCATTACTGCAGTTACAGATGGCCAGAAAACGAACACATGTACCTGACGGCAAATACATAACGCTGAGAAGGCTTGCTTTCCTTTTGAACATTGGTTTAATTTGTGATTCTTTGCTGCTAAGCTTGCTTTGCATCTTTCCTCTAGTGTCACTTTTAAAGAGACTGACAACCGGTTTTAAAAACCCCCGATTTTACGGCGCAACAAAAAGCTCACCCTCAGTACTGTATACCTGTGGCGATTGCCTTTAAAAGTGTGTTGATATTTCGCAAACAGAATTTTTCAATGTAAGATGCCTATGAAAAATACAGAGTGGGCTCTCTAGCAACATTGAAAGATGATTGCGATACCGACAGCCTGACTCGCAAACAGCCATCATTCTGTTTTCACAGGAGTGAATGAAGCTGTGGCTAGCCATCCACGTTTTTCACCTTTTCAACTAGCTTTGAAAATTAAAAGCTGGCATGACAAATTTGCGTTGTTGTACAGACCGTTCTCATATTACTGTAACATTTTCCCAACAGCATCCTAGGTGGCTCGCCGCCAACGCTGTTATTGTGCTGACAGCCGAGACAAGCGAGGTCAGCAAAGTCCCAAAACTGCGATTTTGCAAATGACGGCAGGTGCATGGCCGGCCTATATGCATGTGGCAAGTTAAAAAAAAATAGCCTTTAGTATGAAAAGGGTATTAATTTCAACCCTAATAAAAAGACCAGGAGCCGTGTATACTTGCAGAAAGTCATGTGGCAGTACTATTGTGCAGCTTTGTGTGTTTGCCGCTTGGTGTTACCAAAGGTCAGTTTTGCAACTTTGCGTCAATAAATAAAAGTATGAACCCGCATTTAGTCAGAATAAGAGGCATTATTTGAGCCAGAGCAATACTCAATATTTCCATCAGTGAGGTAATTTCAGTTCATGTTCCGAGCGGTTGTCTGTCCCTTTAAGCACCGCTCTTAATTTGTGCAAACTAGAGATGAGAAGATTTGGACTGAATCCACTCTTCAGAGCCGCCTTTCAATGACAGTGAGTCGTGATTCAGTAAACGTGAGCAGCGATTCTTTTCAAGAGGAAGAGAGGCACCTAAACAAACTATGCCTTACCACCTGCATCAGAAAAATGCGAACCACTGAACACAGTGCATGGCCTTGAAGGCATGGCACAATGGCGTGTGCAAGGAGTGGAGTCCATCTGCAGTGCCGCTATTGAAGAGAAGCTGGCTCTCCGCAATAGCAAAGTCGCTCATGAAGAGTCGCCGCGGGGACTCATGACATCACTCTCCGCATGGACAAATCACCACTCAGGTGTGAGCCATGTGTTAGGAGCCTACTGGGAGACGGAACCATGGAGCAGCACAGTTCTGTTTCTCAGTAGTAGGAGACACTATTCAGCTGCTCCTGGAATTGGCTCAAGCCTGACTGACTCCTGACCTACTCAGCTTACCCTGACAGGGGCAGTGTAGTGTGTGTGCATGTGTTTGTGTGTGTGTGTGTGCATGTATATATATATATATATTTTTTTTTTCTTCTTCTGGTGTAGTGTGGCTCGAAGCGGTGGCTCGTCCCATAATAACCATTTGTTTAGCAAGCACCCAGCTTGCTACATTGACTGGCTCAATCCTTAAAGGGGCTGCATAACACTTTTTAACACAGCCAGAAAACAGTGATGATGACTCATGGAGGCTCCTGTGAACACGTGAGCCAAATATTATTGCACTGCACCACACCAGGCAATTCACAATTCGGTCTCAAACACAGCTGGAAGGTCCCTGGTCTTCTTTCAACCTATGGCAGCACATGTGGCACCGACCAAGTCTTTTGAGGCAGAAACAGCACTGAATAATATCATGATCGCAGAAAGATCATCTGCTATCTTTATTTGCTCTTTTTGAGTTTGACAAGGAAATATGCGCATCTCTCTCAAACAGCAATAAAAAAAGTCAAGCACCTTAGTCGGTGGTGCGTGACATCAATTGTTGAAAGAAAAGGGGGCTCTTTCCAGCTGTGTTTGAAACAGAATTGCGAATTCCCTGGTTCAGTGCAATAATATTTAGCTCACATGTTCCCAGGAGCATCAATGACCAATTGGAAACATTCTCTGGCTGTGTCCAAAAAGCGTTGCAGGGCAGCATTTGTTTCAGGTTTGCTAGCTTTGGCTGGGTGACCATTCATAGCCACATGCCTCGAAAGGTACGTTTCCTGCCTGCTTATGTGAAGGGCCCGCATACTGTGCCATGTGAGTGCACATGAAAAAGACCCCAGGTGGTCGAAATTACGAAGTCCTCCACTATGGTGTGCGTGATAATCGTAGTTTTAGTTTGTACCATAATCATAATTCTTGCCCATAAAACACCAGCAGCTATTATTGATTGCTTATGTTAAGACATTTTCCGCCATGTGTATGAAGATCTCGTGCTGTGCACTGAGTCACAGTTATAATACAGTAATGGTTATTTTCATTTGTTTTTGTTATAGCAAAATGAATTGTTTATTGTTTGCACAACCAGTTATGTAATAGCCTAAAAATGCACCACACAGTTGGAATGTTTTGTTTGCAATGTTCATGACAGTCTTTCTTTGAGGAAAACATGACTACTGCAACATACACGTTTCTCCTAATATTGATGTTTATATCAAATGGCGTTGGTTTGTTGCCGACCATTCTGTG
This sequence comes from Hyalomma asiaticum, assembly GCA_013339685.2. Classification (NCBI taxonomy): domain Eukaryota; kingdom Metazoa; phylum Arthropoda; class Arachnida; order Ixodida; family Ixodidae; genus Hyalomma; species Hyalomma asiaticum. The sequence continues at coordinate 85,753,843 of CM023484.1, forward strand.
CATGTCTGTGTATATTAATCGAGTAGTTTGTACACAGTGTTCCGCTACCCTTAACAATACTTTGAAAGAAGCCATCACGAAGACCACACACAATCTATCTTTTTGCGTGAAAAAGCTCTTCATATTATCATTGGTGTGAAAACTGGTTAATTAAAATTAACACAGCGTTTTTACAAACGGAATTTACTACATGGTCAGAGACACTCAAAATACTTGTAGATCGTTTCTACACTAATGCGTTTATCGTGTCTGTCAATGAATCAAATGCTCTCAGTGAGGCTGCTCTCTAGAGTGAGTCGTTTTTCCCACAACGAGTCCACGGAAACCCGTGAGAAAAACTTCGCCTCGTCAGACAGATGCGGCAGCCGCGCAAATCCCAACGGAGCAGGCACACTGGAAATATGACTAACGCCCATGTGGAACGACGCGGGCCCCCACCGCAGCGCGGGCAACCAAACATTGTGAGGGCGGTCCCCTTGGCTGCATCGTTCACCGCACCCCCCCTCCCACTCCCCCGGGGATAGAGGCATGCATTGCACGCGCGAGGGGCAGTTCACGACACCACGATTTCTCGGGGTCGGCGATCGCCCCGGCCTAATTGTAAAGCGGGCGGGCGGGCAGGACGAACTACAGGGGAAGACGGGTCAGGCCGAACCGCGCTCGGTGTGCGCTGCGGTTGCGCATGCAAATACACTTACCAGCACATCCGAAGAGGCCTTGGCGAAGGCGTCCGCGAGAACCTGTCGGGCAACATCAGCGCTGGGGCCGTCCGTGACGATGTAGATCCGCAGCGGGACGCTGCTCAACGCGATCAGAGATCCCAGGCAGATCGACAGCTTTTCGCGCATGTTACTCACTTCACGAACGTTTGTGAAGATGAGAAGAACGTGAACCACATCGTCGTTGTAGTCCAAGCTGTAGTCCAAGCCGACGGTGGAATTCGACTTCGCATCGTGCCGAAGGCGCCCCAGCACTCGGACGGGAAACTTCCACGCGCTTGTGTTGCTGCTGACGTTCCGGCGCGATGTCACGGCGTTCTCGTGCACTGAATTCCAGGAAATACCACTTCCGATGGCGATGCGCAGCTCGCGTGGACTGGCGTAGAGGATGACGAGTACCGTTGCGACGCCGAGGGTGACCAGCAGCTGCCGTGTGCAGTGTCTGCGAGGAGTGACAAGCTCCATCTACACCGAACACGCAGCGCGCTTACGCGCGCTACATCGCTGGACGCTCGCCGCACCAACGCCTTGACAGCGGATAAAGTCCGTGCATAATCAAAGCACTAATGACAACCGCACACATGGTGTGCACCTGTACAGCAAGCGCACGCGACACTTCGCTCTCTTCGTTGACACTTTGCGCGCGTTCCGTGCCCGACTGTGCCGCCACAGCCGTAGTGCGCATGCGCGGTGGCGCGCTAGGGGAGAGGCGCATACCACCCTGATGTCCTCCTTGCAAGGGCGAGTGGGAGAAGCAAGGGGGATACGCGGGGACTCCGGAGAGGACATGGAGGAGAGAACAAACAACCAGAGACCGCGCCTCACGTGACCTACGATGCCGCGCGCCATTTTTGAAATGCAGAAATGCGCTGACTTGCTCCGTGTGGCACTGTAGTACCAAGACCACGTGTTATGGCTTCCATATAATACCTGTCATGGGCACGTTACCAGTAAAAAGTAACAGTGTTACTGTTACAGTTACCTAAGGTAGAAATGTAACTGTGCGACAGTTACGGTTACTGAGTTTCCACAAATAACTTGTTACAGTTACTGTTAAAAAGTAACGTCGTTGCTTTTCCGTTACTGTGCAAGACTAAGTAATCCATCGCAAACAAGATTATACAGCTGTGCGATAGAAACGTATGAATGCATGCGGTTAGTCAAAATTACTCGTGGTAAAACGCCAGATAACGCCAGAGGAGCAGAAAGGGGCTCATTCAAAAGCCCAACACCAGCAATCATTGCGTACGCCTCATTTTGTTGTAACAACTTTTTTATTTGTTGTCGGGAATTTATTTACAAAATCTATTGGGATAGCCCGGTGCCGCAAAGCATTGCTGCGTGCTCGTAAATGATAGGAGCTCATCCTGACACGTGACAAAGAGGGTAGGTCTCTTCGAGGCACATTGCCGCCTCCACTTTGGGAAGTGCTTTATGGAAGTACAAGTACCGCCGCTTTGAGAACTGAACGTGTGCGAGACATTGCAGTGGTTTCCGCGCGGATGGCCGTGGAAAAATAGCAGACCGCGCGAAAAAAGTTAAGGATGGTGCACCGGTTTCTGAACAAGAGCGTTTTTCGTCACTGGCCGACCATACTGCTGCGTCGCGCTCCTTTCTCTGCATGGAGGCTGGAGAACCCTTCGCCGCCCTTCTGTGTCGCCGACCGGCGGTGCTTTGCTTGGCTTCGTAGAAAAAAGTCTTTATTTCCCCCGGAAACACGTCAGCCCATTTACGAAAAAAGAAAAGAGCGAGGAGATGTCCGTGTCGCGCACAGCATCGCGATACAAGCGATACATCTAAAAAAAAGTATTTTTTGTAGTGAGATACAAATCCATACAAATACATAGTGAGATACCACATTTTGCATATGTATCCCGGTACAGAGATACAGATAGTCAAAAGTATTTCCGAGAAACAGCGCGATATTCTTGTATTGCGATAGTGCCCAGCCCTGCTTTTTAGGAGAGTTCTTGATGGATATTTGTTTTGAAAAAGGAAGTAACTCTAACGATATTTTCGGTTACAGTTACTGCGTAAAAATAAGCAACACTTACAGTTAGAAGTTCCTCTAAACGAAAAATAACTAGTTAAGGTTATAAGTTAGCGAAAGAAGTAACTAGCTATCGTAACGCGTTACTAGTAACTATAGTCTGTTTCAGGAGTTCCGTGCAGCAAACCCAAGGCTACGAAGTCCATCGAGTGCAGAATTCTTCCGAAACGAGACGATTGGTTGGTTGGTTGGTTGGTCCTTGGGTATCTTGACGCAACCCACTCTGGGGGATCGGCCGAAATGCCATTGTTCGGACACGCACTCCCCGCTTCATCTTCCTTCTTCCAGGGCTGCTGCTGCCACTGCAGCGCCCGCCATTGGCAGATGACAAGCCGCGGAAGGACACGTTTAACGTGTCTTCGCCCACCGTATTGGCCAAAGTGGGCTGTAGCTTCCATAGTGCTGCACGGAACTTCTGAAACAGACTATAGTCACTGCCCAAGAATATAATACTACCGTACGGTAAATTACGTTGATCCGCTGTGCACAACTATCAAGCATGGTTCATTATGTCAACCCAGTGGGTGCATCAGACGATTTCGGAAGCATGTTGTGTGTGTTTCGTAACGCGTTAACAGAGGGCGTTTCACCTAGGCAAAGCAACTTAAGATCACTCCAGGGACTTTATCGGAAAAAGAAATCTAGGGACTTGATATACACCTGGGCTGGCGAATATTGCCATGCTATTCTCCCACTTACTGCAAGAAGCACGCGAGAAGACTACACTCCACTCGCCAGCGTCATTGTTTTCTGTGGTCCGGCCACAAGCCTTCGCCCCATGCATACAGAGCTTCCCCGCAAAAGGAATCTTCTCAGCATAAACAGAAAGTGTTTCCTCTTGAGAGACTGGGATGATAGTCGGCTGGATGTTAATTATACATATAAGCAAATGTCGATCATCCCTGAAGCACACCTCGTGTTTGTCTGCACGAGGAGTGTAGCCACTTTAAGAGTAATAAAATTCGATTTTATTAAGAATTCCGTCACCCATGCTACAACACATCCATAGCCGCTCTAAATAAGATGCATGGACTGCTCAACGTTGTCATATACGCTTTGCAAACGTGCATGGTAACTAACGCACGCTGCTCTTTGTGGCGGGCAATGTGGTTTAACATTTCGAGGTCCACACTCAGGTGAATATATGCGCGCGATTTGCACTCGCGCAAATTTGAACAGAATGTCATCTATTGTTTTTCACTAATTTTTTTTGTTTTCTTTTGCAGGGTCGTCAAGGACACTTTCAATAACTTTAAGGGTATTTTATGTTAGGTATGCTAGTCTGACGTTATTGAGGTTACAGAATGCTCCCTGCTTCTTAAGTAAGCGAAAAAATTCTGTCGATCTTCCACTTATATGGCAGCCTTGCTTTTCTGATAGAACAGTTAAATAGACTTGAAAACCGATTCGGGAACGCGTAGTCTATCTTTAGCATTACATTTGCAATTTCGTCACGTTCCCGTTGAGCAGGTCTTCTTTTCCTCTTCCTATATTGCTTCACAGCTTACTTATAATGCAGCATTTCGCATTCTTCATTGGATGATTAAAGCAAGTCACGCACCTTGACGAGTGACGTTGCAGGAAGTGCCTGTTACCTAAAGTTTATGAGTGTGTGTCATCTTGCCTCCTTTTCCCATCATGTCATTTTTCTGAGAGGAAGTGTGCCTGAAGCACTATGTTTGAAATTTCTGCCTTTTACAGGGCAAGCTGTTATACGGGCTGGTTACATAGACCGAAACTGCTGCCTGTGATTGCTATCAGCTTCAATGGGAAAGATAGTCTCCATGCCTGAACATTTTTGTACCCAGATGAATAGGAGTGTGGTGCCGCTACAACGCTGACAGACTCTCCCGTTTGGTTCGGCTTCCTGAATCCTCAGCCAGGAATATTATACGCATAGGAAAGATGGCGGCATCCACTCCTGGGTGTCACCACATGACTGGGCACTTTGCGTTGTCCGCCACGGCTGTAATATGTAGGAGTGGTCTTTCGGGACATTATATGTTGCCAGCTGCCGACTGCGGTTTTATAAACGAGGATGAGGAAGAAGACGTAAACGATGAAGATTAGAAAGTAGACGGCCAAGAGAAAGAAGAAAAGAGGTCGGCTAAAAAGAAGACGGCGACTACGAAGAAGAAGACAAATAGGAGGAGGACGACGATGAAGACGAGAGAAGAGGAAAGGAAGTAAAAAAAAAAAAGCAGACAATTGCAGCAAAAGAAGAAAAAGGGGGTTGCGATGGGGCGAGCAGGAATAAAGGCTGCAAGAAAATAATGAGAGAGCACGCAGCGAAATACAGCTTACGCTGCTACGGCGCTGCGTCGATCCTCTGCGCAGGCATGACAGTTCCTTTGCGCAACACACAACGTACTTTGCGTGCATCATCACCACTGCATCGTCACCACAGGACAGCGGCTCGGTATTTACGTTAGTGCAAATCTAAAGGGACAAAAAAGGGAAACACTCAATTTGTTCCGACTTATAGTGCCAAAAAGAAAAGGCCTTCAAGCACAATAACCGCATTCTTGTCCGAATTCTTTCAGCGCCATAACCAGACAGGGATGTGGAGCTTACTCACGAGTCAACTGTGCCTGGACGATGTACGTAGTGACGGCGTTTAGCCAGATGGCTCCCTGGGCGCCGCCATGACACCCTCAGGGCTGTGGTAAATATGCATGACCTCCGAAAAGGCACTGCCCGAGCTATGACGTCAGGCTTTGGACTCCTGTGCCACAGTCCAAAATGGAGGCACTCTCTCCCTCTAGTGAACTGCAGTACAGCAGCTCTGCCGTTGTCGCATTGCGTTTCATCGTGTTTGGTTTCTGGCAATGACGGCGCCATTCTGACGTAAGCGGACAGAGAGAAAGGACACAAAAGCATCGTGCGGTTCAAGGATTCCGTTTCCAAAAACAGCGCCCCAGAACCTACTTACGGAGTTCCTAAGAGTCGGCCGCAGTTTACTTTCGGGATGTTAAACCTGGCGTTCCATTTATGGTCATTTTATAAACGATGCATCCTCGTTCAAGTTCACTCCCTCGATACGTCTGCCGCCCGCTCGCGCCGTGGTAACGCCCGCGAGGGGAAAAACCACAGAGTTGGCAGCGAAGGAAACCCGTCCAACAAGGCGCGAGCTGCCCGTAATTCGAACAACCGCAAGACAACCGCGTCATCGCGCGCGCCTGACCTCGCGCCCTATCGAGGCACCGGCGTCGTCCCTGCCGGTGCGCTCTTCCTCCCCCACTTGTGACCCTCCGCTATTTAACCCTTTGCCTTCTCCTCTCTCTCATCCATCCTGCTCCGGTAATGTTGTCCAACAAGTGCGAGCCTTCGTGCCCTCAGCGCACCCCAGCGCCGATGGGACGACAGCTTGCAAAATGTTGCTTCGCGAGGGGCATGAACATTGCATCCTAGAGGAGACACTGAAGGTGCACTTATTAACCTCTTCAGGCCCCAGTCAAGTTTGCTTAACGTTCCCTTACAAGATCACACGCGGTCCATAAAAAAATGAATCTGGCTCACACCTGCCGCTTCACTGTAAGTCTTGTACATGTGTACACCCACGTTTTCCTCCACTAAGATCTTGAATCGAAGTCGTGATGCAGTTGCAAGGGAACTGGCTGAAGCTTACTTTATCAACTTGTTGGGCAGTATACGTCTGTAAGCGTACCTTTGATAATCGATTGTATTGCACATCAATGAATTTTCGTATTTGCAGGATCGCTTTTGATTTTATTATTATGTATTTTGAGCAGTTGTTTCGATAATAACCAACTGGTAGTTCGCGCTTGTACCTATTCCGTCGTCTTCGTCCTTGTATTGCGCCGCTTACATTTATTTATTTAACTATGAATCAACTAGCACAGCAACGAGATTTATTATGTCACAGTGTCACCTTTCCGGTCGACACCACTGCAGCTACTTCGACGCAGAGGCTCGTTCCCAGCCGGCGTGGAAAAAGTAAAAAAAAAAAATTCCTTGGGAAGGCTACGAAATGCGAGTAACTGGAGGTCGCTTAAAGAGGCCCTGAAATTACGCAAGTTGCCTTTATTGCACGTTTGCTTTATGCGGGACTTAATGAAGACCAGTGAAAGTGGAGAAATCAAAAGCTATTGTATTTTAATTTGTACTTTTCGCGCCGAATGCAGCGTCCTAAATCAACAGCTGCTGCGAGCGGATGTGACGTTGTTACGCTGCTTATGCTGTTGTTTCTGGCTGGCCGGGAAGAGTAGGAAATAAAAACATGTATTGCAAGTGCTTCGGAATGAAAACATGTTTTATGATTGCTTAAGCTATTAAAAGGCCCAGATTTGTGCATTACAATTTCTTTTTTTGTGTAACTGATGCAAGAATCGCTGTGCGGCCCACACGGTTGCTGTAAGCCACGGAGCCATAACAACGGTGCCGTAAGAAAGGACGGAGACCCTCATGGTAGGAAGATTACAATGGGTAGCATGGTTCCCGTACCGCAATATGTAAGCCGTGTTTTGAGTGGAAGCAGCTTAACGCGTCTTCGGGTGAATGAAATGCGAAATATGGTTGCCGATATCTGTCGTGCGCTTTTATTTTGAAAGTTGAATAACTTTCGTATGCCAGCATTAACCTTGAAGGTTCTTTCTGCACTTTTTTCACGAGAATACAACGAACACGTTTCAGTACAAATCTCGGGGAGTAAGATTTGCTTTCAGGACCCCTTTAAAGGGTCCCTGAAACGTTTTTTTGACATTGCGTCACTGATTAGGCAGCACAATTGTGAAATCATTCACACCATAAATAAAGCGAAGCACCATATGCACTAAGGCAGCTATGGGCTTATTTCTGTCGCCTTCCTCCTTACCACTGATGTTCCTCCTCAACTCGATCTGCTGCGGAGTGCGCGCTAGGGACGACACCGCCTCCTGCGTCAGCCGCTCTGCTGAGCCTTCCGTAGCGACATAGCGCCCCGATATCCTCACTGAGGTCGCCCGCCTCGGCAGTGCTAGCCTCTGTAATAGAGCGCCGGCGACTCGTGTGTACGCCGCCAGATGCCGCGACGATACCGTTGGCTGAAACAAAGGAGTACGTTGTAGAACCATGTTGTTCGCAGCTAGGTTTCGAAAATTACATGCACGTGATGGTTCGGGGCCAATCAGCGACCTCCCATTCGTAGTTTGATTGGCGGGGGCGTTTGAAAACGCATTTTGGCGAGCCGCTGCGACCTTTTGCGATACGCGTGTCCAAAACCTTATTGTAAATTACACACATTACGCACAGCGCTGAAATCTGTCCTGTAATGGTCCTAATGACGCGCTCTACCGGATCACCATGTTTGCACGAAATCGTCAAAACCGTTTCAGGGTCCCTTTAATAACGTCGACTTGAATTCCACAGCAAGAGTCGCGATTAATGACCAGATTTACCTTGCATGCTGCACACGGGTAACAGTGACCCTGCAGTTGCGCTACGGGTCTTCACTTCTGCCTGCCGCCACCTTTCTTCTTCAGCGAAACTTGTATAGTCCAGGTCGGCTATACACGGACACCGCCTGTGTCGGTGTATAGATGGCTTTGTGGTGGTCATCATGTCAAAAGTCCCAGAAAAAAAAGTACCCCTGGTGCCCTGTATGGATTGGCGAAAGAAAGCAATTTTCTTCTGCCACGTCATAGAGAGCGAATTGAAGTGGAAAAAGATTGCTACCGCTTTTCTCGATGGGGGAAGGGGACTGCATCTCTCTGTCTCTGGCCTCGTGTGTCGTATTCATAGCGCACTGGCCCTTCCATAATGCGGGTGCTACTTGTCATGCACATTGGGATTGTCAGGTTTTTATTTGGATGAATACGTCAACAGTTATGCAGAGACATTTCAGGATTGCGACTATATAATCACGAAACCTCGTTGCATGCACCAGCTCAAATCTAGCGCTATTTGCTATAAGGCCTCGTTATTAGCGCACGAATGCTTGCCGTATCGCAACTCTCTCTGCAAAACAGGAGCGGTCCTTTGTGTTTTAACATATCGAGGCAAATAAACTAGGAGAAAACTCAAAGCCACGAGATTTGGTTATAAACAAGCGTGTAAAATCTCACGACGGAAGCGCAGTGACTTCGCAGAGAAGATAAATACACAATTATTATGCTGTACACACGAATCCTTGTTTGCGTTTTTTTTTATTATTCTGCATAGTGATTGTGTTTCACCTTGTAAAGTTAATAGGATATGTTCAAAATGAAGAGTGCCATCTACACATAACCCTGCAAGCGCCATGTTCTTTAGAGCTCTGTAAAACGAAACCTGTGGTATCTGAGTAAGTCGGCTGCTATCTGCTGCTTTTTTCTTTCTTTTTTGCTGTCGCTCTGAGATGTTTTTCCACGGGTATACGTGCCTCTTTGCACGCAGCCGGACAATCCGTGGCGACGTCGTGAAGAAGGTAACACTGTTTTTAAACCAATTCCGTGATTTAGAAAGGTGCCCACGTATCCTCTTCAGATAACAGGGCGAAAAGCCGGGCTAGCTGGTGTAGACTCATCTTGAATTGACTTTTACAACTCAAAAATACAACACGGAGGACTAATAATCCTACACAGACAGCGCTGACTATCAACTGGAGTTTTATTGCGCACGATACATACTCGAACATGCGGACGAATGCGCAAGGGAAATTTGGTTGCGAGCAGTGAAGGAGAACGAAAGGTACGACAATCTGTTTACTGTTTGGGAATCACATTGAGGAACTGGATTTTGTTATCGCTTAAAGGCCAACTCCGGCGATTTTTTCATGTCAACGGGTGCTGATGAAATTCACTGGGTACGTTACTCTGCGTACTTACATCATGCCCTGAGAAAATGAGGCTCGAGAGTTGCACATATTCCTTACAAATGAATTTAATTAATTGACTCGAACGCCCTACCTTACCACCCCTTCAGTTACAGGCCACATTGGGCATGACGCTACAAGTGTCCAACGCGGAGAATGCCGGGATTGTGCAGACGACGCCAGCCCGGCAGCGACGAGAACGCGGACAAGTGCACGATTGTGCGCTAGAGCCAGGCGTTATGGCCGGTTCCCACTAGCGGCAAAAACGCGCGCGGCGAGCGCTTCCGCGGCACGCACGCGTCAACAAGTCCCCGCTCGCGTTTTGCGGCAAGCGGCGACGAGGCAGCCAAGAACGACCTTGTGTTGTTCCATTCGAAAGGTCTCGCGAAAACGTGAGCTCTAATCAGACGATTTCGTCTTTCGTCGACCATGCATGTCTTTCTAGCGCTACTGCTGGTCACGCTGTCAAAAAACTGCTACTGCGAGGATACTTCTTGCCCGGCGTCTCGGTACGGGTAGGCTTAAAGAAAACTGTATATAGGTCTGGGCATGGCCTCTGAGATTTTACGACGGCCATGTAACTTTCAAATCTCAGAGGCTGTGTGTTATGGTTCGACGCTTGACGGATAGATGGCGCCACGCGTCCGCACCACCGTGTAAAAAAAGAAAAGGAGCGGCGGAGAAGTCGGATTGGATAGCAGGAATGGAGAAGAAGCCGGCATTGAACAACCACAGAAAAGAGAAAGACGAAATCAAGAGAGAAAAATTTTACGATAATTCAAAGGGAAGCGCTTTACTGTTTGAAGCAAGGTCCGGTTGCCTGAGAACCCGAAGTTACAGAGCGAAATTCAATAAAGAAGGGGACACATGTACGTGCTGTGGAAAAGCTAGGGAAAGGACAGATCATATTTTGATTGAATGTACAGATGTCCACCCAGGTGTAGCTGTGGATACTACCCTACAGGAGGCCATGGGTTTCAGGAGTAACACGGGAAAGCTGAACATGTCGGCGATAGAGATAAGTAAAAGGCGCTTAGAGTATTGGTGGAGCAAAAGTATGGAGCAAATAGAATCCTAATATCCATCCATCCAACCGTCGGCACGCCTCCGCGGCTCGCTTCTGATTGGTGCTTGTTTCGCGGCGGCCGCGAAAGAATGGGTCTCGACCCATTCGAGCATCTGCCGCGCGTTGCTGCCGCTTTTCACGAATCTCGCCGCGCGCGTTTTTTCCGCTAGTGGGGACCGGCCTTTACAAGTTGCTGCCGTGTCGGGTGGCAAGTGGTGTTGCGTTGTTGGCTGCAGAAACAACTCGCAACGCGCAGCAACTAAGGAAAGTTAGTTATCACAACTTTCCTCGCGACGATGCACTTCGCGAGCGGTGGATCAGTGCTATCCGGCGGACGCGCTGAGCGTCTGCTCTCCAGCGCTTTCGAGTTTCGCGCTGTCGCGACCGGCATGCCTTGCGCACCCTCCCACTAGACACTTGTGACGTCACTCGTAGGGGCACGGCTTGGCTGCTCGGAGGAGTTTTCGGTTTCGTTTTCACGTTTTCTCGCTTATTTAAAATTATTTTCTAATTCTAGGGGCAATTATGCTGTCATACGGGAGACAGGGGGGTCTCTAGAAGCTAAAAATGCCACTACTTTGACATGGTCAGAAAATCGCCGGAGTTGGCCTTTAAAGGGCAACTCCGGCGATTGTCCACTGATCTCATTGAAATTTTCAATATGTATTCTCCTCGGCACTGTAATAATATATGCCAAACCAGGCGGTTGCAAGTAATTTAGTTTTCCTGGAAACAAATTTTAAAATTTCTTAGCGGATTCCTCTGCGGGCCACCCTGTGTTTTTGACGTCATCACCTTCAACACTGCCTACCCGAGCCTGCGGGACATCAAAAGCAAAACGGCGGTACTTCAGCGTTCAAATCGTCGCTGTCAAGTTCAGAAAAGCTGGCACAACTCAATACATCATCGGATGGCTTCGCCACTGTCACTTTTCTCCATATTTCTGATGGTGGGGAGGCTGTGACGTCATCGCATAAGCTGCAAGAAGCGTCTACCCGTTTCGGTTTCGGTTTGAACGCGCCTTTCGGTCGGTTATTTAAAATTATTGGTGCGTTTCTGAGCAAATTGAACCACCCTGGCTACTACAGGACTATCAGTACTATTCGAAAACATCATTATCAGAACATGGTGAAAAAACCCCCGGAGTTGCCCTTTAAGGAGCTAGAGGGCTGGTTGATGCACTCAGGATGATGTATTTCGGCGAAATGACAGCCTCAGCCTCTGCTTCCCAGTTGTGCTTGGCGGCCCTGTCCTCCAAAATGACCTGACTCTCTGGTGATTGCCCTGCGGGTCGTCCCGTTCTGCCGTTGAAGGCGGAACGTCGTGGATGCACTGGGGAGCGCTGCAGTTCGGACGCTGCCGCCCCGAGGGATCTCACTCGACTGTGAGCCTGCTCGACGGTCACTCCGGAGCCCGGCGCCCAAAGCTTCTCGTCACCAGTCCGTCGCTGGCAGGACAGCCTTCGTCGACTGGTGCCACGCAGAGAATCCCAGCTCAGCCTGCTCAATATTCGATCGCGGCTCCGGTCGCACGCCACGAGCCGACTGTCCACCACTTACGTGCATGGACGTAACCACGGCGCTCGCTTTCTGCTGCTTCTCTCCTCCGCGCATCATCGTTTCCTTCTGCCATCTGGCACATGCCTCGCGCCCCTTTACTCATGATAAGATGCAACGGGAGCATCGAACGTTCTGCACTAGAAGTATACGCTCCGCTAACGTCAGTGGACGTTGAGGGTTATTTTCCCGCATACAAACAAATACCGACTGAAAGAAGGCACAACTTCAAGCCGAAAACTTTAAGGTGGTGCTGGTTTGCCACTGCTCTCATAGCATTTTTCACAGCGTCGAATCACCCTAGCTCTTATGTTAATCTGCTCAAATGGTTATTCTTTTCTAAATTCTTTTCATGAAGAAAATAAAATTAACTTTCCCAAAGCACAGGGTTTGCCTGCTGTGTTTGTTAAAAGTCGAAGATGCGTCCTGAAACACGTTGCTGAAGTGATTATGAATTGTGACAGTTTACAGGGCATATTACAGGCGCCTAAAACCTTGTTTTCCCGTGTCTGAACTTCCGGGATCTACTCATAACGGGGCAAGGCTGAGCGTCATAGGAGGGGAGGGAGGGGGGAGGTTAAAAACAGAACAGAGCCGGAAATTGACGCCGTCTTGTCGAGCAAGGGTTGAAAACAATAGGGTCATTTAAAAAAGAAAATTCTCCCTCAGTGCTCTTTCTACAAAGCGCCCTCCACTTTTACCAAGGAAAACTCGGCGAGGCCCTGCCGCAAGGGGAGTATATTTTCCCCTTTTGGCACACATAACGTGGTAAATACACCAATCATCTCAGCAGGCAGCCCGGTTACAAGAACGCACGAAGCAAGACCGAGCGCACATGCAAACTCCAAAATGCGATATTGTTATTTATTTTTTAGGGACGTGCTTGGAGCACTATTACCAATCACATGCACAATTAGTTGCTTATGTCTGAGAAACATCAAACACAATCGTCAAATTTAATCGAGAAAAGGAGTGACAAGATCATCACTGCACACTGGTTATGTCCTGAAAGTATGTGCTACTTGAAAAGCCCGTCCAATTCTTACGTACAAACATCAGACATGGCACATTGCAACGCCACCTTCCAAACAAAAACTTAGGTTTGGCACATGCAAACATATAAATAATTATGAGGCATACCACAGGGAACATCGGCACAATTTTACTATCTGATGTGTTTATGTCTATCCTTAAAGGGACACTAAAATCAAAAACGATTTTTTCTCGTAATTTATTGGTCAGCTTTTCACAATCCCAAAAGCACCAACCTTGAGAGCTTGTTTTGGCGGTTTAAAAAAAAGTAGGAGCCTGTTTAGTGGCCCTTTAAAGCGCAACTCCGGCGATTTTTTGTTGTTCACTGCTCTCAGTAGAATTGTCAGTATATGTCCTCCTCGTTACTGCAATAATTTATGCCAAGCCAGGCGGTTGCAACTCATTTAGATTTCCTGTAAATGAATTTTAAAGATCTTTAGCGGATTCCCAGGCGAGCCACCCTGTGTTTTTGACATCATTACCTGCAACACTGCCTACCCGAGCAGGCGGGCCGTCTAAAGCAAAGCGGAGACACTCCTGTGCTCAAGCCGTCGCTATCAAGTTCAGAAGATCTCAATTCATCATTGTATGACAACACCAGTTTCATTTTTCTGGCACCAGCTCAATATTTCTGATGGCGGGAAGGCCGTGAAATCATCGCATACGCTGCGCGAAGCGTCTACACCTTTCGGTTTCGGTTTGAACACGCCCTTCGTTTGGTTACATTAATCGGTTAGTTTCGGCCCTGGCTGCTTCAGGGCTATCAGTGCTACTGGAAAACAGCAATATCAAAATATGGCGGAAAAGCCACTGGGGTTGCCCTTTAAGAGCTAGTTTTGTGCACCAAAGCAACTTGATATTGATGATGATGATGATGATGATGATGATGATTACCTAGTTTTGTGCAGCAAAGCAACTTCATAACCGTGCGCTAATACGATATGGCGGAAAGAACACCCTTCAGCCATTTAGCAAACAGAGTTCACGCGCGGTGCAGGTGGCCGCATACATTTGAAAACACCTCGACGACATAAAGGACCACGTTAATTCCGCTTGTGCCGCGCGCTTGCTAGTTTGTTTCAGACAAATGAGTTTTGCAGAAGGGGCACTATTTTCCGCAGCCCTTACTGGAGTACAGGCTCAGCGTCCGTGTAGATGGGGGAAAGGGACTGCAAGACGTAGAAAGAACAGGAACGCTGCAATGGAAGGCTCCGGAAATTTTGGCCACCTGCCGTACTTTAACGGGCACTGACGTCTGCACTGGCGTACTTTAACGGGCACTGACGTCTGCACTGCACAATGGCATCTAGCATTCTCGCTTCTATCGGAAATGCGACCGCCGAGCCCGCATCACCTTTCATGCGCAATCACCTCCGCTATGAATCACCCTTCGCTTTTCCCTTAGCGCCGTAAATCGCGTTACGGTTGTGCAATGGCCCCTAAAAAATAACTAGGAGACGTTGAGTTGTGCTGCGATGCGTGCAGTGCGGTGGGCTGTGTCACACATATGTGTTTGGATCAAGCCTGAACAACTGAGGACAATGGTGCCCTATTATTAGACAGCTGTTGTTACAGCTGCGCTGGTGCACTTGAGATACATGTGTGCGCGCAGGTGCTTCCATACTGCCTTTCTAGTGCTCGCAATTGTACTGCACGTTCGCTCTAAATGGAGCTTGTCACACTTCGCAGGCACCGCATGCGACAGCTGCTGCTTACCGTCGGCGTCGCAACGCTGCTCTGCATCCTCTGCTCCAGTCCACGCGAGCTGCGTAACGCCATCGGAGGTGGTACTTTCTGGAATTTCATGCACCAAAACGCAGCGACAATGCACCGGAACGATAGCAGCGTAAGTAGCGACGACAACGACGTCATCGCATGGAACTATCCCGTACGTGTGCTCGGACGCTTTCGACGCAGGCCGACGTCCAGCTCCACTGTCGGTTTGGACTACAACGATGGTGCAGTTCACGTGCTTCTCATTTTCACGGAGGCTCGTGAAGCGAGTCACATGCACAGAAAGCTGTCCACCTGCCTGGGATCTCTGATCACATTGAGCAGCGTCCCTCTGCGGATCTACATCGTCACGGACGGGCCCAGCGCTGACGTCGTCCGACAAGTTCTCGCGAACGCTTCCACCAAGGCCTCTTCGGATGTACTGGTAAGTATGCGTTCATTCGTAACTTCGTCACGCATCTAGCACGGTTCAACCCGACTGATCTCACCTATCGTTGTTCGTGAGTGCCCGCCGAAACTGAGAAATCGTGGTTGAACTTTGGACCTCTCAGTGTCGCTCGCGTGCACATGCCCATAACCAGGGGAGATGGGGCCGCGAGGAACGACGGATCTGGTGGTTGATTTGATTTGAGGGGTTTTACGTCCCAAAACCAGTAGTGATTATGAGAGACGCCGTAGTGGAGGTCTCCGGAAATTTTGACCACCTGGGGTTCTTTAACGTGCACTGACATCGCATAGTACACGGGCCTCAACATTTCGCCTCCATCGAAATACAGCCGCCGCGGCCGGGATTCGATCCCGCGACCTTCGGATCAGCAGCCGAATACCATAGCCACTAGACCACCGTGGTGGGGCATTATTTCAAGGTGTGAGGATCAGCGATGGACGCCACCGCACGACCATTCTTGGCCATACCTTCTTTCAGGGCGGGAGGGATCTTTAGTTCAGTCCTCTCGTCTCCTTTTGCCCATTAATGAAAATGCAGAATTTTTCTGCACTGCCCTGCACGGATGCTTTGACGAAACCGAGGGGGCTCCTGTGAGGGCGCAAAAATTCCGGGAGCAGGTATATTAGATGTTTTAGAACTCGGTGCGTTGGAAGCGTCATTTAGAGCGCAGGATCGGCTTATGACCTTCGACGACATCTCTACACACTGCTGTTTACACCGTTTAACCTTTCCGCAGCTGGTGCGCAAATACGTGCGCTGGTGTGAAGTTCTCTGAGGACAGCTGCTGACTGGTGTGGCACCCTCCCCTTACCTCCTCTGCGCATTGATTTGTGCGGTTACCCTTATACCTCTTTTTATATTTATATCTCTATTGGCAGATCCACAGGAATGAGAACGGGAGGGGGAGGGATAGGCCCACAAGGATACGATCTTGGCGCACACCCCATATTCAACTTCTCTGCTCAGCGTTCCCATGAAGAAATGCGCCAAATGTGGGAGTGGAATTTACACTGCAAGGACAAGCCACTCGAGGTCCCTGACGCTGTACGCGACCTTCATTTCAAAGAAACGTAATCGATTAGGGAAAATTAGCATCACTCAAAGCGGTTAGCTAGGGCCAGTTGGAATGTAGGATTTTAATGCGTTTCCAGCGCTAACAAACGAAAAGGAAGGACAGACGACAGTACTGCAGATGTCCTGTCGTCTCTCTTCCTTTCTCTTTTCTTTTGTTAGCGCTGGAAATGCATTGCAAAATTAGCATCCACCCGTTTGGAGTGTTCCGCCACGACGGTCCAGAGGCTATGGCTCCCGGCTGCTGATAAAAAGGTCGCGGGACGAAATTCCGGCCGCGGCGGATGCATTTCGATGGAGGCGAGAATTTGAGGTCTGTGTGTGCGATGTCTGTGCACGTTACAGAGATATAGGTGGTCGAAATTCCCGCAGCCCATCACCACTCCCTGTCTGATAATGATATCTCGGTTTCGGGATCTACCGCTGAAATCAATCGATTAAGCAATCACCCTGTTTAGAGCACGAAGCTTCGAAGAAATTTATACAGACTTCTGAGAAATGAAACCTTCTCAGCTGATGAGAGATTCGTCCTCGGACAAGTTTCGGAACTACGAAGGCGTTCGGTGTGTTTCGGCTTCGTTGGACAGCGAGAAAAACACCTCATTTTTCACCATCTAAGATGCTTTCATTTCTAAAATATCTGTATGGATTCCCTTGTAGCTTTCTACTTGATATTAGTGGGTGCTAATTTTCTCTTTCGTGATCGCTAGTACACTTTGTGTAATCGCAATGAATTTCATTGCTAGAAAATAGTATATACTGAGAGATTACGCGCACATGACAGAAGGCAAAAGGGTACGTTTACCACAAGGAAAGCGGTTGCTCGCTTCAGATGCAGCGCCGGCGATTTTGCCTAAGCTCCCTGGATACCATTCCGAAAATACGTCGCGAGAAAGGTCCACATAGGAGGAGGAGGAGGAATTAACTTTAATGCCACGCAGCACTAGTTGGATAGAGCCGCCTGGCACCTACGTGACGACCAGGCAAAAAGGCGGTGCCAAGAGGACGACGTGCGGCTGAGGAAAACTGCGGGCGCACGTGACGGTGCTGAGAATCGCGCGTTTGACCTCGGTGAAAATACTAAACCCACTGAGCACTGGTCAATGCCCAAATTTCCTAATTACGACGGCGTTGGGTATGCTTTGGCTTTGCTGGATATTGAGAAAAGCAGTCAGCGTTGACAAGACTGCTCTTGTGAAGGATTACAATGCCCCAGTGCAGTCATTCGCATGTCCGGACAACTTTAGTCCATGTTGCCTACAGGGAATCTGATGTTAGGTCACAACCTATCACTTGTGTTTAGAGATAAAACGCTCGTATCTGATGGTGTGCCACGGACTACGGATGAGGCAGGTGAAGTGCTGGAGGGGGCGCATTCTTTGGAAGTTTGCCTGGGGACAGGCAAGTTGGAGGATACCACTGCTCTGCCCATCATCGAAAGATCAAAGCAACAAATGCTTGTCGTAGATAGATTTGTCCTGACCTTCAAGTGCAAAAGAAGCCTAAATAAAACACAGGAATACTTGATAATGCACTTAGCCATGGCATTTGAGCGGTCAAAGACCGCGCGCCCGTAGAATTGTTTTTCCTCAGTGTCTAGTGTCAAGTGTGTTGCTCGAATATATTTTGTTCTCGTAAGAGTAAAATGAAATCGTAATAGCTCTGGCATTTTAAATGCGAAGCATTTCTTAGCGAACTTCGGCGAAATTGGATCTATCTATCTATCTATCTATCTATCTATCTATCTATCTATCTATCTATCTATCTATCTATCTATCTATCTATCTATCTATCTATCTATCTATCTATCTATCTATCTATCTATCTATCTATCTATCGCCTACGACTTACTGCTCTCCAGGACGTTTCGTTAACGGGGCGTATACGAAAATTGGTACGGCACAACAAGACTGCATGAAGAACATAAATGATAGGTCGTAACATAAAAATCCTGATATGCAAGTCATGAGCGGCATGATTTACATGCCGCGGACTTCGTGCACTCCTGGCCGTTTCGTTAATGGGATGTATACGAAAATTAGTTTGGCACAACATGACTGCGTGACCAACATCAATGACAGGTCATAACATGAAAATCATGATATGCATGTCATGAGCGGCATGGTTTACATGCCGTAGTCTTGGCGCTCTTGCGGCTGTTTCGTTAACTTCATATGTACCAAAATCGGTATAGCGAGACAACAATGGAGATCGAGTTTACGTTACTTATGCGTGCTTCGCATTTCTTTTTTTCCCACTGCGCGTGGAATCTGCCCATTTTTTAACAGCGTGACTGTTTAGGGACCCACGATGTCCAACTGTCGCGCGAGATGGGAAGCCCCGACCCACTTTTGCACTGGACCCACTACCCACGTTCCTTCCCTCTGCCCAAACCACGTGTTAGTGATTATGCGAATCGCGACGTAGAAAGAAATAAAGAAAGAAGGAAGGAAGGAAAGAAAGGAAAGCCCTCTGCTACATGATAGTGATTATGCGAATGGAAAAGAAGTAATCAAAATAAAAGAAGGAAGTGAAAGAAAGGTCTCGTGGTGCGTAGAATGGAAAGATGGACCCGCTCTTCCTCCCGACTACTACCCACACCTATGCCTGCCTTAGCCCACTACTGCATGATAGTGATAGGGATCTAGACTCCCTTATTTTTTCCGTTGTGGACGTAGCACAAAGCAGTGTGATAGAGAACCGAGGGGAGAATGCGTGCATGTTTCGCAGGCTCCGCCGAGACGAATCGGAGCGCACGCAGTGTGAGGCACGTGGAGGGAGGATCACATGAGGAGGCATTCGCGCTCTTTCTCTCCGGAGGCCTCCACTGCGGCTTTTCTATCCTTTCTGTCTCTTTCACTCCCTTTCGCCTTCCCCCACGGACGCTTACCCGTGTTCCCGACATGGGCTGCAGAAATTAGCGTCCTTCCATAACCAAACTACAGTGATAATCATCATCAGGCGGAAATGCCATAGGCCCGTGTATCGTGCGTTGTCAGTGCACGTTAAAGAACCCCAGGCGGTCAAAATTGCCGGAGTCCTCCACTACGGCCTTTCTCTCCTTTCTATCTCTTTCAGTCCCTATCCCCTACCCCACGGACGCTTGGGCGTGCTCCCGACATGGGTTGCAGAAATTAGAGTTCTTTCGTTAACCGAACCGCACTCATCAACGAGAAGTCCAAGGCTTGCACCGGCAGAACTGCGCGCGTCGGCAAGCTGGCAATACGCGATCCAGGTCCTGCACGAACGCGTCAAAAGAAAGTGCGTGCACGAGCTCATCAATACCGGCCGGCTCCTAGCGTCTGGCGTACTGGGATAAATAGTCACCGCCCAAGCACTCCGTACAAATGGTTAGCCAGCGAAGCTGTAATGTGCGGCCCCGGTGTTTAGCAGTGGGTTCAACCCGACGCTGCACTGAAGCCTTCCACAATCGGGCGTTCGCCCCGGTGAACGCGCTCCCGCAATCATCACGTCCACGCTGTTCTGCCCGCAACGCCGCTTCTTCTGCGCGCAGTTGTTGCAAGCGTTTGACATCACGAGCTAACTCGGCGGCGTGGTTTGCAGGACCCGCCCGCCGCCGGCGCTTGCACTCCCGTTCGCGATTTAGCGCGGCTTGGAAGGCTGCCGGATCGTCGGTACGCAGTTGCTGCCGGCACTCGGCCTCGCGGGCCTGTTCTTGTGCCCGGACTGCAGCATCGGCCCGGCGAATGCGAGCTCTCTCACTTTTCCACTGTCGGCGCTCTTCTACAGTTGTCTGCTGTTCGGGACTTCGTAGGATCCGTGGCTTACCCATGTGGAAGCTCTCAGTCGAAACTGATGCGCGCGTGCTCGGCGCCACGGCTGCGACAGGATGGATGACGTCACTGACGGCCCAGCCAATGGCGCGCGAGCTTGGGTACTACGCTCAGAACGACGTAACTGATAGCACAGCCAATGGAGACCGCTCGTGACACAGACGCCGTGCGGTTTTTCGTTTCTCCTAGCCATACAGCTTTCGTTGTAAAAGATGAATAAGGAAACGCCTGCGCGTCACATATATTAATGGCGACGTTGTTTCTACAAAACTTTCACGGTAGTAAAGGGGCAATCACTTTTTACCACCTTCGATTAATACTTTTTTTTAATTGTCAGCGCCATTCCTTCCACTTTCTTTTCTTTTATTTTTTTGATTGCTTTATTTCTTGATTTAATACTCAGCGCTCCAGTAAGAAAAGTGGCCCAATAAACAACATTTCGAGCTCACATGCACGGTGATGGATTGTTCCTCTGTTTTCCAAACAACGCGAATTGTTTCTATGTCCTCACGCGCTTGGCGCAAATTGACAATGACCCCAACTTATTAAGATCAACCGAGAAAGCTGGAAGTGTGCTTTCGTTTCGACACATTTCTTGAATAGTGTTTCGGGCATTTTGCCAGTTGTTTCTCTCTCTCTCTTTTCCACGCGTCGGTCGCATTACTGCTGCATCCGTTTCTTTTCATTCGGCGCGCACTTGCACAAACTTTCTCGCAGGTGCGTTGGTGCCCAAATCGCTCGGCTTGAAGCTCTGGGGACAAGATTATCCGCTCTCTTTTCGTTTAAAATCTGCGCAACGCAGGTGTTCACGAGTGAAGCATTTGTTCCTATAAGCGCGGCAATGCAGTGCGTTTCAGGTGAAAAGCGCTGGATAGCCGGCTGGCGGATTCTGTACAAATGGTCTCGGCGCGCGCACTACCCTTGTCTCGCGACCCCTATCTCTTCTTCACAACAGGAGCACTGTTGAGGCCGGTGGGCCTCAGAAGTGACGAGCGGCGCCATGTCGCCACTGAGGCCTCGGCAGAGAGGCTGCTGTGGAAGGCGTAGCCCTGGCAAGCGTGCACACCACAGCTAAGCGAATTGAGGAGGGACAACTACGATAACGATGAAAGCCAAACAGCAAACAAGCCCATAGCTGCCTTGGTGCAAAGTGCCTCGCTTAATTCATGCTGTGATTCATGCGGCGCAAGTGACTTGCGCCGCATGAATCACAGCATGAATGAAGCGAGGATGGGAAAAGGAGACTCCTTTTCCCATCCTCACCACCGCTTCCGTTCCTTACCTCTTTGCTAGTACCGTTCTATATTGGGACATGCTACGCTTTACCTCGCCCCCTCCCTCTCATTGCCTCCATTTTCCTCACTATCACACCACTCCTTGTCACCCTCAGCTCCTTTTCCCAGCCCCTTGTTATACTATACTGCGGCGCTGGTGGCCTTACCCTCCTGCTTTGCCTCATGCTCACCCTCACTTCGCATCCGCACCTCCTTGCTGTACAACACTACACATAGGTGTGCTATGGTTTACTCTCTCCTCTCTTCCTCACCCCTCCTCGCCCCCCTCAGTTTCTTTTCCCACCCCCTTGCTGTACTATGCTTTACCCTCTGCCCTCCGTCATTCTCTTCTCCTCAGACTCACTTCTCTTTCCCACCTCCTTGATGTACCATAGTATACATCGATATGAGTTGCTAATCACCACATATAGGGGCATTTCTGAAGCAGCATCAGCCTCTGGCGTAGCTCTCTGATAGACCCCTCCCTGCCCCTACCCCGCAGACGGCCTGGGCCGCTAGAACCCAGCTAGCATTCTTGCAATATTCGTATAAAGAACTCGAAGAAATCGTAACGTATATGCTGTAGCTAAAGCGTTCTGATAGAGTTCTGATCTACGGCATTATACAGTGTTCTCACCTACGGCATTCTGATCAACGGCAAGTTACAGTGATATGCTTCTTGCAGGCGGAGCTTCTGCACGTGGATGACATGATGACTCCTATACAGGACCTGGTGTCCATTATGCGGCCCCACTTTAGTGACAGTACGTACTTCAACAAAACGCTTTTCTTCCTGTCAATCGGCCTGCATCGGCTGTTTCCTGCTGGAGTCCGCAACCTCATCGTCCTGGACATCGACCTCCAGCTGCGCTCGGACATTGCCCTCCTACACCACCACTTTGCCCTGTTTCCTCCGGGCACTATAATGGGGCTGTCACACGAACTCCAGCCTGTGTACCGTCACATACTGCACAAGTACCGGCAGGAGCATCCAGGCACCGAGTGCGGTGAACCGCCATCACGGGGAAATCCCGGGTTCAACAGCGGTGTAGTGCTTGGTAAATCTTGAAGCCGTTAGAAGCTCGTCCACCTATAGAAAATTTCTCACAGCCATGGGGGTCCAGTGGCTTGTAAAAAAATATGCCTTTCGAGGACACCTTGGAGACCAGGACTTCTACTCACTCCTAGGCTGGGAATTCCCCGGGCTATTTTACGTGATACCATGCACGTGGAATCGACAGCTGTGTGACTACTGGTGGCATCATGGCGATACGAACATCTTTGACGAGTACCACGCCTGCGATGGTACGGTCCACATTTATCATGGAAACTGCAATGCTTCCATTCCCTTAGATGGGTGATCCGCCATGGTGGCTTAGCAGTTATCGAATGAACTAATGCAGTCGAATAATATTCATACTCTTGAATGACGTCGAAAAAAACTACGGCTTGACTTTCATTCACAGTTACTAAGAAACTCGTAATCGACCCGGCAGCGTATTTAAATCCACTAGTGACGAGGCCTGATTGCCAACATGATTCAAATGCTCTAACTCCCTATTTTGCCCGAATGAACTTATTCAAATACCCCTTCTTTCCGCGCACCATAAATGAGTGGAATAACTTACCCATGTAAACTCTGTATCATTTTACTTTTTACAGCTGCATTGTTTAAAATAGTCTTCTCAAAAACGTGTTTTGTTATTTTTCCATTGATATGCTAAGAACTGTATCGTTCAACTTACAACATTGTTTTACTTTTGTTGACCTATTGTATTCTACCCACCCTGCGTGGACCTCCTGTCTGCAGTGTGTATTAAATGAATAAATACATAATGCACTGAGAAGCATTCAGCGTTCGATCCCGAAAGCAAAGGCACTTGCGCACTTTAGTTTAAGGGCAAAGTGTAGAGGTATTGAGTGCGAGGCTTCTAAAGCTTTTGAATGTGAACGAACAGTTTTCTTTGTTTTTTTTTTCGCGAATTAGTAGTGTAATTGTTGTATCTGATATTGCAATGTGTAAAGTGCGTAGATGTTAGAACCGAACGTTTTTTCGGTCCCTGACCAGTGTACAGCGGTTATCTTGTTATTTATTATTGCTATTCTCGCGTAACTTGATCTGTGCCGATTGAACTGCCAAAAGCTGCAACCTCCTCCGTTTCCAGTGTCTGTAACCTCTCTTTGAATGATTGTAACAGCGTTGCATTGAATGTTGTAGAGCAGTAAATTCTGGAAGCGCTAACTTATTCTGCCAGCATTAAACGTTATCACAAGAATTTGCATGTTGCAGTACAGTAAGCTCATCCACCTGCATTACAAGGCATGTAAGTAGAGCATACAGCGGGCTTTTAGGTTTTTGTCTGGTCACACGTGGTTTGTTTTCGAATAGTTCTTGTCTTTTTATGCTGTCGTCCATATTTTGTGGCCGCAGCCCTATCTCTGAATAGTGAGGAAACACCTAACACATGCATTTTTGTACATTACGTCATTGAACTAATAGATCAGGCCAAAAGTCCTTTTCCCCCGAGAATTCTAGCCTACGTTCTCAATACGGTGCCAAATGTGGCTGTACTTTTGTCTTACTTGTTGGCCTACGACGGAACACCGAACCTTGCACCGCACCTAATGTCGGGTTGATGGCTTTTACATCTTTCAGCTCGTCTGTTGAGACCACAGCTTCAGCCAAACATGCGAGTGCAAGGACGCATTCCAAGGGTTCCCCTTCAGCTGGCCTGCTGTGGCAGTCTTCTGAGGGCATTCGAGCTGAGAAGTTGGCCGCCCAGAGTTTAATTTGGTGGCCGGCATGGTCGGTGTCTGACGGTCAGGTTTCAGTGGCACCAAAAGCGATTGATGACCCGTGACCGACGTAAACTCAGGACTTAGAAGATAGTCCCAGAATTTGGTTAGACCGAAGATCAGTGCCAAAGCTTCACGTTCTTACGCTCTGCCTGGGTCAGTGCCTTTGAGCGAAGATCTATAGGTCTATGAACACCGTGGAGATAGTGAAAAAAAGAACTGCTCCGAGCCCGAGGGATGATGCACACTCAAGTTTGAGTTCCTTTGTAGGGTCGAAATGCACAAGAATTTCAGCATTTTTCAGACTTTCTTTAGCTTCATGAGAGGTAGCCTCTTGCGGCGATTTCCACCGCCGCCGCGCGTTCTTTTCCCATAACCGATATAGCGGCGCTAGCTGCGTTGACATGTTTGGCAAAAATTTAGCGTAAAAATTGAGCATTCGAATAAATGACCGCACTTCTGTCACATTCCGCGGATAAAGTGTGCGCATAATAGCTTCTGCGTTTCTTTTTATTGGATGGAGGCCCTGGCTATCAATATGATGTCCGAGCTAGATTACTGCTGACTGCCGAAATTATACTGCTGATTGCTCAACAGACCATATTCACGCTATCAGTCAGGTGATAGAGCAATGCGCGGAGTATAACAAGTTCCTATATATAGCATTCATAGATAACGAGAAATTGATTGATTTGTGGGGTTTAACGTCCAAAAACCACCTCTCATTATAAGAGACGCCATAGTGGAGGTCTCCAGAAATTTCGACCACCTGGGGTTCTTTAACGTGTACTGACATCGCACAGCACACGGGCCTCAACATTTCGCCTCCATCGAAACGCAGCCGCCGTGGCCAGGATTCGATCCCGCGACCTTCGGATCTGCAGCCAAGTGTCATAACCACTAGACCACCGTGGCGGGAGAGATTATGAGAAAGCAGTTGACTCGGTCGATACCTCAGGAGTCATGCAGGCATTGCGGAATCAGGGCGTAGACGAGCACTCTGTAAAACTACTGGAAGACATCTACAACGGCTCCACAGCCACCATAGTCGTCCACAGAGGGAGCGGCCAAATACCTATAAGGAAGGGCGTAATACCAGGGGACACAATCTCTACGATGTTATTCACAACATGTTTAGAAGAGGTATTTAGAACACTGGATTGGGAACAGGTGGGGGTACAGGTTAATGGTGAATTACGAAGCATGATTACTTACCTAAGCAGGCGAAGTAGAACAGTGGGCCTGAAAATTAATATGCAGTAAACTAAAGCAATGTTAAATATCCGTAGGCGAGCACAGCGATTTGAGACAGCTGGAGAGGAATTGCAAGTAGTAGGCGAATATGTCTCCTTAGGCGAGGTAGTGACCCCTGATCCGAATCACGAGGCTGAGATAATTAGGAGGATAAGAATGGGGTGGAGTGCATTTGGCAAGCATTGTCAGATAATGGAATGGTATCTTACCATTGTCTCTGAAGACGAATGCGTATAACAGCTGCATATTACCGGTACTCACCTGCGAGGCAGAAACTTGGAGGCTAAGAGGGTTCAGCTTAAATTGAGGACGACGCAGCGAGCTATAGAACGGAAAATGGTAGGTGTAACCTTAAGGGACAAGAAGAGAGCGGAATGGGTTAGGGAATAAACGCTTGTTAGGGACATATTAATACAAATTCAGGAGACGGAATGGCAGTGGGAGGGCCACGTAATGCGAAGACAAGACAACCGTTGGTCATTAAGGGTAACAGAGTGGATTCGTAGAGAAGGCAAGCGTGGCAGGGGGCGGTAGAAAGTCAGGTGGGCAGATGAAATCAGGAAGTTTGCGGGGATAAATTGGGCCCAGTTAGCCCAGGACAGCGATAATTGGAGATCTATGAGAGAGGCCTTTACCCTGCAGGAGGCGTAGACAGGCTGACAATGATGACAGAATCTAGCTTTCACGAGCGTTGATTTATGGTGCTTCGTCAAAGACTTGCATCGCTTGTTTACTCTGCTAATAACCTTGAGTTCTTAGAATCGCATGTCGCACAGCTTTCCGGAGAGGCCCACAGCTTTAAAAAATAATGTGTATGTTCAAAGCACGCCACCGACTTGCGCACATTTATTCCCGCAAACATTGGCTTTCGTCCGTGAAAAGTATACCACAAGGAAAAAGCGGATCATGCTCTCTCGACCGTGCGTGTGTCATGTACCAGTCTACTGAAAATCTGTTAGTAATGCGCGTGGGTTAAATCCGTCAGTGCTTGTCGCTGGGAAAGCAGCTCATATTCACGTCAAAATAGAAACGAGGCTAGATAGCGATTTTACGCGCGTCGACCACAGTTACGAACACGCAATGCATGTATTTTTACCGTCTTCGAATAATCAAGGTATTTTTATACGGTGTTACGTTGTTCCGAGCACGTCACGGATACACGTTTCGTGCACAGCGGCTCGTAGCAGTGGGAAGACATCGCGGAGAAACCGCAAAAAAGCAGCAAGTAGGAGCCCATACAGGCTGAGATACCACAAGTTTCTTTTTCAGGCGCCCTGAAGAACTGGTAGATGGGGCTTTAGGTGATGTCCGCAGACGAAGTTCTATATTTTGAATATCACCTATGATATTGGCACTTGAACGGCGCATTCGCCATCGTCGTAACCATCGCCGTCGCCATCATTCCCAGTATATATATATATATATATATATATATATATATATATATATATATATATATATATATATATATATATATATATATATATATAGAACTACAACAAACATCCATGCAGCTCCCGCTCGGTCGCGAAAGGCTGCATAACAGCGAAACTGGGCAATAGTTTACTGAACCACGTCCCCTGATAGTCATGTGAACATGTGATATTTCGTTGCGTGATTTTCGCAAGAACACGTCACGCGGCATTGCGTTACGTGATATTGGCGGAAACAAGTCACACGACATCGTGTTACGTGACTTTAGCAAGAAAAAGTCACGTGACCTTGCTTTACGTGATTTTGGCGGGATCATGTCACGTCATGTTCCATTAAGCGAGTTTGTTGGAAACATGTCACCCGACTGCGTTACATGATCCTGGGGAACATTTCACGTGACACTGCGGTACGTGATCTTGGCGGCAGCCCGTCACGTCAAATTGCATTGCGCGGTTCTCGCGGGAACACGTCACATGGCACTGCACTACGTGATTTTGGTGGTAACACGTCATGCAGCATGAGCTAGTAGCCTTTCTATATTATATCATGCATTGCTATCGCATTCCTTTCTTCGCCCTTTCGGCGAAACTGTCGCTCCGCCACGGTGGTCTAGTGGTTATGGCACTCGGCTGCAGATCCGAAGGTCGCGGGATCGAATCCCGGCCGCGGCGGCTGCATTTCGAAGGAGGCGAAATGTTGAGGCCCGTGTGCTGTGCGATGTCAGTGCACGTTAAAGAACCCCAGGTGGTCGAAATTTCCGCAGCCCTCCACTACGGCGTCTCTCATAATCAGAGCTGGTTTTGGGACGTTAAACCCCACAAATCAATCATCAATCGGCGCAACTGTCACTTTTTTTTTTCTTCCACTCGTCAGTACGCCTAAACGCATCGATTTTCTATGCCTCCGCTAGCATGCCGTCACCGTCTTCCAACTGAAAAGCACACTTCGCGATTAGGCCGTCGTCGCTGACGTCTTCGTCGAACGCCATCGCATGCATCACGCACACTTGTTTGCTCGAGGTCTCGCGAGAGCGCCACGCAGCAGACGTTGCTTTACTATACGTGGCGCCTTGTAATACTGGTATCACACGGGCGTTTCGAAGGCCTTCGAACCAACGGTCCATCGACTGAAAGGTCAAGTTTGAGCTGCTACACGGGCGGTTTCGATTGCCGTCGAGTGGATAGTCTATCGAGTCAACGGAGCACCCTACAACTCCTTCGAGACTTCAAAGGCCGTTGAACGACGGAAGCGGAAGCGGTGCGAACTCCGAGACATGGCGCACCGGCAGCTCCCGCGCGCGCTAGTTTCTGAGGCCATGGTCCTATTTATGTCGTTGTATCAATAAGTAGAATCCTATACACCTGTGAGAAATATTGGACACGTGCCGAGAGACCAACGCTCTCACATTATTGCATTTTTTCTAGAACGAATACGCCGTCACTGGTATAAAAAACAAATGCCATGCATCTGGTGGCTGGATGGATGGATGCTATGAGCGTCCCCTTTGCAGCGGGGCGGTGACATGTGCGCCACCAGGCTCGTAAGAAGATTTAAGCACTTTTTTTTTCTCTCTCTCTAAATTTTCCTCATGCCTTTTAAATTTACTTCAATCAAATCGATCATACTATAGAAAAAACGGAAATTCATAGCCCAGTTCCCTGCCCCTTATGGCAGAAGGTCCTTATCTTTCTCTACAATTATTTTTGTCCGTTCTCTCTAGTTTTCTGCCACCAGTATTCTAACCGTCTCTTACTTATTTCAGTCGCGGCTATGTTCAGCTTCCCGTTGTTCGCCCTAAAACCCAAGGCTTCCTGTAGGGTGGTGCCCAAACGTACACCTGGGCGGATATTTCCGCATTCAATCAGAACATGCTCCGTCGTTTCCATATATCTTCCTCACAGCATGTGCATTTTTCTTCTTCTTTACTGAATTTCGCTTTATAAATACGCGTTCTAAGGCAGCCCGATCTCGCTTCAAACAATAAAGCGCTTCCTCTTGAATTATCATAAAATGCCTCCCTCTTTATTTCGTTTTTGCCCTCTCGGTAGGTATTCAGAGTCGGCTTTTTTTTCCATCGCTGCCCTCCAGTAAATCTTCTCCGCCTCTCTGACTTTTCCCTTTACGCTCTTTGTTGTCAGTTCTCTTACAGCCGTATATTTACTGGTGAGCCTCCTAGTTCTCTGTCCCCACTGCGTGTCAACGCTCTTTCTATATAAATAGCGGAACACCTTCACTACCCACCTACTCTTTCATATTCCTTAGCCTTTCTTCAAACCTTATTTTGCTCTGCGCTTCCCTTGCCTCAAAACTCGCCCATCCCATATCGCCCTTTACAGCCTCGTTTGTCGTTTTCCCGTGAGCACCCAACGCGAGGCGTCCCACAGTTCTTTGATTCACATCCATTCCCGATTGTATCTCTGGCCTCATGCACACCACTGAGTTCCCAAATGTAAGCCCCGGTACCATTACCCCTTTCCACAGACCCCTAAGCACCTCGTACCTATTGTGTCCCCATAACGCTCTGTGCTTCATTATTGCTGCGTTCCTTTTTCCCTTTGCTGCCAAGGCTTTTTCGTGTACCTTCATGTATCTATCACCCTCATTTACCCATACGCCAAGGTACTTGTATTCGCTTACTCTCGGTATTTCTTGGCCCTGTATGGATACCGCCTGGTCGTTGGGATCATTGAATACCATCAATCCGCATTTTGTTACACTAAATCCTAGTCCTAGAGCCTCGCCTTCCTTCCCGCATATATTCACCAGCCGTTGTATATCATCTCGACTGTCCGCGAATAAGACAATATCATCAGCATAAAATAAACCCGGAAGCACCTGCTCAATCATCACGCCGCCCTGTTTGTGTGACAGATTAAAACCAATGTTGCTATCTCTAGCGCTTTTCCCATTCTAACCATGTACAGCATGAATAACAGCGGCGACAAAGGACATCCCTGTCTCATCCCCTTGCTAATATCAACGTTCTTTCTACTACTGATTCCTTCCCATTCTATGCAAACTGTATTTTCTCGATATATTTCCCTCAAAAGCTGTACACAATCGCCGCCTATGCCCATTCCTTCCAAAATTTCCCACAATATTTTCTGATTAACATTGTCATACGCCCCAGTGATGTCTAGAAAAGCCACATACAACGGCCTCCTTTCTATTTTAGATATCTATATACACTGAGTAAGAACAAATAGGTTATCGTCTAAACGCCTGTCTACTCGAAATCCATTCTGAAGTTCTCCCAAAATATTGTTACGTTCTGCCCAGGCTTCTATTTTTAATTTTACTGCTTGCATAGCCATCCTGTATAGTACCGATGTAATGGTTAGCGGTCTATACGAGCGGATGTTGTTCTTTTCCCCCTTGCCTTTATAGATTAAGTTCATTCTGCTTTTTCGCCAACTGTCCGGTATTTGCCTCTTCTGTAAGCATTTTTCTACGGCTTTCAATAGTGCTTCTTTAGTGTTCTGTCCTAATTCGTTAATGAGGCTAACGGGGACCCCATCTAAACCCACAGCAGTGCGCTTTGGAATTTTTCCTTCGGCCTTTTTCCAGTTGAAATTCTCAAGTTCTAGCTCTTCCTTAGTTTCGTTATCCGTCATGGTTTTATCCACTGGGGGAATCTCTTGGACGATCTTTTTAAACGAACCGGCTGTTACCTTCTGTATGTAACCCAACGCTTCGTACCCTTCCAATTGATTTCCTCTTTCATCAACAATATGCTGTTGCAATGTGGCAGACTTTTTACCTAGCGCTTTTATGTGGTTCCAAAATATCCTAGGCGCGGCCTTCCTTTTTTCATGAATTTCTGTCACCCAGCGTTCGCTTTCACCTTTAATTTTTGCCTCGACCAATTTCTGTACAATAGATTTTTTCTCTAAATATATAGCCCATCTTTCCGTGACTTCGACTTGCGGCCGCTTCTCCCTTTTTGCCTGCCTGTGCTCCCTTGATGCTTTACGTCGCTTTTCGATCGCTTCCCGGATTTCCTTGTTCCACCATCTTTTTGGCGTTCTCTTTCCTTTCCAGCAAACAGTTTTCTTCTCTTTACTTATTTCTTTCGTCATTGCATGAACTAGCTCATTATACCCCCAGTCCTTGCCTCGTATTTTACCTACTTCTTCCTCTACTCTTGCGGCTATATTTTTTATTTGTTTGTCATTTAAATACGAGCTGCAAAACTTCGACTCTACGTTATTATTTTCAGTTTTATATCCCAGTTGTAACGTTATGCGTTTATGATCACTACCCAAGCTGTTCATCCCGTCCTCGTCTATTCTCATTTCTCTCAGTTTTTCATAGATTCCTTCTGTCATAAGACAATAATCAATGTTCGATTGTCTGTTTCTGACCTCCCACGTGATCTGTCCATCGCACTTGGGCCCTGTGTTAACTATCACAAGACTATGGTGCTCGCAAAGATCGAGCAATAACCTCCCATTGGTGTCTGTATATCCGTCAAGGTCGTTGATGTGGGCATTCATATCCCCTAGAAGGATGATTTCGGCCCCGTGACCAAATTCTTTAATATTGGTGTTTATGCAATGCTTTATCTCCAGATTCTTTTCCTTACAGATATTTCCCGTCCACATGTAAGCTACACCTAGCCACGTTTTCTTTCCACCTACCGTGCCCGAAACCCAGAGGTGCTCTGAACACGTTTGTTTTACTCTCTCCCATTTTGCTCCGCTATGAATAAACATTCCAACACCCCCACCTTTTCTTTCTGATATGATCCTGTTGCACCCTTCCCAAACATAACTGTCAATATGTGGTGGCTCTTCCAGGTCTCTAAGGTGTATTTCTGTAACCGCATAAACGCCTATCTTTTCATTGTTTAACTGTTCCTCAATCTCTAACCATTTTGCCTTTTTTCTGCCACCCTGCATGTTTATGTAACTAATTGCTACACGCGCCTTCGCTCTTTTCTTCCTTTTACCTCCTTTCTGGCATTTCTCAGTGCTACCTGCCCGAAAGTCTCCCTGCTTGTTTCCTTTGTTCCTTGCTACCCCGGACTCCGAAGGGCCCGCGTGCCCCCCAAAAAAGCTACTGCACGTCCTGCAAGCCGCCAACCCACCTCATGACCAAGCCTCCTATCGAAGTGAATTCTGTCTCTTTGGAAACCCCCCCACCTATGCACTTCCCTGTTTATTTCCACTACTTCGAAACCCTTCTCTCGACTCGTACGCCATATCTCTTTGTTCGCATCGACAACCGCTCTTTGGAGGTTGCCGTCACGCACTGGTATTTCCGGTACCGTGCACACTACTATCTGCACCTGGGGGGAGATGGCGCGCATGTCGTCGACGCCTTTTGCCGAGGTCGTCGCTAATCCTGACGATTCTTTGTTGAGGACGTCGTTTAGCCCTGCCGCAATCATCACGAGGTTGCGTCCGTGAGCCCCAGACCTGAGCTTTTCTCTTGCTTGCCTCATGACTGAACCCAGCCTATGTCCTGGGAACATCCCTACCAATACTCTTTTGTCGCCTTTCACCCTCTCTTTCAGTGCCTCGGCGCATCGAACTAAATTGGAATCGCCAGCTATAATAACCCGCTGAGGTTTTCCAGCTGGAGTCACCTGCACCTGGCTACTGTCTGGGTGTTTAGCCTGAGTCCCAGCTGCTGCATTGTCTACTCCCTCCCTCAACACCACTTCCTGAAAGCTGTGCCCAGTGCTCTTTGCACCTGCGTTTTTCACACCCTGTTCTTGCTGCCCCCCCGCGCTGGAGGTCGGCGCCGCACTATTCTCGCTGTTGCCTGCTTCTTTGTTCACCTTAACTACCATGGCTAGTTCCTCCTCTGCTAACCTAAGCCTCTCCCCCACGGCCTGCGTTTTCTCACGCTCTTTTACCAACGCATTTTCAAGCTCAGCGATTCTGTCCGTAAGTCCGCTCTGAGCAGCCATAATTTTTTCCATTTTTGCCTCGATCTCGCACTGTCTACATTTTGCATCAGCTTCTTCTGCCTTCTCATCCCCACAAACTTCCATTTTCACCGCTGCCCCGCACCCTGAACACTTCGCAGTCTTTTTGACGATGACCGCTCGTAGCACAAGAGTTACACTATCTAAAGAACAAAGGCCCTCGGTACTACGAACACTTCTCTAAGACAATACGTACCCAAAAACTCAATGGATAGCCCACACTTCAAAACACTCGTGGTGGACGCACGTGCACCTCAGCCACGTGGAGGAAGAAAAAGGAAAGCAAAAAAAACCCCTAAAAAACAAGTTACTGACCCCTCCAAAAAAACCGTACCAACTAATAACTAAATATAGTTTATGCTAATGACCTATACTAGAAAAGCAAGCTCAATGCATGCAAGAAAACTTATCTGCCGCTGTCGTTCCGGAGACCTCGAAAACCACATCCGCTCACGCCGGCGCCCTAGCAAAAAGACCTACACGCAGTGGCATACACTGCGTGTAGCGCTATCTGGTGCCTATGAATTAAGCTAGTTTTGAGGATCACGCTAGGGACTTACGCTTAGCAGTGTCAAAATCGGCACGCTTTCTGAATAACGGCTGCGAAACGTCGCACATACTTTGTCCCTTTTGGTACATTGGATTCAGAGAAAGCTGAATTTAAAGTTTGTTTGTTGCCGTCGGTGCGAATAGCAAGCAACTAGTGCGAATTAGAATTGAAGCGGGTGCCTTGGTTGCCGCCATGCTGTTGCGAAATCACTCGGCGACTCAACGGCCGTTGAAAACTGCCGTGTAGCAGCACCAGAACGTGTTTTGAGTCGATAGAGTTGTGGGCTTTTCGAAGGTCATCGACTGGAAGGCCCGTGTGACACAGGTATTACAGGCATACTCACCCATTTATGAAGAAGGTACGTTGCGTGCTGCGCATGCGCACTCCTCTCCCACAGCCTTGCGGCATATGAAGTGTTGTTACGCACGCCTGCGCAGTGAGTATGCAAAGACAAAGGCTTCAGAAGAAAGCACCAGTTCCTTAACCGAACCACAATTACGCATATAACCAGTGCAGAGAAGAGGGAGCGAATGCCGCGGCTGAGCTCTAATGAATGTGGTCGTTATTGTAGCCTTAAGAATCGTACAATGCGCTGAGTGAGGAGGCCATATCACTGCTGAAGCCCAGCGTACACCTGACGCTTTGTGGCGCTGAAAAGCATTCGGAAACGCTTGCGTCTATTATATGATACGACTGGTTAAGCGAAACGCATTGGGTACGGTAAACCAAGGGTGCTGGAGCGCGCTTCACTCGCAGCGTACGCATCACATATACATGCGCTGCGTACCCTCACTGCAGGAAAAATAAATAATAATGAAGGAATAGCAAGAGCAGGACATTTATTTACTTATTCATTTATTCTGAATTGTGTGGTGACAAAGCTTCGCGTTCATGAGACTTAATACGATCTTGATAAGTCTATTTCTGGCTTTTCTTTTAACAGCATAGCTGTTTAAGCTGTTTAACCGCGTTAGGCGCGAACAGAAGCAATCATCAGAAGGAAGTGCAATATCAAAGAGACAAAGAAAGAAATTTAGAAAGAACGAAAGAAAGGTGACAGAGAGATGTAGAAATAGTCGCTCTGCGCTCACAAGGTGATGGTTTTTTTTTTTTTTTTGGCTGCCAGCTACGCTGTTAACTCAGATTGCACAGGCGCGTAACTGACTTCAATTTTTTTTAACAACGTAGCCGTTTATCCTCGGCAAAAGTACGCGTAGCTTCCGCAGAAATATCATAATCATGACATAGGATTGCGCGCACTTCCACGTATTGAGCGTCTTGCCTTGTGGTCATACTCTCATACCACCACTACATAACGGCGAGTATAGCATAGCAAGAAGGTGGGAGACAGAAGTGACGTTGAGGAGGAAGGTAGCGGTTGATGCACAGCCTAGGTTGATGCATATCGGTTGATGCATATAGCCTTGAAAGTTATAGTAAAGCAAGCAAGGGCCTAGACACATTACCCAAATCACGTCAGAAGTCACAGGTATAGTCACGTGATACGTTCGCCCAAAACCCCGCGGCATGTAGTCACGTGACGTGTTCCCGCCAAAACCACGTAACAGCTCGTCACGTGACAAACCATATGTCTTTGTGGAGCTAGTAAAACCGGAAGAGGGTAGCTTCGTTACCAGGTGCACTGTTAGGACAGCCTTGCACCGCTGGTGTGCAAGCTGTCCACATTTTTAATATCCATTTGTAGTTAACCGTGGTCCGGTATGCCAAGCTATTGTACATAAAGCGACGGATCTTGATGCAAACGAAGCCAGACATCATTAATCAGACATCACGCTGGAGAATTTGCGGCTGTATTCCGTGATAGCAAGACCTGCATGTGCCCATCCATTGCAACATAAAAGAGGAGAACAAAAATTTGGCTATCGTAGGTCTTTTTTCATTGGCATATAAACCGCGTCGTCTTCAGTGCTAGTTGCTCCACGTCAGCAAAGAAATTTCGGTTTGGCTTGCAAGAAACAAAAGGCCTTGAGGGCTTGACTTTCTATCACATAGGGCTGAGCCCGAAGAGCGGAAATTTTGGTTTGCGAAACAATGACACTAAGAACTAATTAAAGTATCGTGCTACATGTTGGGTAAAAAAGACAGCCGCTGTGATTGATAATTTAAGATACTTTGTATTGTGAAATTCTAGCACAGCTGCGTAGCTGTTTCAACATTTGTTGAGGCAGAGAAATTGAGAGAAACATGTACGAGCGTAAGTGCGGCTACAGACCCATTCTCTCAGGATTCGGGCTGAGCCGATGGATTATACACCCGCCTTTATACCGCCTTATACACCCAACCACAAGCGCGTGAGTAAAAGCTAACTAGTTATCATGATGCCCGCCTTTGGACCGTGGTGTCAGGGTTTGAATCGCGCCTCCCCATCAAGATTTGTTTCTTTGGTTATTTTTTTTTTTTCGGGGCGAATCACTTTAGGGCCGAGCCTTGTCCCTCCCTCGCTGTCCGTAGCTCTGGTTTGCATGGAGTCCGCGAGGGGCGCTGCGGTGCACAAGGGCTATATAAGCGCTCGTTCCCGACGCGTCTGCTGTCGTAAGAGAGCGAACTGCGCGCGTTGACTATAACGCTCTTTCTGCGATGAGCGCTGTATCAACTCGCAAGGAACGAGAACGTGCCCTCGCCCGCAAGAGACAACACCGGCGCAGGAAGCGTCTGCTAGCGAGTTTCTTGACTGAAAAACCGACTGCTCGCGCTGCACAACCGTTCACCGGCCACTCCGTATAGTATATAGGCACTGGATCTCGACTTGCAATGTCGTGCCGGTGGGAGATTCGTCTTGTGCGTAGTTGGACAATAAAGATTCGCAGCATGCGCGTTAACTAAAAGTAATTCTGAAGTCGTCACGGCAGGAACCTCATAAAGACCCGGAGCATTAATGACAACGCGTGTGTAAATATATACGCGCTTTGTCACTCCTTTACATGCGCGAGTGGGCAAAGTCACGGGTGATTTGCGGTAGCACAGAACAATCCCCAGTGCTTCGCCCACTCCTGATGATTCACTTCGTGGATATGCGTGGATTTTTTATTCTGGTAGTCGATCGAAGGAAATCACTAGTCTGCGTTTTTATTTTACTGCGTAGCCGGAGGATTTTTTTCTTGCTGATGGATCGTCGAAGGCGTTCTAAGTAAACGCCAGGTCACTGAGAAAGAGGACTGCGCAAGCTCTCTCTCGCCCAGCTCGGCGTAGGTGCGCACGGCCTGATCATTCTAGCGAGTATCTAACTTCTCCCCCGCAACAAAAAATAAAAAAAAAGAATAGAAAGGAGGAAAGCTCGCATGTTTGCAAAGATGACACACAACTGTACAAGTATTGTAGTGCTGTGTCCACCACGACCATAGTAGGCCCGGTGTTCGTCACTCAGCACAAAGTGTCCATTCATGAAGCCCACTATCTGTGATGTAGAAGGTATGCATGTATATGCCCACGCACGAACATTCATACAAGGGGGTGTGGTACCCCGCCAACCCTCTCCCCTACCCGAAATGATGTTATGGCTACGCACTTGCCCACTAGTCTGCGTAAAACGCTTT
Source organism: Hyalomma asiaticum (assembly GCA_013339685.2). Lineage (NCBI taxonomy): Eukaryota > Metazoa > Arthropoda > Arachnida > Ixodida > Ixodidae > Hyalomma > Hyalomma asiaticum. The sequence continues at coordinate 85,790,900 of CM023484.1, forward strand.
TAGGCGTGTTTATTAACGCGTCTGCCTGCCCTGTACTCCACCAGCACGGGGAACGGTTTTTTCAGTGTAGATTCGGGGAAGTTAATCTCGGCACATTTTGTCGCAGTACATCTCAAACTCTGAAGCTGATTGCTACTACATTTCGCGCTTGTATTGGAGACAAAAAGCTGGTTAGGGAATTGTGTGTTGGAGCTTGCCTCGCATTTTGAAGACATGCGCCGCGTGTCCTTTGATGGGCAAAAAGAGAGGCCGCTTTCTGGGCGCTTGGGGTGCATCCTACAGTAAACTGCCAGAAAACTGCGGTAATACCACTTCTTCTAGTGATTTGCTAAGTTCGGGGCATTTCTTCCACTCCAGAAACTGATAACAATTGAGGTCGATTGCTCCTAAGCGAGAGAGCACAAGAGACATTCTTTTTTTTTTAATGGACGTCTGCAGCTACTTTCGCTGCTCTCCAGCACCAACTATGTCCGTCACAGCTTACAAATAAACATTATTTTTACATTATCATTTGAATGATCTCTAGGTGGGAGTAAAAATTCTCTTTTGACAATATTGCACGAACTCTGCAGACTAATCGCGCTCTCTGTTAATGCGGTCTATCTATCGGCTATCTCCTGTTAATGTGGTCGACAGAATGGCTGCTTGTTGGACTGACCATGCCAAGTACTGTGACAGCCCATGGCGAGCGATTGCTGTTGACAAGCCTGCAATGAGATAGGCCGATTGCGATCGTGGTCTTTCCTTCCAACTGACTCCGAACCACAAAACAAGGACGGCTGCCTTCGACAGGCGATTGAAATCCTGGTCTAGAGAGAAGCGTGTAAACTAATATTGAAGCAAAACACTTAGTGATCCGCCTTACTCTGTAGAGGTTGGTGACGCTGCGGACAGCACAGCCATGTTGCGTCGAAGCACGCAGGGACGCGCGACGGCGCAAACGTGTTCAAACTGAAAAGGGTTCAAACTGAAAGAATGTGTTCAAACTGAAACGGGTAGGCGCTTTAAGTAGTATATGCGATGACGTCACAGCCTTCCCGAAATATGGAGCTGGTGCCAGGAAAATGAAAGTGCCGATGTCATCCAACGATGTATTGACCTCTGTCATCCAACGATGTATTGACCAACGATGTATTGACTTGACAGGGACGATTTCAGCGCTGAAGTATCGCAGCTTTCCTTTAGACGGGGCCCGTCTGCTCGGACAGGCAGCGTCGCAGATAATGACGTCAAAAACACAAAGTTGCTCGCGATGGAATCCGCTAAACATTTTAAAAATTATTTTCAGGAAAGTCAAATGGCTAGTAACCGCCTGGCTTGGCATGGATTATTGCAGCACTGAGGAGAAAATATATATTGAAAATTTGATCGAGATCAGCGGACTGTTAAAAATAGCCAGAGTTGTCCTTTAAACTTTGAGGCTGTAAATGAGTGTTGCATAGAAGTAAGGGAGGGGGACCCCGGTTTTTTGTTATTACTCGAGGTGGAATGGCCCCGAAGTCTACTCTGAAAAAAAAAAAAAAGGCGGTCAGGTCCCTCTTCACCCCCGCAAAAGTCCTGGAAAGCACGCAGAAGCAAGGCTGCTTGCTTTGGAAACATCAGCACATTCACAACGACAGAAGCGTCTTCCTTCATTGGGCACGGACCACCCAGCTTCTGTCACCAACGACGTTGCCCACAATAAAACCGCAGTCATAAACGAGCCAAGTGCCCACGTAATGCCCTGCCCGAGATGTGGCCGAACAATTTATGTCGAGTTACTCTGCCTTACGTATTACTTTTGTGCAGCAGAGGATCATTATGTTACTGTAGTGTGTATGTTACCCTAGTGTGTGATATGCTACTGACAACACGTGGCGCGTTCCTGCCATTTCGCAGACAGAGTTCACGCACGGACCATCATGTCACGCACATCAAAAAGCCTGCACAACGTCGTAGATCACATTAATTCCACTCTTGCCCTGCGCTTACTTGTTTTGTTTGCTTCTAACAACTGAGTTTTGGTTCATGGGGAACTCCAGTGTTCTTCTACCATATTCTGATATCTCTGTTTGCCAATGGTACTCACAGCCCTATAACGGGCACGGTGCTTCAGTTTGCTTAGAAACTCGAACTACAATTCCGAATAACCGAATGAACGATGGGTTAAAACCTAAACGGGCAGGTTCTTCGTGCAGCATATGCGACCACGTCGCAGCTTCCCCACCATCAGAAATATTGAGCTGTGATCGAAAAATGAAAGCAGTGGTGTCATCCGACGATATTTGTGTTATCCACCTTTTTTGAACTTTACCGCCACAATGTGAACGCTGGAGTTTCACCGTTATGCTTTTTACCGCCCGCCTGCTTGGGTAGGCAGTATTGTAGGTAATGACGTCAGCAAGACGGGATGACCCGCTTGAAAAAACCCGCTAAAATTGTTTTAATTCATTTTGTGGAAAACAAAGTGGCTTGTAACAGCCTGGCTTGGCATGTATACTTACAGTACCGATAAGAACACATATATTGAAGATTTCATTGGGATCGGCTGACAATGAAAAATCGCCGAAGTTGCCCTTTAAGGAAAGCATGCTAACTTTTGTAGCCCATGTCGGGAGCATGGCTCATCGTCCTCGGTGGTGAGAGAAAGGGAAGCAAATAGTAGATATTAGAGAAACACCGTATAGGCAGAGCTCCGGAAATTCTTTAAACCTGGGGTTCTTTAGAGAGGCCCTGAAACCAAATCTTACCCGCCGAGTTGTGCACTGAAACGGCTTCCTTGCATTGCCTTGAGATAAGTTCAAAAAGAATTTTCTATATTGGACGCGGGCAACCAGAATTTATTCAGCTTACAACGTCAAAGTAAAAGCAGACGACAAATATTGGCATCCCCTTTCGCATTTCACGCATCCAGATAAGTGTCGCGCTGCCTCCAATCTAAACGTGACCTTCATCTGACGGTACCGGAGCCGCACTGTCCACTGTGGCCTGCATACCACGACGGTTAGCACGCGTTTCGATGGCGTTGCCTTCGGATGTAGCAACCACGTGGGCCGCGCAGCGCTCCTTGTTTCAACAAAATGAAATGGTAACGCGCTAATTTATGTCCTTTAGTACCTGTAGCAAGCGTAAACCATGTCTACGTCTTCAAATTCCTTAATAGTGAGTTAATTGTAAGCATGAGCGACAAGTGTACTTAGATTGTACTTAGTGTACAAGGCACAAAGATTGAGCTAGCTGACTGTATCACCTTAGGTCCTTACAAAATCGCGGTAGCCAAATCAATTAAGACACTTGGAGTAATTTTTAGTGAACATATATCCTGGAATGAACATATTGAACACATTAGCCTAAAGCTGAGGCATGCGGTTGGTGCGCTAAATCGTTGTCGACGTCTTTTGCCTCTTACCATAAAGCGCCTTATTTATCAAGCTCTCTTCCATTCCCACCTGAACTACTGTGCATTGGTATGGGGAAACACCACATTAACAAACCTAAATAAGTTGACAGTACTACAGAAAAGAGCGATTAGGGCAATAGAGGACATACCACAACGAGAACACACGACAGAACTTTTCTCTAAACATAGAATTGTTATGGCTAACGACATATACAAATGTAGGATGTTACAGTCTTACATTAGCACGAATCGCGGGAAGCTTGACTCATTCCTGACACTTGCAAATCTGGAACGTACCGAGAGTGTCTACTTCCACCGGTATAAACCCCCTTGGAAAATTCCCTTATCACGTACTATTTACGGGACACAGAAGCTTAGCCACACACTGCCATCCACTTTAAACGCGTACCACAAACAAGACATTGAGATTGACACGTTGAACACAACGAATGTAATAGCTTTTTTTTTTTATGAAACTAGATTGGTTTTATGACTACACATGTGTTGCTTTCTATGTTTATTTTTCATTTGTGACATGGTTTCGTTAAGGTTACCAAGACACCTTGAGTATGTTTATTATTTTTTAGTATATCAGAATCATGACAATATATGCCTAACATTGTTTTCCCTACGAGTACGTATTCCATATGTTTCTTTCGATTATGAATTTACCTGTTTAATGTATTTGTAATGCGTTCTTCAATTTTTCTGCATGTACTTTTTTGCACATTTACACTGTCATTGCTGCTACAGCGTGGACGGTGCTTAGTCAAGCTGCAGCACCCGCAGCTTTTTCGCCGTCTTCCATTGTACCTGTTTTGGTGAAAAATAAAAATCATTGATTGTTTGATTGATACGCAACTGTTCGCAGCCACTGAGAATTAGCAGCGCAACCAGCACCAGCAACGTCCACCATCTCGGGGAAACTTTCGATGTACGACGCTGCACTCGGCGCAGAAGCTGATTTCAAGTACAAATTAAAATATAATGCGCTCTGTCTTGGATACTCTCACTGGTGCTACTGTCATCGCTGAGTCCCACATCAAGCAAATATATGATGAAAGGAACCTGTGTAATTCGCGCTTCAGGGCTTCTTTACGTGCACTCACGACAGCAGAGCACAATGGCCTGCAGCGCCTTCGCTTCCATGGAAAATGCGACAGCCGCGGCCGGCTGTGAACCCACGTCAGCTTCTAGCGCGCATCTCCTCCTCTATGAATCTTCCTTCGCTTTTCCCCTAGCGCCGTAACGCGCGCTACGGTTGTGTAGCGCGATGCGTGCGTCAGCGAAGGAGGCGCGCGTACATCTGCGGACGCGGGTTTCGATGATGCAGGGTATACTGTTTCGATGATGCAGGGTATTCATTCACCGCCAAGGCGTTTGGTGCGTGCGTCCTGCAAACGAGCGCCCGTAATTGCTCTGCACGTTTGTTCTAAATGGAGCTTGTCACACTTAGTAGACACCGTATACGACAGCTGCTGCTTATCCTCGGCGTCGCAACGCTGCTCGTCATCCTCTGCGCCAGTCCAAGCGAGCTGCGTAACGCCATCGGAAGTGGTACACTCCGGAATTTCATGTACCAAAAGACAGTGACAATGGACCAAAACGACAGCAGCGGCTCCAGCGACGACAACGACGTGATCGCGTGGAAGCTTCCCGTGCGTGTGCTCGGACGCTTTCGACACGAGTCCGTCTCCACAGTCGGCTTGGACTACAACGACGGTGCAGTTCACGTGCTTCTCATTTTCACAGAAGCTCGTGAAGGGAGTCACATGCACAAAAAGCTGTCCACCTGCCTGGGATCTCTGATCGCATTGAGCAGCGTCCCTCTGCGGATCTACATCGTCACAGACGGCCCCAGCGCCGACGTGGCCCGACAAGTTCTCGCGAACGCTTCTACCAAGGCCTCTTCGGATTTGCTGGTAAGCGTATTTGCATGTACGACCATACTGCGCATGGAGCGCGTTACAGCCCATACTTGGAAGTAATGGAATTTACTTATTAAATGCGAAGCATTTCTTAGCGAACTTCAGTGACATTGAGCGTATCTATCTATCTATCTATCTATCTATCTATCTATCTATCTATCTATCTATCTATCTATCTATCTATCTATCTATCTATCTATCTATCTATCTATCTAGCCGCCTACGATTTTGTGCTCTCCTGGCCGTTTCGCTAATGGGATGTTTACGAAAATTGGTATGCCACAACATGACTACATGGCGAACATAAATGACAAGTCATAACATGAAAATCACGATATGCATGTCACGAGTGGCATGATTTACATGCCACGGTCTTAGTGCTCTCCTGGCCGTTTTGCTAAGGGGATGTACGCGAAAATTGGTATGGCCCAACATGACTGCCTGACGAACATAAATGGCAGGTCATAACATGAAAATAATGATGTGCATGCCATGAGCGACATGATTTACATGCCACAGTCTTAGCGCTCTCCTGGCCGTTTCGCTAATGGGATGTATGCTTAAATTGGTATGGCCCAACATGACTGCCTGGCGAACATAAATGACAGGTCATAACATGAAAATCATGATATGCATGCCATGGGCGACATGATTTACATGCCACGTATTTCGTTAATGGGACGTATACGGAAACTGGCATGCCACAACATGACTGCATGACAAACATAAATGACAGGTCATAACACGAAAATCATGATATGCATGTCATGAGTGACATGATTTACAGGCGGTGGCGTTGGTGCTCTCCTGACCGTTTAGTTAATGGGATGTATAGGAAAATTGGTATGCCACAACATGACTGCGTGACGGACTTGACTGACAGGTCACAACATGAAAATCATGATATGCATGTCATGAGCGACATGATTTCGATGCCACGCGTTTCCTTAACGGGATGTATACGAAAATTGGCATGGCACAACACGACTGCATGACTATCATAAATGACAGGTCATAACATGAAAATCATGACATGCATGTCATGAGCGACATGATTTACATGTCACGGTCCTGGCGCTATACTGCCGTCTCGTTAATGGGATGCATACGAAAATTGGTATGGCACAACAAGACTGCCTGACGATCATAAATGACAGGTCATAATGTGAAAATCGTGACATGCATATCATGAGCGGCATGATTTACATGCCACGCGTTTCGTTAATGGGATATATACAAAAATTGCTATGGCACAACACGACTGCATGACGAACGTAAATGACAGGCCGTAACATCAGAATCATGATATGCGTGTATGACCGGCATTGTTTACATGCCGCAGTCTTGATGCTCATGTGGCCGTTTCGTTAACTTCATATGTACCAAACTCGGTATAGCGAGAAAACAATGCAAATCCATTTTACGTTCCTGATGCGTGCTTCGCATTTCCTTGATTCCCACTGCACGTGGGATCTGCCAATTTTTTAATTACTTATTTATTTAATTATGTATGAATTTATATATTTTACGAACCTCCAGCGCCCTAAGGCATTATTGCTGGGAGGGGGGGGGGAGGGAGGAATACAGATGGTTAGACAACCGCGAATAAATTGACAATAGAGCAAACAACATTGAAGCAATATAAACTAAAAAAATAAATGAGCAGTTCAGAACGCTATATATATCCAATAGTAATATTTAAAAGATGCCCGAGGGCGACGATCAACCACTTCCTGCGGTAGACGGTTGACCGCAAGTAGAAGAGGAAAGAGAAGAGTTAAGTTGGGTGACAGAGCAGAAAGATATGAAGATCTAGGGTAAGGAATAGGAAAAGGATTGGAAAAAAGAAAGAAAAAAGTAAGAGGACAAGCGTAGCTGGGTTATTTAGGGATAAAAATAAAAACGAACACATAGGTCTTCGTCTTCTTGAGGCGTGCTTGTGCCTTGCTCTCTGTTTTGTTCTTTTCTCTTACGTGCTTTCTTTTTTGTATATGTGTTGTTCAGGAAAAGCTTTTGCTTTGAAATCGTGTTTGTGCTTTTGAGCACCCGAAGAAAACTTGGCCTCCAGCAAGGAGGATGTCCCGCTTAAGCGAGACTGCAGGTCGCGACAAACATTTTACCTCGATCTAAAGCAGCTTCGCAGTTAATAACCGATGCACCTTTCCCTTGGACCCAATGATCGTCTTCGGGGCTTCCGGCGGACCGAGCATCTTATCGAACGCTCTTGGACGCTGGTGCAGCTGGCATGGAGAAGAATGGCCGAAAGCTAATTCGCTACCCCTGTGACTCCTGCGCCAAATTTTGCGGAGCTCCCAATGTGGTGAAACTCGGTGTGCAGCGGCATCGTGCAGTGGCCTGGTGCCGACGCGCCTGCATATCTATCTTAGGGGCAACCACCGCGTTCGTTACGGCTTGGTGTCACGTGTCAATAGGGAACTTTAGCAGCGCAGGGCTTGCTGTACGGTAGGGAAGGTAATGCCGTACATTCGTGGGAGGCACATGGCTATTTTAGTCGGAAGGACCTGCACTAGTTGCATGGTGAGTACGGTAACGTCATCAGACGTCATCATTGTGGTAATGTTCTCACGAGCTAACTCCTCTACATGCCGACCACGGCGGTGCGGCTTTGCAGTACTTAGTGTACCGCAACTTGGCGGTACACTAAACTCTCTGCTAAGGAGACAACGCGCCATTCTCCAAGCCGTTCACCAAAGTTCCTCGCTGAACGCGTTCACTCTGTTTGCAATGTGTTCATTGTGGGGTGGCATGCCAGTATGTGGCTTTTCACCTGTTGGCCATTTTGCTCGCTAGGTCCCAGGAGCCCCAGCTAGCCTTATCGCTTCTGCCTTTCCCGAAGAGGAGCTGAGGCGGGGCGTGACCTCAGGTCCTCCTCTTCGAGGGCGGCAAGCATGGTAGCTCTTTGTCTGGACAACGATGTTTCAGTAGCTGCCCCTGGCAAGGAACCAAGCGATGGCGTCCTATTTAAGACAGGAAAAAAATTAATTGGTTTCTGGGGTTTTAGGTCCTCGAACCAGTTATGACTATGACATATGCCATAGTGGAGGACTAAAAAATAGCATCTGGGGTTCTTTAACGTGCACTGGCATCGCACAGCACGTGCCTCAACATTTCGACTCCATCGAAATGCAGCCACCGCGACCGGGATTCGATCCCGCGACCCTCGGATCAGCACCCGAGTACCATAGCCACTAGAACACCATGGCGGGACAAGACAGGAAAGGATTCTGCCAATATACGCTACTATAAACATGTAAATCTAGAGTACCCTAACCAGCTCCTGGAATTCCCGACGGCGGCCTCAACCTACATCACCATCAAGCCAGTGGTACATTATAGTGATTATGCCAATTGGAATATAGAAAGAAACAAAAGCCCACTGCTACATGATGGCGAATATGTTGGGAAAAAGAAAGAAGGGACGGAGGAAAGGAAGAGTGAAAGAACCAAGTCTCTGGTTGCGCAGAAAACAGACCCGCTCTTGCCCTCGGCCCGCTGTACGGCAGTGTTCGAAGACGCGTTTTTCGAGTTGCCGTCTACGATAATAGGACACGCGCCGTTGTACGGGAAAGCAGAAAACGAGAAGTGTGTCGCGAATGCCACAGAGACGGATCGAGGCGCGTGCAGGTTTGGCTCGAAGTTGAGCGTTCCATTCTCGTAGCCGCTGCTGCATTCCCATAGCTTGAAATGCAAAGAAAGAAAGAAAGGAAGGGAGAAAGAAAGACAGAAAGAAAGAAGTGAGTGAGTGCATGGTGAAGAATCACGCACAGATCGCGGATAATTAATAATGAAAGATGGCACGGCTGAATAACTGATACTACATGACATCGATAACTTGACACCCTTGCCAGTTTTACACTGTTCCGACAGTTTCCACGGCGTGGATATGCAAGTTCTTTTTTGCGCAAAGTTGCTGTGGGTTCTACGGTCGCCTAAAGCAAAGTCGAGACAGCTTAGATAGATGCGTCATTAACACACAAACAAGTTGTTGCCGCAAGATATAGACCTATTCCATGTTGGTAAACAGTGGTAGGCACCGGCGATATAACCAGGGCTTGTGTCGACGTCGCGGAGCGGAGGCCCCGCCAACCGCTTGCCGCGGCCCCGCACGGTCGCGCCACCGCCGCCGGCGAAGCGCGTGCGAAAGCTGCCTCCGAGCACGGGGCGTCGTAGCGCCGACGGGTGTTTACAACAGTTTTCGAGGGGCAGCCGCGTGAGATGAAGTCGCGTTAGCTCTGTAGGAAGCATTCGATGAATGTAGAAAAGAATGTGCTGACGACCAGCTATGACAAGATGTGAGAAATTGATTGAAAGGATAAGCACCTTGCAACATGATGCGAACGATCGCGAGCTGTCATGTCGGCATCGCTTCATGCGTATGCTTTAATTCGGTAACTAGCGCAAGGATGAACCACTTGCAACAGTGAGACTTGTTTAAATACGACTTGAAGATGCCTCAGCTAAAATACTGTTTCGGACTAAAGCCTCTAATCCCTACACGAAATCCTTGCGCAAAAACAAATGTAACTCAAGCATGCGATATTGGTGACGCTAGAACCTATGTAAATACGGCTGTGATAACGCACACACACAAAAATGCAATGACGCGCCAAGGACAAGGCTCTCAAATAACTGACAGCAAGGCGCATAACCGCGGCTTGCGGCTCTGCCCATACGCTGAGTTCCGATCGTGACGGCGTGAAGTCCTGTGACGACGCGGCACATTTCAAGCGTGTAGTTCATTCGAGCAGTCTGACAATCGAAAAAAAAATTAAAGCGCATCGTAACCACTACAGCATTGCCAAAGACACTTCTCGTTGTATGCTATCGCAGCCACAAGCAATTTGCAAAAGCGTCGCTGTAATCGGCCTTTCGCTCACGGCTACGTGAATTAAGCTCTTATATATTTGTTTCATTTGAGTGATTGAAATTCGTATGACGTATGTATAGCTTCCCCACTTCAATAATACACGGCGACCGCGATTGCTTCTACACATCGAGCTAAGCTAACGTCGTGCGCGCTTTGCGGTAAGCGTCATCGCTCTGTGTCCGCACTTTGTTTATGCCAAGAAATTTGGTGTCGAGCATTACACTTGCCAAACTTGTGACAATGCTATTTCTCTCAAATGAAACAAGCCGCACTAATGCCAAATAATTACCCATACGCTTAACCGTGACGAAAATGTTTGGCGCATAACCGATGCGCCAAACAACCGGCATTACAGGTTCGTCCCTTTCCTTAAGACAGACATAAGCAGGAAACCGATAAAAACCTATCGCACATATCTTGTGCGTTGCTGAGCAACCAACCCACGGCGCAGGTCATCGGTAAACACTTTTTTCTTCATTTCACGGCGGTGAGAAGCGCACGCACCAGCGAAAACACAGCGGCTGCTACGGTAGGCGCGCCGGCGGTTGCCTACCATGCGAAACCAAAACTCCCGACGACAGCGCCACCGCATCTTCGTGACGTAGGCCGGGTGGAATAGGTCTATAGGCGGTAATCGAAATGCGCATGCGCTGGAGAGAGTGCACGAGTCGCTAAACGAATGCTGAACTTTTGCTAAAGTTCATCGTAAGGTTTATCATTAAATTTATTACATCTTAAGAAACCCAGTAATGTGATATTATCACTGCTCGCCAGCTGCCATTCCTGTTCTAAGAATTCTAGTCTTGCTTTCTAGAAGCAATTGGGTTTTACGTCCCCAAAACACGCTGTCATTATAAAAGACGCCGTAGTGCTCGGCTGCGGAAATTTCTTCGACCACCTGGCGTTCTTTAAGGTGCTGGCTTTGTAAGTAACTTGCTATCTGATTCCGCCTGATTCGTTTTTCTTATGGTGCAATAGGCCCGATTGCCGATCCCGAGAAATAGTGGTTCACCGGTGGACTCTTATTTGTCCCTCGAACGCGCTATGCCTTCCCCTAACGGGATGAAGCCTGGGGGAAGGGGGGGGGGGGGGTTAGCGTTGCGAACGATGCACCGAGGATGGCTAGGGCACCGCCGAATTTCAGCGCGTCCTGCTATGATGCTACGCGCAGCGGCGTAGTGGAATACCGGATAATGCTTACCGAATAGCCTTCGTAAGCTTTCAAAGGTGTTTTAGCAATCAGCTTGAAGCACGCTCGCAACACCTCCTTGAGCGTTTGTCGCCCTTAAGCGGCTCGAGCTATAGGCGGTGAACCGAACAAGCAAACTCTGCCCTAAACTGAAAGCACTTTGCGTATTGCGGAATAGCGTGCGCAAACAGCGCTTGCGTGTATGCCTTGCCAGAACATGGTCAACGAAGCAAAGAGCATGTAGTCCGCTTCAAATGTTTGATTGATTTTTGGAGTTTTACACGCCAACACGAGCTGTGATGATGAAAGACGCCGTAGTGGAGTGCTCCGGAAAGTTCGACGACCTGGGGTTCTTTAACGTGCACTGACATCGCACAGTACAGAGGGTTCAACATTTTGTCTCCATCGAAATGCACCCGCCGCGGCCGGGATTCGATCGCATCAGCTGCCGAATACCATAGCCACTAGACCACCATGGCGGGGCCGCTTCGAGTGTTTGAAGTGGCCATCGTGCGCTGCGTAACACCCAAGCTCATAACTGACGGTTGCATTTGCCTTAGCTTTGCATAATGATCGCTTCGATAATAAAGTATACGTAACTGCTCGATGCCGTTTTTGAGTACGACACTCAAATTATCGATGCCATAGGCTAGTGAGTGGCTGCTGCAATCTCCGAGAACACAGATTACGAGTTTGCTTGTTCTGTTCATCACCTGCCGTTAGTTCCACTTGACGGTGACAAGTAAGGCAATAAGCTGCCCGATATATATATATATATATATATATATATATATATATATATATTGAATATCGAAATATCAGACACGATAAAAATCCCAAGTATTCTGGCAGTCGGTTTCTAAGCCTAGAGCATCGATTATTTGTGTATGACTCTCTGAAACGGTGTCGGATTGCCACGAATACTTCACTGTCGAAGTCTAAGTCTCATAATACAAAGATAAGGCAAATATAACCATTAGGAGGAAGCTTATCGGATACAGAGCGCACGACGACCACTTGAAAAGTTTCAGTGCGGAAGGCCATGGGCAATTTTTTCCCAGGCTATTGTGCGCTTCAGACGTTTTCGGTAAGGCAGACGAATGCGCTATTCACAAAATGTATTGCGCTGTGCGCAATGTACTTTGCGTCTGGCGGTCTACAAGACACGCCAATTGTCCTAAATGGATGCGCGTTGTTGGTATGGCGTTAGTCACTTTTCTAGTCTGGGAATATGTGTTGGTATTTGTGTAGCTGCGGCAACTCATTTTGTCACATGCTTCAGTGAACTCTTTCATACGAAATGAGATCAGCGCGGCAAACGTGAGATGATTAAAAGGAGGGTGAACAACCCCATCAGCAAATTCTCCCACTGTTCATATGAGCATTACAAGTTCAAACTATTTTAGAAACTAAGGCAAGGCTTTTCATCCCTTGGGGTTGCATTTGACCGAATACACGTTTCCTTTCTAGCCACTGAAATGAAGGTAGTCGTAAAAGGAATTAGCGAGCAGGCCGAGGAAGCTGCTGGGAGACACGGTCTCTCCGCTTGCTCCTAGGTGGGAGCCCAGGCCAGAAATCTGCAGGATTTCAATAAAGTTCTACACACACACAGGTTATAGAGGCCTCTATGTGGATGACACTTATGAAACGATTTTGCCGCGTCGAGGCATCGAAATTCTGTCTAGTCGCGGCTGAAAGATCGGAGGTGTCGAACCTTTGGGCAAAAGATATATTTGCCCAACCACGTCGTCCTCAGGCGCCTGTGAGATTTCGACGAACGCACGCCTCTCATGCGCCAGAGATATGATGAAGGCCGTAAAACGAAGTTGCAAGCCTCGACGCCGCAAAATTGTTCCATGAGGGCCAGCCTTAATCTGCGCCTGTGCCCATGCGGGCCTTGTCGAAACCGAGGCGAGGCGGCTCGTCAGTGCCTGAGGATTCCGGGGGCCGGCACCGGACGTGTTGCAACTTGCCGCACAGGAGGCGCCTTATACAGCAGGAGATGGTCTTCTAAACTTCCGCGTCATTTCCTCACACTACCGATTGCGCATTGTAGTCTACCGCCGCTCATGTGCAACGCTAATAGTCCCACCGCACATACGCATGTGCCTGGGCAGCTGTGAAGGTTTGTGGTGACAGCTGCAGACTCGCGCCTTAAGACGCGTGCACACTGGCGGAAAAACGCGCGCGCCGCGCCGCCGGCGGAAAGATGCGAGCCTCCGAGGCTGCCTCGCGGCAAGGTTCTAGTGCCGCGAGAGCGATCGGTCCGTGCGCGATTTTTCGCGGCGCGCCGCGTGCCGCCGGGGAGGAGACCAATCAGAGCGTCCCTGTCAGTGACGTACGCGCTCCATCGCGGAGTCATGCGGACCCGCCCGGAGGCTCGTTTCGTACCCTTGCGGTGGCTCGCTTGCCTCTCGCGCCCGTTCGCTTGTAGGAGGCGGGTATTCGCGGCGCTGCCGCCGCGGTTCGCCGCGAGCAGTGTGGCTGTGTCGCCGCCGAAGCGTTTTTCCGCCACTGTGCAAGGGCCTTACCATCACTCCTCCACCGCATTCACCTCTGCACGGACCTTCATCTCTTTTTTTAATAGCGAAAGCATTCTTGCTCGCTGTAAAGCGAACCTCGCATTACAAAATTATCATCATCATTAGTTCCTGTCCCCAAGTATGCGCGTGTACTTCTATGCAAATGCCCAATGTGCGGCGTTCGCACTTGCTCATCTTTCTTCTCTCAGCACACTACTACACTGGCAAAACTCTGCCCTCCCTGCACTGTATTGGCAAAACTCTGCTGCGCTGGCAAACCACTGCTACACTGGCGAAACAGCAGCTGGCGGGCACATGTGTTGCACGTGCAAGCAGCCGAAGATGAAGAGAGCGTCCGCCGATCTATCCTGTTTACAGTCTCGCAAAGCTAAGCATTTCTGCGTAGCTTCGCAACACGAAAGCATGCGTCCTCTCATAGCGCGAAAGTATGCACAAACGCATAGTGCAGTTTAACAACGGGGTGGGTTCAACAAACGAGAGCCGCGGCCCTCTAGCGGTCACCTCTCTGACTAGCGCACGCGCCGAGAGTGGTGTGCGCCGCCTTGAGCGGCGGCGCGCCATCTAGTGAGCATTCTTGAAATCACTGGAGAGAGCGCAGCTGCGCCTATGGCGGGAACAATGAGAACTAGTGTACACGCCGCCGACAACGGACAAGGCGCGAGCATAAAAAGCTTGGCGAGCGAGCTCCTAACAAAACAAGAAAGATACACGGCAACGCACCCCGTGCAGTGTCGCAACAACGCACTCCTGTGCGCTAGTTAGGATATATCCTAACTAGTGCTCATCCGCATACGGATGAGCAAACACTGGTCCACCAGCTCAGTGTTTGCGACGTGAGATCACTCGAGCTGCTCAATCTGTTTTAAACGCATTCGTTTATTCGTGCGTTCGATTCCATTCCACCATGCTCAGATAAACGCAAATCATGGACATAGCTAAATACACAACACTTTCATAACTATGTGACTGTCATAGGCGTACTATTTGGACACGATACCTGGCTACCTTATTGTTTACTAAGAAATTCACGTAACGTGTGCCGCAGGCGAATCATATGCATGTGCTGTCTTACTGTTATGCCTGTAAGATCGTCCTATATTTTTTGTCTACGCATGCACAATCACACAGATCTTTGCCTCACATTACTTCACTGTAAATATTCAACATCAACCATTAATCAGTGAGTGCCAACGACTGACCTTCACTAAATACGTGATAGCATTTTCCTTTGCATTCATCTATAGGCTGAATTAGGGAAGGCCGCTATGCTTAGATCTGTTTTCAGGGACAGAAACTATGCAGGTTGTTTTAATTTTGTCTGTTATTTCCGTGATGTAAGCCTAGGTGCTTTGGGGCTTGAAGACGTATTAACTGTGTGTTCTACAATATGTGGGGGGGGGGCACGAGTGTGCACACACAGTTGAAGCGTGCGCAATTTCTGAGTACTCAGAAATTGCGCAATGGGACCATGTGCGATTTGATTTTTATCTTCGTATATCACTCATTTCTGCCATGTGTAAATGATGGGCTGCCCAAATGATGTGACTGAGGCATGTGCCTAAGGCAAGTTTCAGTAACGCGATTTTCCTTGCAGGCGGAACTTCTGCACGCCGATGATGTGTTGGCCGCTGTACAGGACCTTGTGCCCTTCATGCGGCCCCATTTCAGTGACAGCGGCTACTTCAACAGGACGCTCTTCTACCTGACAACGGGCGTACATCGGCTGTTTCCTGCTAGGGTCCGTCAGCTCATCGTCCTGGATGTCGATATCGAGCTGCGCTCGGACATTGCCCTCCTGCACCGCTACTTTGACCTATTTCCTTCGGGCACCATAATGGGGCTGGCACACGAACTACAGCCTGTGTACCGTAGCGTACTGCGCAAGTACCGGAAGCAGCATCCTGACACCCGGTGCGGCGAACCTTCATCACGTGGAAATCCTGGTTTCAACAGCGGTGTAGTGTTGATTCATCTTGAAGCCGTTAGAAGCTCGTCCACCTATGCAAAATTCCTCACTGCTGAGGGGGTGCAGTGGCTGGTCAAGAAATATAGCTTTCAAGGCCATCTTGGAGACCAAGACTTCTTCTCCCTCTTAGGCTGGGAATGCGCCGAGCTGTTTTATGTCCTCCCGTGCACGTGGAATCGACAGCTGTGCGAGTGGTTGCGGCATCGAGGATGGGAGGAGGTCTTTGACGAATACTACACGTGCAATGGTACGATTCACATTTATCACGGGAACTGCAATACCTCCATACCATCAATGAGGTGAACCACTATGGTGGCTTAGCAGCTAAAACTTTGCGCTGCTGCCCATTCAGGATTCGACCTCAGAATGCAAAGGTCGCCGTGTAGTTTAGTTTAAACAGACACTAAAATGAATAGGTGAAGTGGTTTAGAATGGCAACTTATGTTTCGAGAACTCGGCCGTTCACCGTTTCACCGTTTTTTATTCAATATCAAAAGAGAAAGTGAATGTGAGGGTATTAGGTTTGAAATTCACACCGGAACTTCCGCTTCATGACGTCAGATGGCCAATTTCTTTCGTAGTCTCCCCAAATTCTCAACATCAAGTGTCCTGGAACACCCAGTGCTAAATCTGGGGCTTCCTTTGAACACAATGCATGTGATTCTTACCGATAAACAGTGGTGTAGGCCTTAGTAGGCATCGTTAATGTTCTGTGACATCACGCGTATCTGTGCTAGAACTTCAAACAGCGTTGCCAAACGTATTTTCTGTGAACCTTTTCTAGTTTACCGAGCGTATCCTTCTCTCAAGACTGGTGTTTTTGTCATTGTGAAAAGCTGACCTATAAATACGAGAAGCATTGTTTTTCGTTTTGGTGCCTCTTAGAAGCCTGAGATAAAAAAAAATCAGAAAGTAAATTGTGCAATGGTTTGATATAGTATGCTCCTTAATCATGTAAAGGTTTCGACGTGTGAAGTCTCTGTTTTTGTTTGGTCACTGAGGTGAAGTTGCAATGTGCCATGTCTGTTATTTGCACATAAAAATTGCATGAGCCTTTCAAGGAACACATACTTTCAAGTCATAACCAGTGTGTAGTGATGATGATGAGTGTGTAGTGATGATCTTTTCACTTTTCTGTTCGATTAACTTTGATTATTGCGGTCAACGTTTCGAGAAAGAAGCAACATATTGTGCACGTGGTCGGTAGCGGTGCCTCAAGACCTCTACTACATGATAAATAACACTATCGCATTTTGGAGTTTGCGTGTGTGCTCGGTCTTGCTTCGTGCGTTCTTGTCAGCTGCGGTAAGCTGAGACGATTGGCGTGTCTAGCACGTATATGTGCCAAAGGGGGAAGACTGATTTTAATTGCAGCAGGGCCCCCTCGTGTTTACCTTGGTAAAGGTGGAGGGTGCTCGGAAGTAGGAATACTCGGGGCGAAAATTAATAAAGAAATAGAAACGACCCTATTTCCTTCAATACCACCCCCCTCCCCCCTCCCTTTTTGTGCTGAGCCTTGATCCGTTAGGAGTAGAGACAAGAGGTTCAGGCATGAAAGAAACAAGGTTTGAGGTGCCTGTAATTGTCCCGGTAAACTGTCATTTAGGCATAAATTGGTGGTAAAAACTATCGCTTACGCATATGGGGGCAATTTATAATTACATCGACAGCGTGTTTGAGGAAAAATCCTTCACTTCAAACAAACACTTTGGGAAAGGTAATTCTCCTTTCTTCATGAAATAATTTGGAAAAGAATAACCACATGAACAGATTTACGTGAGAGCTACGGTGACTGGACACTCTTAGAAGAGCTATGAAATCAATGCCAAACCAGCATCATCTCAAGGTTTTCGGCCTTGAAGTGGCACCTTCTCTGAGTCAGTCTGTTTGTAAGCGGAAAAAGAACGCTCAACGTCCACTGATGTTAGCGGGGCGAACTTGTAGTGCGGACCTTCCGATGGTGTAATTAGATCTGTAATTGTTTTAGCACGCAAAATCTGAAATTTCTGTGCAAGAGAAATTTACGCTTCGAGGTAACCCTCTCAGCAACAGCTCCATTGTAGCGAACCTTTCCCGCTCGTCGAAAATTAGCTCAAGACACCGAGTAAGAGCGGCGTCGGAACATTCAAGTCTCTTTTTGTTTTCTGCAAGGAAATTAAAATGAACACACAAATATGCCAAGTCAGTGCTAAGGACACAGCCAGCGCGAAGGTGCGCTGAACAGCGGAGTTAGTAGTGAGAGGGAAGCGCACTCCAATCAATACTGGTGAACCTGCTTGA
Source organism: Hyalomma asiaticum (assembly GCA_013339685.2). Classification (NCBI taxonomy): domain Eukaryota; kingdom Metazoa; phylum Arthropoda; class Arachnida; order Ixodida; family Ixodidae; genus Hyalomma; species Hyalomma asiaticum. The sequence continues at coordinate 85,809,073 of CM023484.1, forward strand.
AACGCTGCCCAACTACGTGATGCTGTCTTCCACATGAAGTGAAGCGGCTTGGAATGAGTGGCCTTTTGGTCGTTTAGACTAAATCCAGGGTGCCCAGACACCACCGTTATTTTCCGGATAGCCCCTCGGATCAACCGTGGAGTTAACAGCCGGCACAATAGTCTTGTTGTAGGCGGCCAACTTCTCCAAAAGCATGGACACGACCTGCATCAGGCGAACGAAAAGTGCGAACAAGGTTTCGATATTCTTGCAAGGAAGGTGTTGCAGTCTAGTAACGTCATGCTTAAAGTGAACAACTTTACGTCGCTCATCAGCCGTTTTTGCGGTGGCTGGACTTTCTACCAAAGGGCATCCGAGCAGCGTGCAGTGAAGGCGAATTCGTGTTTGAGCGCTAAACGACGTGTAAAGATCTCGCGACCAATGAAAGGAAAAATAAACCTGCTGTCGAGCTTTACCCCCGTTTCATGTCATGCTTAGCTAGGAGGATATAGGAGGGAGGCGGTGCGTTGTATTATTGGGAAGTGGAAAGGCAAGGGACGAGGGGCTACAATGGACACTCTCCGAAAGAGCACTTTAAGGTGGTTCCTGAAAAAAAATGGCGCTGCCTTCTAGTAAGATGGTGGTTTTAAGTGACGCTTATTTCTGCAGCCCCTTGTTTGGAAGGGAGCGCGATGAGGAGTGAAAGAAGAGAATGCAAAGGGGGTGCTACCTTCATGAGATATGAGAAGTGATTCTAGTCTTAGGAATACACTCTATTTTCTGCAGCCCATTGGAGGGAACACGGCTCAACATTATTTCAAAAGCCAAGGTGGGACGAAAAGAAGGGATAGAAAGAGAGAAGTAGAGTTGGACAGCAGCAGAGCGAAATCACGCCCCGCTGCTCTAGGAGCGGCTCATCTTGTAATAGCAGCGCACTGGCAGTGGAAAATCCGCCGCAGGAGGGAGGTGGTTATCCTTGCAGCACTGCTCATTTCTGCGCACCGGATATCCGAAGGCATAAGGGATACAGTTGGAGGTCCACTGAGCTTGAACCAGTCAGGAGGGGTCGAGCTGCCGAAGCGGATTTTGATAGTCCGGTTCTTTCTTGTAGCCGAGAGCACGGAAGCGGCCGAGACGATCTCGGCAAGCAGCTCCATGATGGTGCAGTCTCTGTCCACGCCGAAGAAACCGGTACTGCAACGACGATCGGCAGGCTGCGGAGCAGTGACAGCGATGCTGTTGAGCTGAGTGATGGTATGCAGATCGGCCAGGCACTAGGACGTCGCTGCGTCCGATGCCACAATGTTACGACGGTGGTTAACACGCAACGCCGCCACATCGGACCGCGCAGCAAGCACCGCGGCGAGCGCCATGCGAAGCGATCTCGGGAAGGCACCGTCAGGAGTTGATAACCGCTAGAACACTGTCTCTACCGCTGCCGAGTCGGTCGTAGTGGTCGCGGCTTCCACAGCACCAACTCGCCGACGCGCTGCCTTGGAGACGACTACTCAAAAGTCATCTTCGGCAGGCAGGCAGCTTGGGCGCGCACGGTCGGCCGAGGTGCTGAAAGGCTTCGGGGCACGTGATGCCTCAGCTGCGTAGGGTGTGGAGTCGCGGGAGTGCGGCCTCTGCTTCCTCTTCGCCTAGTGCTTTCTCTTCCCCCGCCTGCCTGATTTTGCAAGGAACCACACGGGAGCCCTGCACGGGGCTGCCGCGGCATCGCTGGGGCTGGCTTCAGGAGGGGAAAGTGCCTCATTGCGTGTGATTGTGAGGGTTGGTGGAATGGAAGCGTTGTTGTAGGCACGGGCTGTACTCGTCGTTAGCGTCACGGGCACGCTTCCTTCCAGTGCAGGTATCCATCTCCTCATCACCTGACGAGGCAGAGAGAAGAGTAGATGCGGGGGGATAGGCGCAGGTAGCAGCAGAAGCGGCTTCCTCACCAGGAGTCTCTGGTTCAGCAGGCAGCAGGGGCTTACGCTAGCTCCACATTCGTCTTTTCCTTGAACCAGCAGCTCATTGCTGATACGGCTTGCCGCTCTAGCTCTTGTTGATGATTTTGCTTCTCGGGAGGCTGCCACGCGAGCATCAACTTCGAGCGCTCATAAGTACAGGGACTAGGGTCGGCGTAGGTGTCCTTCTCCATCCATGGTCGTGTCACTTGCACGCGCACAGCTGAAGAGCACAACACACGGAAGGACACCAGTTGAGCCAGCAACAGTCCGCCGTGATATCGAAAGACACGCGGCGGGGACGACTGGCACGGCGCCGTTCACGTACGAGCGACGTGGCCAAGCGGCAGCAGTGAGCGATGTCGAGTTGGCAGCTGTCCCGGCAAGGGAAAATCGTAATCAGCAGAGCGCGAAAAAAGCGTCTTCTCTCCTTGGGGGTTCAGTTGTAGCATTTGTAGCAGTTGTAGCAGAAAGGTAGCATTTCCACCCTTTACCTTCAACTTTATTAGGGAGTACTGCTTAGCGCAATCAAGGAGCCCAATGTTTGTGACCAACTTTCTTCTCTACGATAACGCGAAGTGCTCTCGCAAGAGCTGCTGAAGCAAGCGCCACCCTTCCCCTTTTGGAGAATAACCTGGCTCTTCCAGTACACCACAGTCAATGGAAGCAAGCTCTCTCAGCTTGCTCATTGCACTTCGTTAACCGATTTCTTACCATACTTCGCGGGCATTGAGCAATGCTGAGGTGTCCTCTCCTCCCTCTGCTGACCCCCGTTCACACGTAAGCTGTTCAGGAGAGACACTTACAGTGCGCCCTATATAATAAATATTTCGCTTTTCCATCCCTCTTTAATTACTTGTTTACCGAAATGAGCAAGCACTTACTACAGCTAAATGAAATGCATGATTAGATGCTTTATTCCTCACTACATTCAGTCTTGTCAGTGTACTCGGCGCAGCGTGCAAGAGGCAGTGTAACTGAGGCAGTGTCACCCAGGAACGGCGCCCAACGCAGAGGCGCTGGAAGGCTGGAACGCCGCCCTACGCAGAGCCGGCGCCGACTTGGAGTTGCCAATGCAGCTGTACCGCATGTGCACCTGGAACAACGGAGCGTAATCGTGAGTTGTCGCGTCTTCCTGATGCCGAGGTCGTCAGATTCGTTAGAGTCGTTCACGGCAGTGCCCGCACAGCTGGCAGGGTGCTGCTGCGCCACATCGACCAGGTCCTTTAGTATTAGCCTTCAGCCGGACCCAAGCTCCAGTTCCAGCTCGCCGCCAACTGCCATGTCTACGCCTCCTCTCACTTGCGACACGTCTCCTTCTCCGCCGCTGGCCAGGTTGCCTCGTCTCCAATGGTCCACGTCACCCCTCGCGCAAATCTTCCTCTTCTTTTTCTTTTCTAGTATATTTTCCTTTACTCGTTCTTTTGCACACATCAAATCTTTCTCTTTATCCATGTCCCTTCCGTGAGCTTCCTGTTCTTATGTCTCTCTTCTTCCTTCCGCTCGTCATCATCTTCGTTCTTATCTCCGCTTCTTTGTCTCTTGATATCTTGTTTTATCTTCCGTTCTTATAATCATGACACTTGCACAGAGCTAGGGCCTTTTGTTTTTTCTTTATTTTCCTGAAATGTCGGGGTTATTTATACGCCGAATTTACATTTTAGTTTGAAAACTGAGCTTCCTCACAAATCGCTGAACAATTTAGGTTTCCTCTGGGTACTTTTCTTCAAGAAAAAAAGGCTAACAAATCAGGACGGACTAACTTAAAAAAGCATAAGCAAAGAAGGTGTTATTGCCTATGACAGCTGCGTTATTTCTCTTACTTTATGCACACACAAGCTTAATCATCGCGAATATTTGAGCTCCGCCGCGTTGCTTGACTGTGGACCCGAAACGCGAGGGTTCAAACACGGCAGTGGCCGTCGCATTTCGAAGAAGGCCGTATGGTAGAGGCCCGCGCACTTATACTTAGTAGCATGTTAAAAAAAACCTGGTGGTGAAAATTTGGGATTTCTACCATGGTGTTCCTTTCTTCGCCTGTATTTCATTTACTTTTCCCTGTACTCACACGCACGCTAGGCCATTCTTCCTAAAGGAGGTTTACAAAAGGAGTCCTTTCCTTAATTGAATCACCGCGGCACACAAAAGATTTCCCTTAGGCCTCAATGTTTACACGCGGTAGCTTCTGCTTAGCCATGTGGAATGTTGTTCGCTGCCATATACATGGTGAAGTACTTAAAACGGCTCACATTCATTTCGGGCGCTATCGAAATTCAAGACTGGGGGCTTCGAAAGCTGCGGTAACCTCGACACAAAGAGCTTCATAGCTTTCATGTATGGAAGTTGTTCTAGTTGACATGAAGCCACAAGCATTTTTCGTTCTTATGTGAGTTACTCGTCCTCGGTTAAACTCATTGTGCTAGAGCAATTGATCTGGATATGTTCTTCATTAAATTTTAGCGCTAAGGCTGCTTTGCAATACAACCCGAAAATATGCAGGAAATAACCTCCGCGGTCCTTACTGAAAAAGACTGAGCGCTACCATTGAGACGACAGCTTGCAACGTCCCACAGGCATTCCGAAAGCCTACACATGACATGGATAATACAGCCCTCCTAAGTAGGCTACACAGTCCGATAGCCTAAACCTGCCTAAACGTTCTGGACACTCTTCATCCACTGCTTTCAGTGGGACTGTGATCATCGTGGCTCGTCGATAGTCTTTCCGCACAGAAGCAAGGAAGACTGAAATTATAGTGGAGTGCAAGAGCGCTGAAGCCGCCAATGTCAGACTCTTTCGCGCGTACAGTGCACGCTTTCTTCCTAACTTTCTCTTTCTATTCTCACGCGCCGCCGCGGTGGTTTAGTGGTTATGGTACTCGGCTGCTGATCCGAGGGCCGTGGGATTGAATCGCGGCCACGGCGGCTGCATTTCGATGGAGGCGGAATGTTGAGGCCCTTGTACTGTGCGATGCGAGTGCACGATAAAGAACCCCAGGTGGTTAAAATTTCCGGAGACCTCCACTACGGCGTTTCTCATAATCAAAGCTGGTTTTCGGACGTAGAACCCCAGAAATTGATCATTCTTTCTATTCCCCCTTCCCTCAACCCAAGCGCAGGTTAGGAAACCGGGCGCTCGTCTGGATAAACTCCCTGCCTTTCCTCTTCTTTGCTTTCTCTCTCTCTCTGTACGAATGACGATGCTGGATGTTACATGGTACGGTACGAAACTGTTGAAACCTAAGCTCTGTTATTAATGAAATATGATTAGGTTCGCTTATTATATTTCTTTTTTTTTCGAAGCACGGCTACGCAAGCAGTACCTGTGGCTGTTCCTGGGACAGGTCGTGCAGCTCGCACGGATCTTGTTCGATGTTGAAGAGATAGCGGGCGCGGTTCGACACGAAGTTGGAATTCTCGACCTTGCCGCATTCTAGTGTCGCATGTTTCCTCCAACTCTCCAAGTCTTTGAAGACGTCGCTGCCGTACAGCCTCTCCAGCACCTTGGCAGCCCGAGATTGTCTTAGCAGGCCGTCTAGGTCTTGGTAAGGGCGGCTTCCGCCGGGTGCTCTGATCCGCTCGTCTGTCTTGAAATGATTGCCTTCCAGGAGCTTGAACTTTCCTGAAGCGCAAGGCGGCATTTCCTTTGTCGGTGTCGATGTTGAGAAGGACCTCCTCTCGCTGGCGAAGAACGGCCGTTATGTAGCGCCTGCCACATGTCCGAAACCGTCGACTCTGCCGAGCCGACTCACGTCACCTCCTGTGTAGAGACAGAGAAGGCTCCCATGAAAATCCCGAAGTTGACGCAGGCTGCCGAGTATACTTTAAGGGTGAGAGAGGCACGTGGCTTCCGCGTACTCTTAGAAAAGAAATAAACGCGCAGTTAACTCTTATTTCTCCGAAATAACACAACGTAGAAAATTGGCGGGTTTCTCTCCTTACTAAGAAAGGACAACGCAGTGAAGGCGAGTATATGCTTACGGGTACGACGTTACGGACGATATCAATGCTGGTCCTCCGTTCATCTTTTTAACGTGCTTAAACTTGCGCATGGTTCCATAGAGCTTCTGCCTACGCGACATGCTAAATCTATGAGATGGAATAATGATTTGCTGGATTCGCGCACATACGAAAGTGATAAGCAACAAGCCCAGAACGTTATAATAGCTCGAAGATAAAAGAAAACAAGACGTTCCCATTGGTATACATAAACTGTAGACAACAATTGTATTCAAGACTTGCGTTAATTAACGCAACCTTTCTTAAAAGGTGGAGAATGTTCGCCAGATAAACTAACAACAGGAAAGCCGGCTAGACGCCGATATTTCTTTTTGAATCACATTTGAATCAATTCACCACAACAGCGTTTTGAGTATAGCAGCACGTGGAGCCCACTTTCGGCACTCCTTGGTAAAATATGAGAATAGTACCTCAGAAGTGGACGTTCCAGGGAAAAGCACGACAAAAGCGTCCCTGAATTCTTTACTAGAATGTCTGACGCTATCTATCTCGTCAAACAAGGCTCGTCCATGCGGAGTATCTTCGTGCCGACACAGCTAAGAGTTCCACGGGAGCTCTGTTCGCACACGCGGACCAGGTGTCCAGTCGCGTAGCTTTCTCGGTAGCCGTAAAAGACGCCCATGAGCGAGTCTGCAACGCACTGTCTATTTACACCATGAATCTGGAGGTGGCCGAACAAGCGGCCATTGCACTCGCTCTGCTAGATCCACAGCTCTCGGTAATCCACAGCGATTCTAGAGCGGCCACTCACGCCTTTGCTAGATTTCCAAGTTACTCGAACGTCAGTCCATTGGTCTCGACTCTACAGTGTGGACTGCAACGGCTCATTCAATTGTGCAAAGTGCGGTGGACATGTGAATCTGACACACATGCTGGGGGGGTGCCGACACAGGCCTCGTATGTGTTGGAGAAGAATAAGTGGGACGCCGCTTTTAAGAGTAGGTACATAAAAGACCAATTCTGGGCTGTCCAGAAGTCTCGCAAAGCGGTGGAGTCCTATCTGCTCTCCGACCCGACGAGAAGGTCCCCTCCACACTTTGATGAACAGGACGGTGTCCTTCAGGGCCCCATTTTTTTTTGGAAATGAAGTTTTTCCACCGCCACCTCTGAAGTAACTGACACCACATCGATAAAGCAGAAGCTTTGTAAAATGGAAATTCGTTAATTGGAAGTTAAGCTGTAAGGCTGCTGACACTAAAAGAGAAACGAATATATGCCATTGTAATGAGGAGTCTATTTTAACTGGTGAACGATTAAGCTAATTGAGACTATTTTTGTTCAGTGACAGGTGCAAAGGTAAACGATGAATAACGGTGCATATGCCTGAGAATTAAACTTTCCCGCCTCCACATAATGTTCAGACGCAGGTTTCTTAAAGGGACCCTGAAACGGTTTTGACGATTTTGTGCAAACATGGTGATCCGGTAGAGCGGGTCACTAGGACCATTACAGGACAGATTTTAGCGCTGTGCGTAAAGTGTGTAATTTACAATAATGTTTTGACCACGCGTATCGCAAAAGGTCGCAGCGGCTCGCCAAAAAGCGTTTTCAAACGCCCCCGTCATCGAGCGATCGAATGGGAGGTCGCTGATTGGCCCCGACCCAAGTGACGTGCGCGTAATTTTCAAAACCTAGCTGCGAACAACGTGCTTCTACAACGTACTCCTTCGTTTCAGCCAACGGTGTCATCGCGGCATCTGGCGGCGTCACACGAGTCGCCGGCGCTCTATTACAGAGGCTAGCACTGCCGAGGCGGGCGACCTCAGTGAGGATATCGGGGCGCTATGTCACTACGGGAGGCTCGGCAGAGCGGCTGACGCGGGAGGCGCTGTCGTCGCTAGCGCGCACTCCGCAGCAGATCGAGTTGAGGAGGAACAGCAGTGGTAAGGAGGAAGGCGACAGAAATAAGCCCATAGCTGCCTTAGCGCATTGTGCTTCGCTTTATTTATGGTGTGAATGATTTCGCAATTGTGTTGCCTAATCAGTGACGCAATGTCAAAAAAACGTTTCAGGGACCCTTTAACATGTCGCATGCCCTTCAACATGCAACATTGTACATAGTCTGGAAACTTCGCCGTTCATAAATTTAATTGCTTGACTGCAACGTTGTTGGAGACGCTGATCACTAGATCTGGTCTTGCCAGCTCTTTTTCCTTGTAAAGGGGAAGCTCGTGGACATCACGAAAAGAAGGAGGATTTCCTCGCGAAAGCGCCAGACAACTTGTACATCCGCATGGTTTGCAAAGCGGTGTCAGTCATTTTTTAAACTTTTTACACGAGACAGGCTCGAGCGATACACGGCGATGCACATGTCGCGGACAGAGCACTAGGGGGAATCTAACACTGCGTGTAGGAACACCATCATAATCACCATCCACAGCAATGGTAATCTTACATGTGTGGCACTGCATGGAGCACATATCAAGTTCACAGAGCCGGTATAAGTACATACGTAGGTAGTGGCCACACATACCTGCTGCCGAGTAAAGCGTGGGAAGCCAGTCGGTTACGTGCATTAACTGTTGTGACACTCTGCGGTGACTGCAAAGTTGACGAGCCCAGACAAAGGCGGCGCCCCGTACACCTCCCTCCCAGAGTGTGTCCTTGCTACCACGTAGGGGCCAGTTGCTACCCATGTTGTCATACGGTGAACCCTTATAGGGGGCGCCACCGTTGTCGCTGCTAAAGACTATGATGGTGTCGTCCAGCATGGATGCCGCTTCTAGCGCTTCCAGAACAGCGCCAACTGATTGGTCCAGGGCATCCGTCATTCCTGCATGCGTTGTGATGCCGTTTAAACGAGTGGATTAATAAACAGCGCGAGAAGCAAGCCTGGCAAATGGTGGCGGAGAATGAGGCGGGCAGATGAAGTTGGCGGGAAAAGCGTGGCGACAGTTAAGCATAGGATCGGATTCGTTGGAGAAGTATGGGAGAGGCTTTTGCTTTGAAGATTACGATGACGAATGAAGTGTGGCATGACGAGGGACAAGCAAAACACGAGCACCAACTTAACGAACAGGGCAACAAAAGGCAAGAAAAAAGAAGGAAGAATCCTGAATATCCTGAAAAACATTGCGCGGAATATGGTCTGACACCAGCTACCACAAAGGCTAGAGAAAGTATACGGCAGCTACTCATTTATTTTCCAAGATAGTGTATTTTATAGTTTGCCTGCCTCGCTAAAATAAAGAACGAAATAATAGAAAAGAGGACAGGTTGTGGAGAACGATCCGCGCTTACGACATCTATAACTGCATCATTTCTCAGAGGTGGAAGCTCCAAGGCACCGCACCAAATATATCAGTGCACGCGTTATATTTCGGTTGTAACAATGCTGGAGCACTGTGGGAGCTGGCCGCGTCTTGGCAGTCCCGGACCGCAGGCGTGAGCGTCGTCCGGTCCAGCGCCTCGGCACAGGCTGCACCCGGTCAAGCGTCCAGGAAAACTCCTGCCCTGGGCTGCCCCTAGCGCGAGCCTCGAGTAATACCGCTCACACGTCGTTTTCGCCACCTGCTTCTCTGTCTGAGATCCCCATAGAACATGAAACATGAATACATGTGCACGGGTTCATGCAGGCAAGCGCACATGCATACACACGCTGCCCAGACAATTACAGCGACCTTAAAAGAATTGAGTGTCAGAAAGAGGCCGTTTTAGTACTATTGCGCTGAGCAGGCGCATGCAGCGAAAGACGCAGCGTCGTCGTCAGCGGCGGTGTCCGTGAGCGAAAAATCCCGATAGGAAAATAGAAACAGGCGAAATGTCCAGGTCGCCGCCAAATTCCTTGAGGTAGCTTCCGAAACCAAAGCAATGTAAATATTTGCAAAAGTGACCCTTATGTTCACTTGCCTTTGATAGCGCTAGCCCCTAGCTTCCGGTGCACTTTTTGTTGATTCAAGTGGACGTTCCGTTTATGGGGGTATATAAGGGTCACCTTCAGCTTGACTCTCTCCTACATACACAAGAGTAACAACTAATAAATGCCGGGATTTAACGTACCGAAACCTGATATGATTAAGAGGCCTGTCTGTAGTGGAGGGCTCCGGTGTAATCTTGACCACCTGGTATGCAAAAAAAGCACACGAGTGATTTTTAAAGACGATAGACTTTCTTGGGATGCTTCAACGCAGAAATTTTGGTCTGTCTGTCGGTGTGTGTGTCTGTCCTGCTTTTCTGTCTGTAATGGCGAAAGTTTAACCCGTTCCTCCACGACCACCCATCTTGAACTGGTAGCTGCGTTCATACTTGTGAACACAGTCGACCAAAAAGCAAATATTACGCATATCTGAGGCGCAACATACGTAAGTATTAGCTGGTGTGTTCCTTTAGTAGAAAATACATAGATGCGCAATTCTAAAGACCCTAGTGCTTGTTAGGATGCTCTAAAAATGCGACGCAATGAACGAAAAAGCGGACGTTTCCTACGCTTCGGTAAAACGACACGGTGCTGCCACCTACCAGTAGCTCTGCGTACTACGCAAGCTTCTTGCGTTTCCCGATATCATGGCCAGATGGCGTCCATATCGCAACGCAGCGCTGCCTCCATTTCATCAGTGTCAGCCACATGCGACCGATTCAACATAGACGGGGCGCTGTTTGAGGCAAGGCAAAACATAAATGGCCGTTTGATGATATAGAACACACTCTAAAAGACATGCCCAGACAACGCAGGGAAAAGACCGACGAGCAGACTGCAGCGGAGAAGCGCCGGCGTGCCGATGCCCGTCGTCTCAAGCGTGCCCAGGAAACGTCAGCGCAACGAGCCCAGCGGCTAGCGAAAGATCATGAATCGAGGCGCACCCGGAGGTAACAGGAAACAGACGAGGTGCGCGATGCGCGAATTGTCACTGACCGAGAGGCTAAGCGAGCGTACCCGGCGGCTGAACAGACGCCCGAAACTCGTGCCGAACCGCAGATGAACCGCGACTCATGTAGTACGGCCGGTAGAATACTATCGTCTTTCGACGACATTTGCTGCGAAGCACGGAGATACGCGGCCATTTTTTTTTTTTTTGGATTTCGTCCCCATCGCAATGCGGGCACGCATGACACTGATTGCCACAGTGCGTGAGATATGCAGGTATTATTAATTTTCGCCCCGCCATGGTGGTCTAGTGGTTATGACACTCGGCTGCAGATCCGAAGGTCGCGGGATCGAATCCCGGCCGCGGCGGCTGCATTTCGATGGAGGCGAAATGTTGAGGCCCGTGTGCTGTGCGATGTCAGTGCACGTTAAAGAACCCCAGGTGGTCGAAATTTCCGGAGACCTCCACTACGGCGTCTCTCATAATCAGAGCTGGTTTTGGGACGTTAAACCCCACAAATCAATCATTATTAATTTTCTTGCTCACAAGCCTCATATCCGATGTGGCGCACACGTACCTCCATTCGATTAGTCGTTCTTATATTAACGGGATGGTTATACGACTATTTCCGGTTCTAAATGGCATCACGTCCCCCTATAAACTCCATCACGTCCTATAAACTTGAAGTTCACATATGATTGTACTTTTTTTCAGCATTCAGAGTTCTAATCAAGAAACGTAACTTTGCTAGGTGTTTAGCATAATAATAGGCAGAAAAAATTGCTATCCAACCGGGGCCTTCAGGTTGCAAGAGGAGCGTGCTTCCGTCCCGACGACGACTCGGTGGTTCGAGTTGAATAAAGGAGACCCTAGGGAATACGCATACACTCCCGAGCTTCCTGCCCTAGCGCTGCAATCATCGTTGCTCATTGGCCGCGAGATTGACATGTAGGTGGCAGCACCGTGACCACGTTAGTGTGGATAGTCGGTCAATGGCGCGCATTGAAATTCACAGAGTGATGCGACATTGTGTACGGTTTGAGACCACTGTTATGTAAACGAAAGCGTTGGCTGCAGTCATATGGTTATACAGAGGCGATACAATGTCACGTTATTGCTTGAAGCATGCAGAATGCTCTTATTGTACGTGAAACTATGACCTCCTCGGCGTTTCCATTTCTTTCTCTCTCTCTCTCTCTCTCTTTCGCCATATGCTTAAGTTGTGTTTTGTCTATAATTTTGGCAATGGCAATACGTGAGTGAAATACAGTTCAGTATTGAGTTCTTGCTCTTTTTTCGCAATTGGATGCAAAGGAAAAATGGCCCTTACTACGCATTCAGTAGAAGTACTAGCTTGTGTGCCCTACACGACCGGACATACACATATATATCGTCGTCTCTCTCCTTTGCATCTTCCATGAAATGCAAGGCAGATAAACAGCTCAGCTAATAAAACTACGCGACTGCAACGCCACATGAACACCACCAGAATGTTTGGCACACGGTTTTATTAGGTAAAAATTTCAATAGCAAAAAAAACGTGGCTTCGTTCGCACGGTTACTTGAGTGACCGTGAAATGAAAAAGTTCCAGTTAATTTAAGGGGAAAAACATCGCTTCTTCAAAAAAATAAATAAAATGGTAAAGCTTGTGCTAAATCTCAGACGGCTTAACACTGTGAACCTGGTCGATTTGAAGTTTGACATGGTTTTGATAGGTCTCACTTGGCATTGCTAGGTCTTGCTATGTTTTGCAAGGTCTCACTTGGCAACTTATGTGGTCCTAGCGAAATACGGCTTGCCTCAATTAGTCGTAACTTAATTAGTCCTTCATTAATAAATATTGGCTGAAGAAAGCTTGGCTTAGCTCAATCATATTTCACCTAATTAGTTTTAGTTTATTTAGGCTTGTCCATCACGGTGGTCTAGTGGCTATGGCACTCCGAGGTTTGCGGGATCGAAACTAGGCTGCGGCGGCTGCATTTCGATGTATGTGAAATGTTGAGGCCCGTGTGCTGTGCGACGTCAGCGGTCGTTAAACAGCTCCAGGTGGTTGAAATTTCGGGAGCCCTCCACTACGGCTAGTCGCCGACACTGTTCGATCTCGAGGCTAAGAAAACTGGTTTTACGTGAGTTACAGAGAGGTGACACCGCACTCTGCGAATGGACACGATAACACCATCACGTTGCAGTTAAGCGTCCTCTCCCTTTTGTTGGGTTGCGCCACGGGGTGGGGTTCCGCTACGGCACTCCGTTGCTCATCGGGAGGTCGTGGGATAGAATCCCGTCCGCGGCGGCTGCACTTCGATGGAGGTGTACTCCAATTTCCAGGGTCCCCAACTATGGCATCTCTCTTAATCACATCGTGGTTTTGAGATTTTAATTTAAAGCCCAGAAATCAATCAAGTCAGCTTTTGTTGGACAACTGTCCCACCATCACACAAAAGAAGCAGGGCCGTGATTTACTGTTGACCATCTGACTACAGCATTTACGAGGTGCTCATTTTCTTTTCCTGAGCTCAGACTTTGACCTTACGTAAACTTTACTGTGTCTTCTAACGCCCCAGTTATTCTGCGTGTTAAGGTGAGCCACATGTATTACGATTACCTGCGTAAATTGTCCTGTTCCGATCGCCAATGTAGGGAAACTTTTCCACGTTCTCTTCGGGGGCTTGAAGGATGGTGGATCCGCTACCACTGTGCGTAGCTTGATGAGCCAGGTAAAGGAAGAGAGGCTGCAAGAAATTAAGTGTATGGTGGCACCACCATATTAAAGTTTCATTCTTCAATTTCGCATCGTAACTAACCTAACTCCTTCATTTTTTTTTTCATATCCTAGCCATGGGCAGTCCAGAGGGCCCACGACGCGGCGATCAGGCACGGCCTGCCCGTCCCGACGTGGGAGCGGCCCGCGGCGGCTCCTCCCCTGTAAGGGGCTTTGAGAGTCGCTCCTCAGGACCACAATAAAGTTCGATGTCTGTCTGTCTATCCTAGCCACTGCGGCTCAATCCAGTGTTCCCAAACACTCTACACTATATCTCTAGCTTGACAGTAGATGACACGTATTTTTAAATTCGTAGCATTTTTGGCTCGCATAAGCAGTGTTGCGTATCACAAAACTATCATTATCATTAGCTCAGGTCCTCAAGAGTGCACGTGCACTTCTATGCAATGTCCTACGTGCGGCGTTCGCAAGCGCGCTTCTCTTGCGCACACTTTACCTCAACCAGGAGGCGCTGCCTGAACCGACTACTAAACCGGCAAAACTGCGTCTGTCGGGATAACGCCTGGTCGGGCGCACGTGTTCAAGCAGAAGGAAAAGAAACAGATAGTGTGCATCGATTTGTCCATAGTGTCTCGCAAAGGTGTGCCTTTGTGCATAGTGTAGTACATCGAAGGGGTGGGACGGCGCCAAGCCCAGGCACAGCCGGTCTGGACGAGCGCGTTCGCTCCCTGACCGCGCGAGTCCAGACCGGCAGTGGCCGAGGCCACGCGTGCCGCTTCTGCCACCGTCTGTGGTTTCACGCGAACGTCTTTACGCTGAGCTGGGTGCAAAACATTGAGAAGCGTTCGCTCGGCCTCGCAGTGCTTTCCGAGGCGTTTCGCGAAGCCTCAGACCACGACAAAATGTGGGCGTGCCGGAGAGAAACCCAGAGCAGCTACGTGCGCATCAGCTGCGCTCCTTCGCTAGCCTTGCGCCACTACTGCAAGCTTCCCTAATTTTCTTTTGCCGATAAATAATAATGTACGTCTTATCAGACTCCAAAAATATGTATGATGTCACGCAGATGAGCAACGGAAGGTCAGAGGGCGTCGCCCCCAGCATTTTCCTTTTGCGCGCCTTCTGTGTTACCAAACGCCCTCTCGTCGCTGTGGTGGTTCTTATGGTATAATTCTCGAGTAACTAGGAACACGCCAAACCTAGCTCCTCGCTTTAGTGTCCCTTTAAACGTGGCTCATAATTAGCAATATGTGCTACGAAATTATTAGCGTAGCCCGCGCTAGTCAACTGAAACATTGTCTACGAATTAATCATTTGAAATCCGCATGAAGCCAACGTAATCGGTAAAATTGAAGAAATGCAGAATCATGCAGCGAGACTTACCGCAAAGAAATTCCCGTAATTCTCGTGCGACCACTGCGTAACCGATATCACTTTCATTGAGTTATGTTCAAAAGGACATGTTGCTAACGCTGCATGGTATGGTACTATCGCATGGTTCATTATAGCAAATGGCCATTCAGCGAACCCCACAATATTGCAACATAAAGGTTTGCGCGATTTGGTCCCGTATTTTAGGTAGCAACATTTCTTGTGCACGTTCTTCTGTATCGTCAAGCGACACTAATTTTCGTGATATACCTTTACAATAATCACTACTGAGGGACACTGTATTATTATACAATTTTTGTTTAGCGGGCTTAGCGTAACAGTGAAGATATCGGAATAGCGGGACAGCAATACGCATGCGCATTACCGTTAGCGGCCGATACTGTTTAGCGTGCCCACGGTATTTTGGAGATTTAACGTTGCCGTGTTTGCGTGATTAGTGAGTTTTAGTATATCGGAAAGCAGAAAACGCAAAGATTTAGGTGTAAGGTTAACGTTACCGTGGAACACACCGCGCATGCGCATAACGTTAACGTATACGATACCCTTACGTACCTACGCTATTTTCGGAAGATATCGTTCAACGCTAAGGCTCGCAAAGGGACCCGTACGGCTGGCAAGATGGCGGCGTCAGTCGAAGTGAGACCACTCGCTTCAGATCTGTCGGGACATCGGCCTGCATTGTTAAGCTTATTAATTACCCGCTCATGTTCTTACTTGCCTTATGTTTCGGCTAATTAAGCTTCGCCAGCCGTGTATTGGTGACAAAATGTGTCGCCGTTTTCAAGATACGCTCTCAGTAAGCGGCACACAAGGCTTAAAATGCGAGTGCACTCGCTTTCACGGCCTTCGAGACTGCGCGTGCCGGCGCTCGAAATCTCAGAGGCCATGTCGCTTTGCTCTCGTTTACGGTAGTATCGTCGAGATGGCGGCACTGCCACCGGGGCTTTTTTTTCTTTTTGTACATCGGCTGTTTCAAGCTACAACCAATTAAATAAAGCCGAGACGAGTAGTGTGGTGCACTACTGTATGTATAATGCTTGAAATGACAGTATTGTTTGGCGAAGTATTCCTTCAGTCACAAAGGCGACTTGGATAAGCCAGCCTTCGCAGGCACATGCACAGATGCGCACCCCCCGGGCACTGGAGAAATGTTGCGGAAGCTCCGGAGCACTGATGACAAGTGGAAAATCCGCCTTCTCAAAGCGGAAATGTCGGCGAAATTTCTCGTATACGGCATAGCCTCGACGACATGGACTGCCTGCGTAGTTTCTCTGGTTTCCAAAGTATAAATTAAGCGCTCCTATGTCATCACAACCTCGAAATGACAGGCAGTACGGGTCAGAAAGGAGACTCGATGGCGGCATTTTGAAACGAAGCGATGTTTTTCGGGTCTGCCGACACAGCACTAACAACACACTTACACGATACTGGCTCAATGATTTTGTGGCGCACTTAGGGATTTAATAAGAGTTGTTTTAAGGTGTAGTTGTCGCCGTACATGCCTTTGCGTTAGCTTTAGCGTTTCGCTCTCTTCCGCTATACTAAAAGTCTAGTTTGTGCCGCTAAGTGCACCCAGCTTTACCGTAACGTTAACCTTAACGCTAAATCTTTACGTTTGCTGCTTTCCGATATACTAAAACTCACTATTATCGTAGTTTACGTAAAACATGGCAGCGGCCACGTACGGCAGGTTCGACCTCAATTTGGCGTTGCTCTAAGCAGTTTCCTATGTTCTATAGGAAAACCCGAGGAGGTTAACTTTTTGAAGGCCACAACTCCTGTTCGGGGCTCTGTTGGTGAGCCTGATCATGCTCTCGGTTTTGGCTTGTGATCTTGCTGAACATCGTATTGTTATTACCATTACATTGGATGAACATACCCAGGACACGATATGTATGGCAAAAGAGGACCTTGTAGCCTTGTGCTACAAAGAGGTGGATGCTAATTTTCTTTTTCATACCCAGAACACGGATTGTGCCTACTCTTGGGGTGGTACAGCCGCTTTAGCGTACATTTTGACGTCTATTTCAGACAACGGTTTCCAGCCTCTAGGTTTAGGACCTCTCCTTATTAGCCGGTAGAGGAGGAGGTCAGACTTTCTCGGGGAGCATCTAAGCATATAGATTTTCGTAAATGTAGGGATTATTCATGAGAATTTATGGATTTTTACCGAATATAATCATATCACCAGTAACTTAGCAATTATCTCTGTTAATGTTCTTCGCCCGCTCCTTACTGTAACAATTTCAAAACCATATCGCGCATAAGATATGCCGTTGGTGACAGCAATGAAATAATCACGCGCTTTCTGAATGTCGGTTAGGCTGAAAAGCGGGAGGGCACATCTCAGCAAGCTGAGCACTATAAGAGTGCGGTCCGAAATTCTCGATTGCAAAAAGAGCAAGTCGCCACACCCACCTTAGATTTGTCTCTCGTACTTATGATATGCTTTGCTTGTTCCGTGAACAATGTCGTCGCGTACGTGCCATTTGCGGATTTCAAAGGCTCTGTATTGTTCCAAAAGTCCAGTCCTTGGCGGCCATCCTGCGCATGGTGAACCCGAGAGGTCTCATGAGTGCAATGAGATCGCAGAAGAAACATTCAAAAGTGGCAAAGCTCATTTACGTTACAGCTGGCTTTTAAGTGTGAACGTTCTGCTCTGATAAGGGAATTTTGTTTGGGGTGGCTACGAAAGGTAATAATAATCAGCGATAATTCCGGGAGTTTAGGTCCCAAAACCAAGCTATGATTATGAGAGATGCTATAGTGGAGCACTTTGAAAATTTCGACCACCTGGGAGCAGACATGGGCCTCTGACACTGTATACGGCCCACTAGCCTTTCGCCTCCATCGTAATGTGGCCGCCGCGTCCGGCATGGTTACGAAAGCTCTCCCGCTTCGTTAACAGGACAGGGCGAAATATTGATTAGATAGGTGATTATGTGTAAGGGATCTTTGAGTGATACCTGCCCCCGCTCCTCCCTCCACCCCCCCCCCCCCCCCTCCGGCTGCAAATGGAACCTGCTCAGAAAATACGCACAAAGTTTGATTGCAGAATTTAAGGTCCAGCGTGCCAGCCTCGCGATTTCCCAGCCTTACCGAACGGAGCTTCTAGGAATTCTGAAAAATAAAATGAATTGATACAAAACCTAGTAAGATAACCCGCTAAAAGACATGCCCTACAATTAAATGAAGATAGGGGCTCAAATGTAACGCCAAAAAGTTCACTGAAATTCCTCCGATGTTCTATCGCGGGCGCATCCAGGTGCATCGCTGAGCTCTTCTGCACCCGCTTCACAGGTTTGCAAAAACACACAGAATTCCAGACAAAAGGGCGTACTAATGTAACGATAAGTAGAAACGCTGTGGTCTTGCGCTTTAATGAGCACACAATGAACCTCGGTTAGTTATATAAGGCGCTGGTTGATTTCTGCGTGTAAGCTTCGTCGTCTTTACTAGACCTCTTTCTTTACCCTTGCTGCTCACAGCGGTTGTGTTGTGACCATGACACTTGAATGCTAACCCGAGGGCCACCAGATCGAAACCGGGTCGTGGCGGCAGCATTTCAACGGAATCGAAATGATAGGCGCCCGTGTAGTGGGGTTGCCAACGCATTTTAAGAAGCCCAGGTGGTCGAAATTTGCGGAGCCTTCTACTACCGCGTTCATCCTTATCACATTGTGGTTTGGACACGGAAAACCCCGATAATTATTAATAGTTGCTGCTGTGGAAAACGAGCACATTTTACGGGTAGTCTTTTTTTAACGATAACAAGCATAGCGCGCAAGAGGAAATGCAACTGTACGTTTGATTGTTTGCTGTTTTCTACAGCCTTGGACGTGTCATTCGTATACGGAATTAAAGGAAGAAATGTTATATTCAGGTTTGCTTCTAGTGACCGAACAAGTAAATGGAGCATGAAGAGAGAGAGGGAGAGAGAATATAGGGACACTCAAGAATATAGCAGACTCATGGCATGCGTGAATTCGCAGTGTTCTATTTAACCTGATGCGTTTACCATAACAGTGATCAAGCACAGCTTGCCGAGTCGTTTACGGACAGCTGAAATTGCGTTGATATAATCTTGCTATTGCAACGTGCTCGACACTGCGCTTTCTTATGTGCAGGCGGTACCGATAAGCTGAAAATCTGAGGAAAATTATTAAATCATGAATATCGATTGCGGAACATGGTGGAAAATGGTAACGTAATGTTCGAGATGAACTGCGGGTGGCAGACATACAAGAAAGGTGTGACTAAAGTTAGGTGCAGGGGGTAAGGATGCCGAATTTTTCATGATATAGAACACCGCAGAGGGAACCCGATGTTTTCCGAAATGAGCCCTTGATGATGTACATACTTTGCAGAATCTCAACGCTCGCTGGATAGCTTGATGTTACGTTCTGTTTTTAAACAAGACGCTACCATAGCGCCTATCCGATAAGCTAGGCTGCCGATTCACGATGTCCCGTTTATGACCGCAAAAACTTTGGTTTCGTGGAATATGGATTAGTTATAGACGTTTGTTTCTGACTTTTTGATGACGCGGCCTATAAAACACCAGAAAATATACATGCACCAATTCGAGTGCAGAAAAATGCGCATTTGGATCATGTTGTTCAAAGCATTTTCGAAAAAGAAAAGGTGCAGTGGTTCGCTGCTCAGAGCAGTGACGACGGCAGATTTATTGCTGATGCAGAACAGCAGAAGGCTCATGCAATTTCGCGTGTTTTCACTTCTTCATTTTAAGTAAATGGCAAACGATAATTGATGCTCGATGGTAAATGAAAACGAAAAGCGTAACTAACAATCTTGGTGGCATCCTCCAAGGGCTTACTTGAAGAGACGAGCTCATAATGTCCTTTTTTGTTGTACATTTTGAAAGTGCTTACATTGTAGTAATGTTGAAGTTTAATACAGAGTGCACACTTTCTAACGGGGCGCAGTTCATGCTTTCGGCTGTCGGTTTTTGCACAAGCGGTCGTATCAGGCTGTCTCCCCCTCTCTCCCCCCCTCCCCCCCCACCCAGTCATGCTTGAGGCATATTTCAGGAATCTTCAATTCGCAGCGCCAAGAAAATGCCGGTTGGCTTCACGCCGCAGTATTTCTCGCGCACATTGAAGGCATGCCATGGGACGCGTATGTCAAACGTCTACTGAATGTGCGTCATCGAAATAATGTACGTGCTCGCGAACACTTAACATCATTGTGTCTTCGACTTGCAATTCGTTAAGACCCAAGTACAGCTGCAGAGGCTACTCACGATATTGAGAACATGGCTGTAGTAATCGACTCCACCGATGTAGAAACCAAAGAAGGTGTCAAAGCCTCTGCATGTGGGCGTATACTTCAGGCTGTAGTAACCGATATGCCACTGAAAAGAGAGTGAATGACTATATTTTGAGATGTTGCCTAAAGGGCTCAAGGATAGCCTGGGTAGGAGATGCACTTAAGGGCTGCATGTTTAGACATGAAATGTCTTAGTTCCCTCTGTTGGCGACCTTCAAGAGGCCTTGAAAAAAAAGCTACAGCCGTTATCCGGGTACTCAAACGAGATGCTCCGGGACATCCGGGCTCTAGCACGAGAACATCAGGAATTCAAGCGAGAATACCCGGTACGTCCCGTGTACTTCACGGGGACGAGGATATCCGGACAACTGGTGAATAGTTGAGACTACGCGGTATGTGGCCACAAATAATTTGTACACGACGGCAATATAAAAGATAGTTACTGGCCAAACAAAGTACAAAAATATTGATCCCTAGTTCTTTGTAACGTGTCTTAGGAAATTCACAGAATGAATAAGGTCTTGCACGCTCAAGCTTTATTGGTCATTTTTAATATGGACGTTTCCAAGCGACGTTTCCAAGGCACATACGGGTCACCATACACTTGTCGTCCATCAACGTTAGCTGTTGGCACAAACCCGCCTCTCGAAGCATGGTTGCCTGGATCGGCACGCGCCAGCGCTTCGAGCACGCCCACCTGGACGGCATACGCTACCAGGCGCAAGCCGATCTCGCGTTGCACTCAAGTGGCTCCAGGACTCCGTCAGGTGAAAGATGAGCCATAACCGCGATAGTTCTCTGCCGATCAGGAAGAAAGGTGCTGCAGTGCGAGCCTCCAGTGCGCATGGGTGCCGCCCACGCACGATAAGAAGGTAGCAACTTCACGCTTATATATTTTCCTCAATGCTGGTGATGCTGCCGTTTTTATAACTCCTCTCCGGGACTCGCTGCAAGAACAAAACCGGAATTGGGTTCTCTGGTGCAGTATTTGGCTATCACCTCTAATACTACCCAACCAAGCCCTCTCCCTCATTCTCCAGCGACCGTGGAGAACGTGACCATGGTGGCGGTCGAGATGTTCCGCAGAAGAATAGTTAATCATGGTGTGTGTATGTGGCCACTGCGGTGGCAAAGGGCAGGATACAGACCGGACCAGCACAGCACGGTGAACGTGAACCTCCTCAAGCGAATCTAGACCAGTAGAACTACTCGAATAATAACAGGGCGATAAGTGCAATATCATTAGCCTTAGTAAGGCTGCGAGAATTAGGGGAGCCTGTACAGTATTGAATAATGGGCATATTCTCCTTTAGAGGGCTCCCTTAGAAAACGGAGTGTGGCGTGGGGTCCTTCTTATAAAGACATTGCAGAAGAAAGTTATTAATTCCATAGCATTATGAATAGGTAGCAAGCGTGGTGGTGAAACAAAATGGAAGATGGCATCTGAAAGTAACAAAAGGGTCCGCGCCAACGTCCAGCCTTGACAACGATCAAGGAGAACAGTTTTGTTAGGATGATGAATAAAAAAAATCACAAGGTTCGAATTCTGTGAACCATAGCCACGGTATACTTCAATAGACAAGAAGGGCGAATGCAGGCAGGAAAACAAGCAATAGGTCACTATGGAGTCGACGCTATGGATCAGAAAGAAGGGATGTACGTAAAGTCCCAGAAAGAAAAACACTGTGTATACTCAATGTTTTCTTCACAAAACCTAGGAATTAGATAATGGACAAGGAAAGGCCTTGATGTAGAGCGAAATCCAAAAAAGAAATAATAGATATCCTAATGCGCGGACGCGCTGGCATAGGACAAAGCGTACATAGTTTGTCCGTAAAGCAATAAGACTGGGTCTGGTGAAATGAGTTTGTCGATCGAATCGGTAAAAATTATTAAGGTCCTCCAACATAGTCTATTTGGCCAACAATGCACAGCCACCGACGTGTCTTCCGTGCCGCATAGGCTTCCTGGAAGTCAGCTGCCGCAACCTACACATACTACAAGAAGACTGCTGTAGCACATTGGATGAAGTGAAAATCGTCTAAAGATCTGAAGCTTCTTTAGACTATTGGGAACGAGGATAGGTCTGATGGGCTCTCATTGGGGGTGTGGTGGCTGCGCAATGTTGCAACTCTTACACGTGTCATGTGGGTGATCGTAAGAATGGCGGTGTGCCCTTCGACAGCTTCCAGCGACCATCAATCTCCGCTCGTTTCCGTTTGTCGGCTTTTCTAAAGCACTTAAGAATTTCGTTTTAGAACAAGATATAGCTGATTCGCCTGATGTCTTTACCAATCATTCTCCTACACAAACGGCGGTCTCAGCGCAGCTGATATTTTTACTTTGGCCGCATTTTTCACTCGATCTACTCGTCCATGGGCGTCAAGATACCTCCATTTGCTCAAAGGCCTGCCTTCCGTTCCTAAACTCAAAGATCCACCGGAAATTTGTCACATCTGTAAACCTCCTGATCCAATGCAAATCTCTGGGAAGCAGTTTTGCGCAGGTGAAAGCAAAATTTATTGATGTGTCGCTGCCCCAGTGCATGCTCCAATTTTCACGTTTCCTGCAGTGATGAAATATAGGAAGCTGCTTTTGCGCCATTTCATATTCTCACAGCCTCGGAAGCAATCCCACCCGTTGCGTTACCATGGAAAATGCCGCCTCCGGGGGACGCGCTTCAGGCGAATTCACTGGCGTGTAGCAAGTAGTTGCAACACTTTACGAAAAAAAAAACTGTACAAGCAATGGGTAAGGTGAAGTTCGGTGTTCTCAGCATAGCGAGGGCAAGAGTCGGCTTCAAATTGGCAAGACCAAGAAGGGCGATAACAACTAAAAGCTTACTAACCTAGATTTAGCCAAGATATCGACAGGTGAATTTCGAGACCGACATTGAGTTAGAATATGAGTAGCCCCTCCCCTCTCGGGACAGTGGGGGCAAGCGAAGCTAGACGGGTGCCTGTCTCTGTGTGAGTGTCCAGGGTTGTAGCGGGTAGTAGGTGGAGGGAAAGAGTGAATCCGCTTTTTTATCACGCGTTTCTTCTCTTTGTTTTGTTGATTTCTTTCTTCCTTTGTTTCATTCTTTTCTTTTTCTTGCCGTTTTCGTTCCTCTCTTTATTTCTCCTTCCTTTTTTTCCTATCTCTTTGTCGTTCCTTTAGCCCTTGCTTACTAGTTTTGTACTCTTAAAGACGGTAGTCTTTCTTGGGATATATGAACGCAGAAATTTTGGTCTGCCTTTCTATTACTGTGTTACACGATTCAGCCACCCGGCCAAAGCTTAAGCACTTGCCTAACGCCCAGCCATCTTGAACTGGTACCTGCATTTATACCTGTGAACGCTGTCGATCAAAAAGCAAATATTACGTATATCTGAGGCGCGACATCAACGTAAGCATTCGATGGCGTGTTCCTTTACTAGAAAATACATAGATCGCAATTCTAATAACCCTAGTGTTTGTTAGGCTGCGCTAAAATGCGACGCTATGCACGAAAAAGGCCTCTGCCGACGATTTGGTGCTGCAACCTGGCAGTTGCCCAGGGATTCTGCACAAGCTCATGTTTCCCGATGGCGTTGCCAGACGGCGTCCATATCTCACGCAGCGTAGCACTGCCGGCAGAAGACTATCGTCTTTAGACGACATTTGTAGCGACGCACGCAGATACGCGGCCAAATTTTTTGGAGCTTGCTCGCCAAGCTTCTTATGTTCGCGCCTTGCCCGTTGTCGGCGGCGTGTACACTAGTTCTCATTGGTCCCGGCATAGGAGCAGCTGCGCTGTCTCCGGTGATTTCAAGAATGATCACTAGACTGCGCGCCGCCGCTCAAGGCGGCGCACACCACTCTCGGTGCGTGCGCTAGTTATATAGCTGAAGGCCGCGCCTCTCGTTTTGGCGCTCGCGTTTGGCGCGTTTCCTTTCTCTTCGCCAGGAGCTCATTCAGTGAACACTTTTTCACCGCTCCGCAGCATGTACACCCCAGCAGTGCCTCCTCTGACCCCAGCCAAGGCAGCAGCGCCGCGGCCTCGCAACGCAGCAGCAGCTTGGGCTCGCCGCCATGACACTCCGGTCGAGTTCATCTATCATAAAGCAATCACCTTTAAAGGGAAACGAGTCGCCGAGCTCATCGAAGGACGTCGTTCTTGTACTTCGTAAAAGAACATCTTTTGTGTCTATATAATGTATATGGTTTATCCAAATGCATATAGTGCATCCAAATGCAAATTAATAAACATTGTGTATTTAATGTATATATAACAACGCTGTCACGTCTATATATGATGGTAGAGGAATGTGTACGGAGGAATCGCGGGTTCCCCGATCATCTCCGAGCAAGCTCCTCAAACATCATTCGCTTCGTGATATGGCGGTGATTTTTTTTCTCCCATGTTTGCTTCTTTCCTTTTTTTTCTTTGGCATAGAATGAAAACGATCTGTATGGCCCAGATATGTCCCCTCTTTTTCGCTTGCCGAGCATGCACTGATAAGCGAGCATGTGTTACAGCGCGTTGTGCAATACGTCTACTTCATGTGTATACCCCCCCCCCCCCCCCCCGGCCACTTTAAAGCGCGCATATGATGAAAGGAGGCCGGCTGAACGTTAAAACAAACAAACAAACAAACAAACAAACAAACAAAAAGCGTAAAGTGGTTGAATCGGTGGCGCACTGGGCTGGTAATCCGGCGGTCGATGGTTTGAATCCGCAACCGGAGGAGTATTGGTTATTCTTATCCTTGCTGTTTTATCCACTAATTTCACGACGATAACAGCTTCGACGACCGCACAAGTACCGCACACAAGGTTTGCTCGAGAGAGAGAGAGAGAGAGAGAGAGAGCAATATTATTAAATAACAGTTACTGAACGTCAAGAGAGAAGTCCACCTCGCCTGTCGCCCCTGAACGTCCGCTGGAATCCCCTGATATTCTGAATCAACAAAGGGTTCCCAGATGATGTCCCGCTGGAAGTTGGGGCCTGGGCTACGCCGAAAAGCCTCCCGGGATTCTAAAGCGCGCGAACTATCGCATTTAACTGGACATGGCCATGCCTTGTGGATCATCTCTCTGCCTGATTAGAATATTTGTAAAAGAGAAAATGACCACACAGAGAGAATTCGAGGAACAGTAGCTGTACAGACTTGTGGAGTAGCAACGGAAGTTGAAGATAAAGCAGGAGGGCAAAATATAAGAATGCTCTGATGTCTCAGTTGAGTTGACAAAGACGCCACCGCAGATGGGGCCTCAGGGAATAAAACACATAAGATTGCTGGACTATCAGGGCTGACCGATGGGATGAAGCTCGGCGACCCACGGAATTATAACGCCATAGAGATAAAGAGAGCGGTAAGTAAAGGCGGCACGCGTCAAACCAGCTAACAAACCACGTTTAAGAAGGACCAATGTGGATGCCGTATAAGATACGCAGGGTACTGGTATCAGGTTTTCCAATGACGTAGTGAGGACAGCAGAATGATTTTACACTAAACTGTACTGCTAACAAATATAATGTCGACAATACGCTGCTCTACTTCAACTAAACAACGAGATGCTTACCTTAAAACTAAGTAGTTGCGAGCATTGGAATGTTTCGAACATTCGTCGAGAATTAAGTTTTGAATATTCGTATCCTATTCGAAAACGAGGCATTATGGAATATTCGTTGTGATTGGAATGTTTCTTTATGGTACCGCTCTGCATTTGTTACCACTCGTAATATTTTACCATACTAATACACACTGATGAACTCACTGAGGTAGTGTGTACCTGAAGGTGACATATTTCGTGTTGGCAGTCTATAACTTATTTTCCTAATATATTACGTAATAAAGATATATCATTTCTAATGAGACATTCGTGTTATTTTGTTTCCATATTTCATTCGACATTGGAAGCTGGATGTCCGTCTTCGATTCGTGTTCGAACACTTTGGTACTTTCGCACATCGACTTCAAACGGCTCCAGGGCAGTCTATCGGCATTGGAGGTGCAGCTATTAAAATAAACACACAAACCATGAAACAAACAAAAGATAAGCAGATGTTGCTACCTTTCCGATGAGGTGAGTCTCGTAGCCCAGGTCCTTGAAGTGTTCGGGCATTATCTTTACACCAAGCGGCAGAGCAGCAGGTTGTGCTGGTTTCAGAACACCATTGTGCAAGCCTAAATTGTGCGAAGATGACATTGCGAACATCAGGGCAGGACAATTGCTCTAGATATGTACTATCCTAGGATAAAAAAGAAAGAAAAAAATTACACCATCTCCCCGAAGGGGACCATGGGGTGATGCGGAGCATCGCTGGGAGTTTCAACGGTGCATTTAACGGCGGTGTTTACAGGTTTGCAGTGTTTTCGGGTGTTACCTTTGCGGTGAACCTTGCAATGAACCTTGCGGTGACCCTTGTGTGTTATTACGTTGTTAACTTGGTTCGTTACCACGCATCGCGTGACCGTTGTCAGAGTGTGGGTTGATGCTGATGCGTACTTGCGTCAACCCACTCGCTGACGGAACTGTTGCTTCCATCACACAACACCACCAACTTCTTTCATCGGAGAAGGAGGAGATACTACTGAAGCGAACCGCGCGCGCGCTCTCTACCCGCTTTATTTATTGCAGGAGCTGTTGGAGAGAGGAGAGTCGCGCATGCGTAGTGTGAGTGCGGACGGACGCCGCGCGCGCGCGCTCTCTACCCGCTTTATTTATTGCAGCAGCTGTTGGAGAGAGGGAAGGGAGAGGAGAGTCGCGCATGCGTAGTGTAAGTGCGGACGACGGACGCGTGACATACCCGCGAGCAAGAGATGCTCCGCATCTAAAATTCGGGCAGCTTGCACTAGTGGTGCGAGGCTGAACTAAGGGAGCTTGTGGCCGACCTAGCTTCTTTCGACTCAACGAAGTCACGTGATTTGTCACGTGACTACGTGTTACATCGTTTCGGCGGGGATATGTCACCTGAGTACCGGTTATTGTGTTGGCAGGAAGATGTCACGCGACTAGCTGTTAGATAGGCTTGGAGGGAGCAAGTCATGTGACGGGCTGTGACGCCACGTTACATTATTTGGGTCACGTGTCTAGGTTTAAATGTGCTCGGCGGGCAATCCGCGGTTGCGACGTCCTCCTCCTCTTTCCCCCCTCACCGTCATGTCATTAGATAAACCAAATCGTAGCATAAGCATACAATCATGAAACGAAAAAAAATCTAGGGGGTGGCGTCACGTGTTATCTAGCGTCGGCAAGCCAACCTCTGTTGACACATTGTGCGTCGTCCCTATCGGGTGGGATTGGTCCAACACAGCAGCCGGACCGCACGTGGTCGTTGGGACTCCGTAACCTTTAGTGCGCTTTCATTAATCTACCGCTCGCCTATACTGGAGCCCGTTTCTCATGATTGTTTCCTTTAAATTCTTATGACTAGGTTTGAAGATTGCCAAGTGTCGCGCCCTCCTATATTTTTTCCTTCCTCGATGGATATATCCTCCAGCATATAGTGCGCAAGGTAGCTGCCTTGGAAATTGAAGGCCAGCAAGGCTGCCTGGATCGTTGCGCATGGTGACAACCCCAGCGCACGCGCCGAGCCAGGTGGCCTTGGCCAATGCACACGACGGGTTAGGTGCCAGGAAAAACCATCCTCATGTAGCACAACACGTTACGGCACTATACAAGGACACACCTTATAAAAAGAAAAAAGCAGTTGGGAACAAGGGCCGATGGACCGCGCGCGCCAGTGTTACTCCGCTAGCCAGTCACATGAGCAAATAAAGTACTCGTCGTAGGGCCTTTTCAAAATCGCCTCGTGTTTATGCCTTCGGCACCTGCGAAGCGTCAGCTGTTCTTCAGTCCTTTAATCGGTATAAGCTATGATGTGCTCGGGAAGCATGGACAGAAATGTATGGAGTCAGTGTTTATACCTCCAAAAGGCAGCCGTACAGTTTATTTCGCTTTGGAGCCCGTCTTACGCGTCAAAGTTCGTTGAACTGAGTTGAAAAATGGGTTGCGGAGCTTGTCGAGCGTGGGGTTTTCGCATTTTAAGCGCTTGATTTCTGCTCAATAAAGAATTGTCCTTTCCGTGTTCCACTCTAATAACGAATGAAGACAAAAATTTATGCACCTATCCATTATTGCTGCCACCAATGCTTTGTTTTGATAACATGGAAAGTTCAAAGAAGGAACTATTAGAGGCTTCGCGGAGGTACAGTGTCCAGCGGTTGTAAGGGCTTCGGAGGGGCTTCACTGCAGACTTAAGCTCATGTTGACTTTCCTTCTTTTTCAATGTAACCAGCGGGTATTTTAGTTCTATTGTGGAACACAGAAATACGAAACAGGAACATTCGGCGTGCTTTCCTTCCTTCGGGTGGTGGTCTCTCTTAAATTAATCATAAGAAAACATCATCGTGTTAAGGCGTGCGGGACAACTTGCGTCAAGGCTTTACACTTTCTCGGAGCGTGTGGAGACCACAGATGTTTAATTACTTCTGAAAAAGAATTGAATGAAATGACTAGTCATATTTCTAGAATGATGTAAATGTCGTTGGGCTGCATTATACGCCACAGCTTCCCGACTCTAACAACACTAATTTATTGCCCCTGCCGAAGATATTAAAACTACGTTGAATTTACTATAGGAAAGTTCAGTATTCATGCAACAACACATGAGCATGAATAATGCACATCTGGTGTGACGGCCATGGCTTTTGGGTTCGCGTTCAGGGCTTCGGGTTCGGATGCTATGGGGACATGTGGGCACACCGTTTCCGCGCTTGATATTTTGCACCCCATTAACGGTCTTTGCTAGATTTTTTATTTCTTGACGCGTTATTTACGACACAAGAAAAAAGAAACCGGTTCTTTTAAGCAAAAAGTAATTGGGAAAATAATGAGTAATTGTCCTTCAAATACTCGTTGGAGGCAACTCACTACATGAAAGCTACCAGCCTACGAAAATTATATTTTACATCATACATAAGTTATAACACAAATGCGCAAACTCATTACTGCCGACTTTGTTCGGAACAGACGTATCGCACCACGCAAAGTTGCACGTTCGATGTACGGATCCTCACTAACCGACGTGTATGCTGTAGAGGCCGCTGAGGAGGGCTCCCCTTGAAGGCGAGCACACTGGCATAACGTAGTAGTTGTTGAGCACAACTCCCGTACTGGCCAGCGCGTCCAAGTTGGGCGTAGGTATCTGAGGGGAGCCGTGGAAGCTCACGTCGTTCCAACCCTATAACGAACGCAAAAAGAAACAAAAATGGAATGTGTGTAGAGGAACTACTCCCATAGCGTAACATGAGAGATTTGACCAGATCCCCTTACACATAACACCGTTACATTTCAGGTTATTTTATTATATATCGTGAAGGTGACGGGAATACTCTTGTAGAAAGTGGGTAATGGTTGTGGTTAGTCTTCAGCCATGGTCTACTTTTATTAGGTACTTTAACTTAACCGCCGTTCCTGCTAGAACTCTCTAATATTGATTATGCGGAAGATGTCCCAAATCGGTAGTACATTCTTTCCTTCGCAAGAATTTTCTCTTGCAGACGTGCGAGAGCATCATGCAACCATTCCCTAATGATATGTTTCTTGAAGTTACGTTAGATCTTCACATGGAAGGGAGAAAGGCCTGGTATTTTCGCCGTATAAGGTTAGTTTAGGCGAAAGTGATGAACTCTAGCCTATTTATCACTATGTTCACGAGTTTCATGGCCTTTCTGCGAACAGAAGAAAAATACAAACTGCGGGTTTTTACATAAGCAAACCGCCTTATGTATACTATACACATGTAACAATTCTATATTTGTACCAATAAAAAATCAGATTCTTGATTCTGATTCTTTGTTTTCCAGATTTAGGTCACTTTGGAGTTTCTTTAGCGTGCTCCAAAATTCAAGTACACGGGCGGTTTTGCATTTGCAACGAGGCCGTCGTTCCAGCAATCGAGTTCGCCCCCTATCCCCGCACATACTCACACAAACCCGAGCACGCACCCAAGAAGCAAGACAACCTGCCCTTCGGCGCATCAAGTAGCGATAGGGGCGTTGTTGTTGTTTTGTGGGGTTTAACGTCCCAAAGCCAGCTCTGATTATGAGAGACGCCGTAATGGAGGGCTCCGGAAATTTCGACCATCTGGGGTTTTTTAACGTGCACTGACATCGCACAGCACACGGGCCTCAATATTTCGCCTCCATCGAAATGCAGCCGCCACGGCCGGGATTCGATCCCGCGACCCTCGGACCAGCAGCCGAGTACCATAGCCACTAGAACACCCTGGAGGGGCTAGGGGCGTGACATCCCTGTCAGAAACCTTCGGCGACGCCAATACCGATCGGGCGATCATGCTTTGGTCTGGACGCCGATACGCTGACGAGGACACAGCGAGAATCTTATCCGCCGATAGTTTGGGCCTCATGGAGTATTCAGACGTTGCGGCACACCGGAGTATGAGGAAAGGGTGTCACCGTCTTTTCGCGTGTTGCATCGGCGCTGGTCACACCTGATGGTCCACTCAGCTCTCCGAGTGATTTGGAGTGTGCCTCCATGAGCGCGTGCACGACGCGTTTATTTGCGCAAATTTTAGAATCACATTCGCTATGACGTAGTTATAAAAGGAAGATCTATTTCGACACTGCGTAGATAGTCGACGATGGATGACAACGTTGGCCACAATTATTGCGTTTTCAGCGTAAATTACATGAACTGCGAGTCTCACTTGCTTCGCTGGGCCTAAGTTTACTGAATAAATACTTTAGTCTCTACTGACCGAACTTGTTCCGAGAAAAAGAAGTGAAACTCACAAGTAAGTCCATTCACGACATTAGTCTTTCACAGTTTAACTTCCGACCATTTATGTGTACGTGCTTGACTTCACGCCAAATGCTTGGAGCCAGCGACGGCTGTGCGAGAGCAACACGTATGTTACCAGGTCGTCGGCCAAGACAAAGACAATATGGGGCCTCGATTTTGGAGCCGTCGCTCCGACGAGCCGCTCTGAGCTGACCCAGATCAGGAAGAGCGCCACTGCAGCCTTGTGAACCTGCAAGAGAAAGAAGCAGAACACGCGTTTGATCGGCACGAATGCGCTTGGCCACGAGCCATGGGGACTCCTAAGAATCCTTCGTGCAACTGTGGAAGACGAAAACGTACCTGCTGTGATAGCTTATCGGGTAGGATGTAGCGCTGCTGAGTTTGGGGACGCGAGTTCGACTGCAGGCCACAGCGGCCGCACTGCAATTGGGGCGAAATGCAATAATGCCCGCGTATACCTAAAGTTGCATGTTATGGAAGCCCGGTGACACCGGTATCCCCAGCAACGCATTTCTCCCAATACTGACTGTGGTTTGGCCACGCAAAAGCCCCGGAAAGAGCAAGAGTCACCATTCGTGTTGACGTTGTGGTGCTCATCACGCGGAAATGTCTCATACAAATATATGACGTTTCCCCACACAACTAATTAATTGCTTACTTCCACTGTAGTGCAAACGCGGCTGAACTTGCTGCAAAATGGCTAAGAGCACAAAAATAAAGAAATATTAATCAGTGTATGACGTGCTAATGTGCTGCACTAACTCAATGTTAGTTACTTGTGGAAGTGAAGGCGACGTGTTACTGCGGCACTCGTCAACGTTTCTAGAGTGAAACTTGGTGCTAGAAATGTTAGTACTTGTTACATACGTTGCCTTTTCTTTATCATGCGAAAAACATCAGCAATACGTCCAAGAACTGGAACCCGTGCAGTAAGAGTCAAGTAGCATCTCGACACCTACAACTCCCATTCTCTAAGAATGAATCGGCCACTTCACTGCTCCTGGGTCAAAAGAGTGAACAACTGTTTCACTCCAGACCATGAGAGAGTTCATATATTGTTTCACTCTCCCGCCGTACCACCGCCTCAACTGCGTGCCGCGTCCGCTAACGCTTGTAAAATTCAACCCAACGAAATGTTGTGTGGTTGTAGGATAAGCATGGAGTTACGCTCACTGTGATTCATCGTTTGTGAGTACCGTTGTATTATGCGACATATAAAAGGCGCGCACGACACCCGTTTCCATATTGCATTGCATAGGCGCCAACCGCGCAATGGGGACAGGGTGCTCGGAGGTCCGAGCAAGACTTGAAATATCACAGGGGGGCCGAGCCCCTAGCCCTCCCTTGCTCACCCCCGCGCCCCACCTCAGTCTGGTGTTTCCGACGATAACGCTGCTTCCTGTTTTCGTCATGGATATCTATAGTGACGTTCCTTTCCCATGCTGGTTGGCAACTATTCATTGGCTCTTTTCTCCCATATTTTGTAGCAGGTGCTCGTATGGTTATATATCTGACCGAATTCTATGACCCCGGTTATTCGCATGCGCTAGCGTACCTGCTTATGCTTACCGGAGTTGAAGTTACTGCTGATGTTGACTAGGGGTGGCCAGATGAAGATTAAAAGAACAACGTCGCCTTGATTCCATCTGAATCCAATGATAGCATCGTGTACAAATTTTGAAGTTTACGCAATTCTAGTGAAATATTTTTACCGAGAAGCTGTCTGACTAGCATCAAGGTCCGGAAGCAGCGGCGGCGTAGTGCACCTAAAGGGGTGAGCGCTTGCTTGCTTCTACGCTTTCTGTTCAGCGTAGCGCACGCTGAACACGCTGTCCCTTTCTGTTCAGCGTAGCGCACGCTGAACAGAAAGGGACAACGGGAAGACACACATGACACACTGACCTTAGTAGCTGAAATGCCGTTCCTCAGGTTGAACACTTTAGTAATAGCATTTATAGGCCTTCTCGTTGAATTTTTCATGTAAAAAAAGCGCGAATCCTCCTTCATTATCAGCTGTCTATCCGTGTCTGTTCAGCGGGCGCTACAATCAAACTCAAGATGCTCTACCAACAAGCCCACATAGCCGCCCGCATCGACTCCTCTTCGTTTTCTTGCGCCAGCATATTTGCACTCACTCCTTGTCTTGGCCTCGACCCACTCTTGCCCTTAGTCCACTACTACATAATGTTAGTTATGCGAAGACTATTATGGGCAATTTGGAATGAACGATGTAGTTTGGTAAACTTACGTGTGTCGCCACTGAGAAACACTAAGACGTCACCAGTGATTGAGGAACATATTAATCAGTCGTTAGGATTAAGCCAGCGCTCTTGTACATTTCAGTTTCTCTGGTTCACGATCTGTACTTGGAGCACGGGCGGTGAATTTTACCGAGGCGTCCTTTCAAGACTGATGACACGTGGGCGTGCTCGGTGTATGAACCGTACCTCAGCGAGGTCACGTGACCACGCTTTAGCGAACGAGACGGCTTCGCTGTAGTAGCGAACGAGAGAATACAAGGTACGCGAAAAGCAATACAACGGTGAGTAGCGAGATGTCGTTTTGTTTATGGAAAACAGATACTGCGGTACCTCTTGCCTCTATGAATTACCAGGTGTGGAATATTATTGAACGCCTTGCTGACATTTAATAAATTGAAATATGTGGTTTGCGCATCGCTGCTAGAGGTACTATTACAGAATCTTATTAATGCGTATGGCCACTTTGGAAGATTTGTTCTACTAGACATCCTGCTAATATGGAGTACTCTTTGTTTGTAATACGTGCGTCTAAGACGCATGCATACTTTCGTGGCAATTTATGGCTTGTAAGGTGCACTGCAGCACTTTCTCAAAGACTATACAGTGTCGTTGTGTAGCCAAGACATTTCAAGCTCCTCTTGCAGCTTTTAACAGCGGAGCAGTCTTACGGCTCGCAGTGTCCGTTGCTGACGCCTGTCACGCAAGAGGGAGAAGCCGACCCACTCTTACCCTGGACCCACAACCCACACTCCTGCCCTAAGCTCACCGGTACGTGATAGTGATAGTGTCGCCACGAGGGGCTATGAATATGCGAAGGGACATATAGAAAAGAACGAAGGGAATAAATAAAAAGATAGAATGATCGAGAAAAAGAAGGAAAGCCTTTGCCTATGCAGACGAGAAAAGCGAACCCGCTTTTGCCCTCAACCCAGCACCCACACCCTTGCCCTTCAGACCACACTTACATGACAGTGATAGCGCCACGGCGACGCGCTCTCCTTCTCTTCACACATTCGACGCGGCGAGAGCGAAGGAGAAACGGAAGCCAAGCGTCCCCGGAAGTGCGCTGCCAACCTCAATAAACCTCAAGTTTGCGCAACGGCGTCCGCCACCCTGAACGATGTTTAGCGCAAAGCAACACAAGGACTGCCGGAGAGAGGCCGAACGACCGGTCACGAGGGCGACCGCGCTCACATATGTTTGGATTGCGCGCGCGGAAAGCTTGTTTTCCTGACGGCTGTCGCTCTTTCATCATTCCGGAAAGCAGGCACACAATGCGGATACATTTTCGCTACGTGAGTGAGTTCGCTCGCGTCTATTATGAACAAAATAAACTTATTTCACTCACTCACTCACTCACGTAAACTGTCATCAATCAGTAACAGAGAAACGCCTAGCACACGCTTATTTTACGCGAAATTGCATGCGTTTGTGGACCGAAAGTGCATCCAGTGTACATTACAAAGACTGTGCGCAGGCTGTCCGAGTCAACCAGGTCACGTATCATTCTTTAAAAAGCGGCAACACCTGTACATGTTGGTTCTATACACGCTACACTTAAAAGGAACTGTTTAACGCTCTTCATCGTTCTCCCGCTTTTGGCTCAATAGAAAGCGTGCCTTTCCATGTGCCCCAGCGTGCAGCGGTTTCTACCGAGAGTGAGAGCAAATTATCAAAACGTAATTTTAGCTTCTACGAAGTCGCTCCTTTTCTACATACAAAAGCGCCGACAACAGTGTGTATTGGGCGCGATAACAATAGCGTCGTCGCCTCCCCGAGCCACCCGTTCGGGCGAGGGTGGCCTCTTCCCAACAGGAACCGGTTCCAAGGACGACATTGCAATGATGTCGAGGAGGAGAGGCGAGGGAAAGTCGGCGCGCTGGGAGCTGGGGAGAGCTTCGTATGGTATTTCCCATATGCTCGAAATGCTTACCTCGCCCTTGCCGACGCGCAGACGGGCACACATTATGATCTGAGGCACGTAAAGTCGCGGTGATGGCGCCTGCACACATTTACAGCGCAGTGCGTTAAAGACATCCTGAAAACAAGGCAGCGCGTAACAAGGCAACGCGTGACAAGCGCAGTACTATGCGCCAGTACAGGCAGACAAATTGAATTGAATTGAGTTCATTTCTCCTGTTTACAACAGAAAGGAAGCAGAAGTTAAAGGCCATGTGGCCTGACTAAGGCTTCTGCTCCTGCAACAGCTGGGCACGTAGGCCGTACGTAGCACACAAATCAGTACAATTCGAAGGTAGCGCCCCCTGCGCCACCGCGACAGCAACGAGAAGATCAAACAATTGCGTTTGCACGCTATAAAAACGTGTCTTACAGGTACTCCTTACAAGTACACTCACAAATTGTTTTTCAGCAGAATGTGTATACCTGCGTGGATTTGTTCTATTACACTTGTAAATTGACAAACACGCTGTCGGGTGACGCTAACGGCGCTTTTGGACCGCTTTCAGAGCAAAATTAAGAATAAGAAGAATGCTTAATTTCCACTGAAAATGATTTACAAAAGTTTCTGCGAAAACATCCCAATCCCTAGCCGATATGGCTAGTTGAGGATACGTTACAGGCATGCCATGTTGTGGTTTAATTAGTGCCATGTTGTGGTTTAATAGAGTATAATGTTTATACAGGAAATTCAATAGCAAATGACATTTTCCAATAAGCTGATGTAAAAACAACACAACGTGACATGTACAAGCGGTCAGTAGTACGACATTAATATGGTGACTGGTAACTCCTCGACAGAAAGTTTCCTGAGCGGTTGCGTCATATTTGGCAGACATTTAATTAGGGTAAGGATAATGTTCTAAAATTTTGCCCCAAAAATAGATATTGTTCGACGGCCGTAAACGTTATGGACTATCAGCAGATTAATATTTAGTTGTTCCGCCTGTCGAGCGTGACCTCTAGATTTTAATAAAGGTGGCCAGTGAAAGAGTAAGATATTATTCATTATTTTGTGTACTAATGTAGAGGTTTTGTATTGCCTAACCATAATAAAAGGCATTAGATTGAGATATCTGAAAAGTTCAGTTGATAATGCATTCCTGGGTGCTTAATATTTCGCACAGCTCTTTTCTGCAAAACGGTGACGACCGAGCAATATGAAGCATATGTGTAGCTCCATGATTCAATGCAATAGGTCAGGTGACAGCGAAAAACGTTAAAGTATAATATACGGAGTGTGTGTGTGTGCGTTAAAATAATTTCTAGCCTTAAATAATGTGAAGCATCCAAAGCCAGTTTTCTTCATAAATTATCTATATGAGATGTTCAGTGTAATGAAGGGTCTAGAGTCACGCCAAGGTAGGCATATGCGTTTACCTTGTCAATGCGAGTTTCCTCGATGTACAGACCACGTGTTCCACGTATCACTTTTCGATGGTGGGCTAAATAAATGTACTTGGCTTTTTCCAGTGTTTTATAATAAATTATTAGTATTTTATAAGTTATTGTTATTTATTAATCAATAATAATAAATACATCACTCCTGCTTTGTGGGCTAAAAGTGTGCTCGTTCCTGTAATTGTGACGCACGATCTTCCCATTTTTACCACAATAAAAAAAAGGTTTTCCGAGTGGTCCCTTTAATACTGAGAGCACCATCGCTGTTTTGCTGAACTGGTGTAGGTAAGTTTTCAGCCGCTGCTCAGTGCAATATAGCGGCATATTCATACTGAACGGGCTTACGCCGGCAATGCAGGCTCGTGTGCAGCAGGCGGTATACAGCCTCTGCTCTGGGCAGCTGCATCAAGCAGCTGTAGATAGAACCAAGGTGGAAATGAAACTAGCAAATGTTTTGCGAAGAATGGGGCCATTTTGGCCGCGAAAAAATTACAACGCAAAGTGAAACAAGGGCGATCAACGTCGACATTTTATAATGCCGACCAGGTGGGCTTTTAAAACAACCGAAGCGGCATTATAGTAAGCGCGTAGCGGTCCAAAATAAATATTTGCACTACAGGAAACACGCGTGGTCGCAATGGGCGTTAGAGATTATCCTGCCTGCATTGGAATGCTGAGAAAGACAGCTTCGAAAACAATGAAAGCGGCATTGATACGTGATGACGAGGTGTCGCTATCTTCCGAGGCAAATCGCATTCCGTGCTATGGAAATACAGATTCGCGGCTGCGGGGTTAGAACCCGCAGCTTTGAGGTAAACGGACATACGAACACACAAAAGCACACTCACTCCCCGCACCGTCTCAAGTTTTCTACACCTCACACCGGGAATACTGCACTGCCTGTGGGATAATGTCATTATCAGGTAGAACCGCGTGACATCGGGCACCGGACATGGGACGGCGTCGCTATTAAAAAAGCTTCACGGTAGAGCGTGTTTGTCCCGCATTTCTGCGTATGCGTGTACATAGGGAGAACGGTAGCGCAAGCAGGGTGTTGAAGGTGGTTTGGGTGAATGCGCTACTGTAGAAGATTTCATAGGTTGGAATTTACAAAGTAGTACGCACTTATCTTGTCACTTCATTCAAATCTCCTAACGATGTGAATGCTAAGAGTGTCGAGATGTAAACAAAGTTCTCGGAACTCACCATTTCTTGCAAATGGCAGACTGTCGTGTCTTCCTTCAGCTGAGCTATGGCATGAAGCGCAATGCCACAGCGGAATGACATTGCCTACAAATAGCCGGGCTGCTCATGCAACGTACGCCGGAAACGTTGCATTGTAATCATTAGCCCTGACACATTTCTAAAGCCGAAGCGGACAATAAAACAACAGAGAGCGCGCACAACGCGCTTTGTTGGCTGGGTGAGTGGAAAGGTTGCCCAATTTGGCGAACCAGAGATATTCATGGCTAGAGCGCGCACACCGCTTGTCATTGCAAATGTGCCAGCTTTACAAAATATATGAATGGGCTGGTTGGCATCGCATATTTTCGGAAAGTGGGAGCGCTATTTAAAAGGGCTCCGTGACACTTTTTCTAATGCGTTCCGGAACACCGAAATGTGTTCTTCATTGAATGCCGAGATGAACGCAACAAGAATGATAAGAATCTACGCACGGAAACTGGAGTTATTAGCCCTCAAAGTTCAAAACGCGGACAAAGAGCGCGAAAAAAAAAAGTTGCGCATCTTGCGCTAACTCGCGCAGCGCTGAGTCACAGCGAAGCTGGAGGTCACCGGGCTTGGCTAGTTTGAATTTGGCATGGACATAGTGACTAGTCGTGACGTCACCTTACGTGGTCGTGCATGTGACGACTATGCCGTAGCTAAGTTTGAAATTAGCGGGGACGCGTGACTCGCTGTGACGTCACCTTACGTTGTCATGTAAGTGATTACTGTGCTGTAACAAGGTTTCGAATTTAGCAGCAACACTTGACTTGTTGTTACGTCATCATACGTGTCCATGTAAGTGACGCCTCATATCAGTCGTCCTCGCTCTCGCTTCCCTTTCACGCTCCTTACTAGACTATGCTGTATAAGACTGCTATGCTCTACCCTCTCTCCTCCTGCTTTGCCTCTTCATTAACCTCAATTCTCTTCCCCGCCCCCTCGCTATACCAAGCTCGCCGTTATGCAGTTGTGGGATGAGAGCCCAAACACAAGATAAGACGTGCGCGTGCAATGAATAGAAGTGCGCGCGCACCGATTTCATGACGAGGATAATTGCATGTGGATTTCTGACAGCCTAAGTCTAGAGGGCTTGTACAGCTTCGGTGTTTAAAAATAGGCAGCCTTTCGCATCTCGCTCTGCCAGTGACGGCACAGGTTGCTTCCTATCACCGTGCGCCTCGCACATAGATATTTATTATTATGTGTGGTTTATGTTTTTGTGTGGTTTAACGTCCCAAAACCAGCTCAGATTATGAGAGACGCCGTAGTGGAGGACTCCGGAAATTTTGACCACCTGGGGCTCTTGAACGTGCACTGACATCGCACAGCACACGGGCCTCAACATTTCGCCTCCATCGAAATGCAGCCGCCGCAGCCGGGATTCGATCCCGCGACCCTCGGATCAGCAGCCGAGTACCATAGCCACTAGACCACCGTGGCGGGGCTCGCACATAGATATATTGGAAGCTTTGCCTCACGGAGGCCTGCACAAAGCATTTTGCCAGTCCACTTTCTGACGAAGTTGTTATCGTGGTTACAACTATAGTGAACTAGAACACCCTACAGCCGCACGATTGGACGGCCGCACCGCCTCTCTCAGCGCTCCGAGACACCACGGACAGCCGCTAGGGTTTTTCGTGGCGCTATTGTATCGGAGCCCTTCAATGCTTTTCTCGTCAGGAAACTCCGGCCGCCGTTAAATACAGAGACATGAACTGCCGCTAGAGGCGCCCCTGTGAGGAAGGGGGCATGCGTCCATGCGCACTGCGCTCAGCGGAAACGGCTGTGCTGGCATGGGGCAGTTATCACACAACTGAATCTGCTATCACTCATATTTTACGTGGTGACACGATGCAGTTGTTGCATACGCAAGTCAAACAATATGGTGCGCTACGAAGGATATGACAGAGACAGTTGTGCCAGCGCAGAACATTGGAAGTACGTGTTGCAGCGCAGGTGCTTGCCGCTAGCAGAGGAGAATGCTATTATATCTTAGAGCATAGGTATTTTACACGGTCTTGTGAAACTGCACAGGCCTTAGATATTCGAGTAAAGCACAATGAATTCATGAGCATGACACTGCTACATAGCCAATTTATATGTGAAATACACAAAATGACGCAAATTGCGCGAAAATTTGTCAAGCTGAAAACATACATTGAATAAAAGTTCGCTAGAACTTGCAGAAAAAAATGGCAATATTATGATAAGGTCCTCAAAAATTTGGCAAAGGTTGCGCTAAGTCGCTGATGGCTCAGTAAGCAAACCTGGTCGATTTGAAGTTTGCCCTGGTTTTGCTAGGTCTTACTTGGCCTTGCGAGGTGTTCCTAGGTCTCACTATAGGCAGCCTGTTAAGGGCTAGCTCAGTTGGGCTTCGTTGAGTTAGTAAACTCAACTCAAGCACTCAAGCCGTGGTGTGAAGGCCAGCAACATCGTTGGCCGCACACCACGGCTAATGATAGCGGTGTTGTTATGAAACTGGCTCGTGACAGCAACGTCACGATACATGACCTTGAAATCATTAGTGATAGTGTACGAAGCTAGAATACGAAGAATATCGAGAGAGCAATGAATGTCAAGACGTCTACAAGGCAAAGCGCCCCGTGCCGTGTATCGGCAATACACCCTTTTCCGCTAGTGAAGAGACCAATAAGAAAGGTTAAAGCAATGCCAAGAGGCCAATAAACGTCGTGGTGCCACTATCTCAGCTGTTTCACCACTGTTCGCGATCTTAGGCCAGTGAAGCTCGCGTGGGAAAGTGGGTACACATTCGCAGAAGAAAACCTCGTTAAACTCGAAGGGATCGCGTGTGTTCACACACACACACACACACACACACACACACACACACACACACACACACACACACACACACACACACACACAGTTTGAAATCCGTCACCTCGCGATAGCACCTATGTGCGGAGCTCTTGGCGCGAAATAGACGCAAATTTTACCTCCCCGTTCGACCAATGATGCTCATATAAGGGACAGTAGAATTGTAAAAGAATAACTCATCAGTGTTAGATAGGAGTATTGCAGTGTTATTGTTTTCGAACAAAAACTTGAGGGCCCCGTCTCCGCTCAGGGGGGTCAGTGAGCCGCAATTCGCATGACACGAGCCAGCAACGCTGGGAACAAGAACCGTTTTTAATTCAAGACTCCAAAAGAATCACAACCACCTTCCAGCCCGGCACAACACGGCACTAACGTATACAGGAGGGCCACAAGGCCAGAACGAACAACTCCCGCAGACTGGCGGTCCAATGGAAACTACGGTGCAAAACTTAACAGCATGAAAGTAGGTGTAAAACATAACGGCTCGATAGCAAACTCACGCACAACTCGCAGTGGAGGACGAGCCAACGACTCGCCTTAGCGGGCGCCCCAAACCGGCGTGGCCTCTGCAGCACTCACGGAGGAAACCATAGCGCCTAGCGCGACCGTCACTGCATCCCATCGTCCTGCCGCCCACCAACAAAAGCCCCCGGGCTCGTCTCACCTCCCTTCTTATCCGCCAGCCACCTTCACGCCCCCTGTGGCCTTTCGACGCTGCCGCTCGTCACGCGCATGGGCAATGCGCGTGTGTCCTCCTCGCCCTGTCTCCAACGTGCGTGCTGCAGATAAGGGCCCATCGGCCCGACAAACTGAATAGAATGTCCATTTTCTATTATAGTATCGAATATGAAAACACGTGTTTCATAGCAATAATTGATTTTATACATCACGATTACAAACTACTTCGCTAATGAACTATTAACT
The DNA here is from genome assembly GCA_013339685.2 of Hyalomma asiaticum. Lineage (NCBI taxonomy): Eukaryota > Metazoa > Arthropoda > Arachnida > Ixodida > Ixodidae > Hyalomma > Hyalomma asiaticum. The sequence goes on from CM023484.1 coordinate 85,850,630, forward strand.
GAGAATGTATTACTGCCAGGAACACACTGCCTACACTATCTGTTCAGGTCGTAACAGAAGTGGAAAAATATTAAAGCCTGAGAAACGTGATAACAAATGCTAAGCGCTATAACGAAGGAATGTGAGATATGCCACCTGATCATTCGCTACTGAGCGTGCTCAAAAGGTGCTGCACAAGGTGGCGTCTGCGAATGGCAGAGTAGCAGTGTTTTGCTGCTCTTAAAAGCGATCAGCCGGAATGTTTGTGTGAGCCCAAACAGCGGTGCCGAGCTTGCAGTCAACGATTATTATCGCGATAGGGTATCTGGCGGCGACTGGAGGTACCGGAGTTACCGGAGTTACCGGCACGCCCGTCGCTGGCTATCATGATTAATGGATTCACGCAGTTTAACGTCCATAAACCACCATGTGATTATAGAGACGCCGCTGCAAAATGCTACGGAAATTATCACCGCCCGGGGTTATTTGAACGCGCAGTGACGTCGCACACTACGCGGGCCTCAACAGTGCGCCTCCAGCGAAATGCAGCCGCCGCGGCTTGGATTCGATTCCCCGACCTTCGCATCAGCTGCCGGGTGATCACTAGACCACCGTGGCTGGGCTTCAGGAAAATATACACGCTAAAGTTCGTTGCAGGCTGCTGAGCAATCTACTCATGAATTGCCCTACAATTCAGTTAAAAACCTCCCGAGATAGAGAGGCATGGGAGGAATTTTATTATGTGCCCTGGTTTACACGACGCCATTGTAGAGCCTAGCTCAGCAGGCGGCACAACTGTTTCTAGGGCGATAGAAGTCGGCATTTGAAAGCTCGATCAGGCATCGGATGATCTACGACAAATTAGGCGTCAAGATGACCCCTCCTTCTATTGCTCCATCGTCTATTGCTCCTTCATAGAAAGCTTCGCTTATTAAATGCGAAGCATTTCTCAGCGAACTTCAGTGACTTTGAGCGTATCTATCTATCTATCTATCTATCTATCTATCTATCTATCTATCTATCTATCTATCTATCTATCTATCTATCTATCTATCTATCTATCTATCTATCTATCTATCTATCTATCTATCTATCTATCTATCTATCCGCCTACGACTTTGTGCTCTCCTCGCCGTTTCGTTAATGGGATGTATAAGAAAACTGGCATGGCATAACATGACTGCATGACGAGCATAAATATAAATGACATGTCATAAGATGAAAATCATGAGATGCATGTCACGAGCGGCATGGTTTACATGCCACGGTCTTGGTGCCTTCCTGACCGTTTCGTCAATCGGATGTATACGAAAATTCGTATGACACAACATGACTGCATGACGAACACAACTGATAGGTCATAACATGAAAGTCATGACATCCATGTCATGAGCGGCATGATTTACATGCCACGGTCTTGGTGCTCTTCTGGCCGTTTCATTAATCGGATGCATACGAAAATTGGTATGGCACAACATGACTGCTTGACGAACACAACTGACAGGTCATAGCATGAAAGTCATGGCATCCATGTCATGAGCGGCATGATTTACATGCCACGGTCTTGGTGCACTCCTGGCCGTTTCGTTAATGGAATGTATACGAAAATTGGTACACCACAACATGACTGCATGACGAGCATAAATGACAGGTCATAACATGAAAATCATCACTCCTGAGCGGCATCATTTACACGCCACGGTCTTGGTGCTCTCCTGGTCGTTTTGTTTACTTGATATATACTAAAATTGGTATGGCGAGACAACAATGTCCGACGACCATGGGTGACGCATCCTAAGAACATGAAAATCGTGATGTGCTTCTGATGAGCGGCACGATGTAATATGCATGCCACGCGTTTCGTTAATGGGATGTCTACCAAGATTGCTATGGCACAACACGACTGCATGACGAACGCAAATGACAGGTCATAACGTTAGAATCATGGCCTGCGTGTCATGAGTGGCATGGTTTACATGCACTGTCTTGGTGCTGTTGCGGCCGTTTCGTTAACTTCATATGTACCAAAATCGGTACAGCGAGACAGCAATGCAGATCCATTTTACGTTACTGATGCGTGCTTCGCATTTCCTTGATTCCCACTGCACGTGGGATCTGCCACTTTTTTCTAATAACGATGTCGCTCAATAAAAAAAAAACAATTGGCCGATTCAGCAAAGGAAAGGATAGTGATTCTGCGAGTTCATTCGCCCTGTATTAAATACTGGGGCAGGTACGCACTAGTGGTGGGAACAGCGCTGGTGGCGTTTCCCTCCTCCTTTGTCTCCTCACCCTAAATTCACTTCCTACCCGTTGTTTGCTATACTATATACTGTACAAGGCTATGCCTGTCCCCATCTCCTCAGCCTCATAGTAGTCTTTCTCAACCTCACTTCTCTTGCCACCCCTGTTACGCTATACTGTACGTGCCCATGCGCCAACCATTGCCCTCCTCCTCACCAGCACTTCACTTTCCCACCTTCATGCTATACTATACTATACTAGGCTATGCTATGCTTTATGAATGAATGAATGAAGAGATTTTATTTCTGAAAACAAAAACATGCAAAAAAACGAAGCGAATTGCTAAAGGCCATTCGGCCTGACGTGGCTTCACTACGTGAAATCAACAGACAGTGCTACGCCATGTAATAATTGTCCCAGTTGTACGTAGCAGCAAATAAACATAATACAATAGCATGAAAATTCGCAACATAAGCTACATAGACATACAATATCAGACATCGTGGCTCTTTCTATTCGCAACTCCAGTAAAAATGGTTGATCTGGCAACATTGCTGAGAAAAACAAAGATGGCTTCTATATCCAGGGTCACGGCCGCGTTTCCGCTTAGCGGTATGCTTAAGTTTCTTGATATCCCGGCCGCGGCGGCTGCATTTCGATGGAGGCGAAATGTTGAGGCCCGTGTGCTGTGCGATGTCAGTGCACGTTAAAGAACCCCAGGTGGTCGAAATTTCCGGAGCCCTCCACTACGGCGTCTCTCATAATCAGAACTGGTTTTGGGACGTTAAACCCCACAAATCAATCAATCAAGTTTCTTGATTGCGAATTCCAATAACGATGCTTCGTCGAATGCGAAATGGTTCTTGCTGCCGACCATCTGATATTAATCGGTCTAAAAGATTAGAGCGGCGAAAAAGCGGAAATAATTGCGCTGTGCGTTCAAACGTCGCACTTGTTCGGAGACCCGCATCAGATTTTCTTAAGGATAAAGAGCCTTTCCAGCGAGCCTCAAGTTGAAGTAGGCACGTACGTGTTCATGCGTAGCAGGCCTCTCCGAAAGATGCAAGCACTTGTACGCGGCGTAGCTCCATTGAGTACGAATGCGTCACTTATAAACGTGTTAAAAGAGTGCAGTTCTATGCGCGGTGCCGGAAGACAAAGTTAGAGGCGCGGTGAACAGGTCGAGGGCTGAAAAGTTGGAAGGAGCACAATAAATTCTGAATTGTCACCAGATGGAACTCGAAATTCAAACGCGCTACGTGAAACGATCACACATCACCTCCGTAACCACCACCCAAATTACGAGGCGCAGCGCGCGCATGGGACAAAGGCGGCGAACGAAGGCAAACACACGCTTTATATTTACTTACTACAATGCATGCGGGCAAAAGTACGTCAGCAATAATGTTACCGCGGTTCAAGTTGAGCATAGGCGCGCTCAGAAAACGTCACCATATATACACGTATAAACGATGTCGCTATTTTGTTCACGCGCTTGCCTAAACTAAACTACACTACGGCTCTTCGAAAAGCACGCATGACAGTAAACGCGCGCAGACACAATCTGTGTACTCACCGGGGATGAAAAAATCGTCGCGAGTAAAGTGCCTGGGACCAAACTAGCATAGTTCTCGTCACCTTCTTGCCGATGGGCAAGTTCCTAATCCATGTTGCCCCGCGCGAAGCGCCGTCTGCTTCTTTGGGGAACGGATGAAACGACGTGTTGCTGTCTTTGCATCGCGATGACACGCGCTGAGGCACGCAACAAAAGTCTTTTGATGAGGATTCTTTCATTTTCGGGCTTCTTCGAGGCGGCGTGGCGTCGATTAAGGAACTATAGAGCTGTTTTACAGCCCGCGGCAATGCGATACCATGCCGCGTTTCGAGGTCGACCTTGGATCGGCTGGTTCCAGCAGCGTCCGCTAGGTGGCGAGCATGTAGATGGAACCGCGAGTAGTTTCTATACTCTTTTTCATCCTGTCTCCCTCTCACTTACCTTTACAAACCCTCGTAATCATCTCGTGGCTTTGGCAAGTAATTCCTAGAAACCAATCAAGACTATGTCACGCTTACCATGTCCCCTCCCCGTTCCTTCCTCCTCAACTTTACATTACTCCTCCTGACTTCCCTTACGCACCTTCTTTCTATTATACCGACTCGAGCACATGCAGTGGCGTCATATGGGCCGGAATCTCTTCGGGACGCAGAAAACATCACGTTATACCGGATACAAAGTGTACGACGTCTCCAATGTCCTTTTAGACACGGCTGTTTTCGTGTTGCAGGCATTCCACGTGTGAACCTTAGCTGCAAAACAACCTCGTATACCGACTAACAAAAGTAGCGTGCGAGCGAACAAGCAGTACCGGCGCATTGTCCACTCTTGTCGGAGCGTATGCACACGGCGCTATCTATGCACGAGGAAATTGACGAGGCCGCTCGGCGGAAATATAGGTGGCTATCATTGGGAGTACGCACGCATCCGGCGTGCACTGTTGTTACTCCTTCAAACGCCAATGTGTGCTCATAACTCCTTCTCTTGCACGGAACGTGCACAGGTGATAGGGGACACTTAGATTCGCGTTGACAGCGGTGCGTGGTTCACGACAAACCTTGCCATCCTTATGCCCCACATTCGGGAGCGTCATTAAATAACTGGCAGTGTACATGATGTCTTGTTCTTTCAATCAAATCTGCATGACGATTTCATGAAATCTCCATGACAATATGGGACATGCTGTCACAACAGTGCTGTTCGTAGCATTCTTCGTCGTGCGTGCGGTTTGGCACTTTTGCCAGTATTATCGCGGCACGATGATTTATCACCAGGCTATCTATCACCGCTACGTGAAACTTATGCCACAGTAATGATTCAGCTACGTGCGTGCACGTACCGCTGCGCAGAATATCAAGATTGATGACAAAATCAAAACACGATTTTGTGCTCTGCGATGGCTGTCCTCCGGGAAGAAAACACAGCTGTTTCTTTTTTCTTCTTTTCTTTACAGGCTCGAGTGGGCGTCACACTTTCGAATGCTTACGTAAGAGAAAGTTCATGGCGTACTCGCTGAACATTTCTGCTCCAGCGCCGTACACAAAATATACTTCGCGTTAATCCTTGCTACACGACCGAAAATTAGCGGTTGGCTGCTTCCCCATTCGGAGCACTTCCAGGAAAGACGCTGCGTTTTGGGGCCCTTAGGTAGAAAACCACACCAAACTGATACGCCAGGCACTGTGGCACCGTGGAGTACTCCATGCTCGAAAGCAAGCAGCAAAATAACCATGTTGGTGAAGAAAGCCAGAGAGCTGTGCTGGTGACGGCGAGGGCGTCATATGATTTCATTTACTACGTCACAGCGACATCACTGCTGGTGTTTCCAGTGGTGCCACTTGAGGCTGCCAGTATGCATGGGTGTATGTTATGTTCAGAGCTGTTGGTACACACCCGCTTTCTGTGACGCCGTTATGCCATGTTTTTAGGGGCGAAGCTTCTCTTAGTCTAACCATAGAGAAAGAAAAAGAAGTTAAAGAGTGGACACTCCCATAGACCCCGGCGGCCCAATCGACTCTAGCGCACCTGGTGGTTGGTGAGAGCAACTGGCCTGCGCTTCCCGTTTCGGTTTCACTGGCGCGAATTTTGGATTACTGTGCGCAACCGACGTTTGGCTATGGCGAAAGTTAATGATTTCAGACCACTTTTCTCCGCCCAAATAGCAAGGCTATTGTTTGTCGTTTTGATTTAGCGATTCCCTATTTTGTCTAGCTCAAAATTGTGCGTGCGAATTGAGGTCATGACGTAATCTTTATTTCGACTAAGTCATAATAGAGAGAGATGCAGGTAATCATATTTCACTACGGCTTTATTCATCGCGCTTGTTTTTCTTTTGGAACAAGCGGTCAATCTATATATCAATCAAAGAGGCAGAGTACCCGCAATGTTTTTATTCCAAGGCAAGGTAGAGGCTGAGCATATAAAAAGCACAAAATGAGAAGAGCATCGCACATCCCGTGGTATGCGGAAGAAACTCGTCCCTGGCTTCTTGTGGGTTCTGCCTTTGTTCAAGCACCACGACACACAGCAGTAGCTGCCGTAGCTTGGACCGCCGGACGGCATGGCATCAGCGCGGTCTGAAAATGTCAGTAAATGCACACCAGGATTTATTCGTGGTCCGAGGCTTCTGGAAACGCGTCGTGAAGCATGCGAGGCCCAGCGACCGCTCCTCAACAGGGAGTTTTCGAGTTTTCGAATAGCGAAAGCAAAGTTTGCGGGCGTAGCGTTGCGGGCTTCACTTAAGGGGAGCCCGCGAGCGTACGACGCGTTCGCCGCGACGCCGCAAGCTTTTCGTACGCTATTCGAAAACTCCCTAATGTTTCGCACCGAGCTCAGCGCACAGCACGCGTCGCCTCGGCTTGACGCCGTGCCCCAGTTTGCTATACTAGGGCGAAATGTTGTACGCGTTCTTGTACGAGTTCCACGATGGGACGGAGGCGTTCCGTTCCATCGAGCCGAACGCGATTCTGCATACGTTGCACAATGTTCACATCTTGCCGCCGCATACAGCCGCAAACTGTTTTTTTAGCAAACCTCGCCGTCCTCACAAGCTCCAGAAAAAGATTACAACTGCGCGAATAAGACACCACGTAAGAAACACAGAAACGCCCACCCACACGAAGCGCAACGCGTGTAGGCGTGTTTATGTTTGTTACATGGCGTCTTATTCGCGCAGTTGTAACCTTTTTCCGATTCAATGACCCAACTAGCCCAACAACATGTAATTCAACAAGCTTTGCTTGAAAACGTACCTCACCTGCTGTCTCACACACGAAAACTCCGAAGCAGCCGACGTTGACGAAACCGCTGTCATGCGTGGGCTTGTCGCATGCTGGTATGGCGAGTACTCTCGGCGCGAAATCGTAGATGCTGCTTATGGCAGTGCGGCTGAACAAAAATAACCACGTAATTGCGTTGAATAAATTGTTTTTATGTATAAAGAACATGTCAAATATAGGCGCATAATTATTATTTTGTAAAAAAACATTCTGTTTAATTGATGATAACTTTTTGTTTTTCGCACTTGCGTCCTCTGGCGTTTGGTGAGAGCACTAGTTTGTTACGTGGTCGTGACGTACTTCCTGAGGCCAGATTTCGCGGAGTGTCCTCTCTTAACTTTTTCTTTCTCTATGGTCTAACCTTGTCACGCGTCAGGCGTCAGTCGTCAGGCGTCACGCGTAACCCGCGTGCCTCCCGGCACGCGCTCGCCCTCGGCGTTCGCCTCGGCGCGTGCCTCCCGGCGCTTGCCTCTCTCTCTCTCTCTCTCTCTCTCCCGGCGCTGCCTCCCGGCGCGTGCCTCTGCTGTCTTGTGTGAGAGAGAGAGACAGAGAGAGAGCGAAAGGCGCGCGTTGGCTATGGAAACGCTCTTTCTTAGAGGAACGCTGCACCAGCTCGCAAAGAAGGAGAACGCGCCTTCACCTGCGAGAGACAACGTTGGCGCAGGCAGCGTCTTCTAGCGAGTTTCGTGATTGAGAAATACCGACTGCTCGCGTTGGAGAAGCGTTCACCAGCAACCCATATATATGTATATATATATAGGAACTGGATCTTGACTTGCAATGAAATGCCGGTGGGAGATTTCACTTGTGCGTAGTTGAACCATGAGGATTCGTAGCGTGCGCGTTAACTAAATTAATCCAGAACTCGGCACGATCTACGATGAACCTCCCGAGCTTCGCCCACTCACCATCATTCACTCCGTGGATATGCTGTAATTTTTTTGCCCACTCTCTTCTTCCTTCCTCTTCTCCTCACCCTCATATAATTCCCCTCACCCTCACTTTCATTTATCACCCCTTGTTGTGCTATACTAGCCGTTATATATTGCGGCGCACAAGAGAAGAAGGCTGTGCATAGAAGTGAACGCGCATGCGGCGCACAAGAGAAGAAGGCTGTGCGTAGAAGTGAACGCGCATATATTTCATGATTATGATAGCTTTCTGCGGACGCAGAACAGCGTAACGAATAGCTTAAACAGCCTCGTTGTAAAATATTCCTAGTTAAAGAGAGTTTGCAGCTAAGAAAGTCCTAGTTAAAGATAGTTCCGAGCGAGTTTGACGAGGTAACAGCGACCACAGACTTTGGGGTCAAGACTGATTGCCGAACACCGAAGTTATATGCGTATTCGCTCTGCCTTGATGAGGCAAAAAGGAAAAGACGCCATTGTAACTTAAGAGGCCTGCAAACGTACTTCTTGGACGAGACCCCCTCGAAGTTATCTGCGAGAGCGATCGATGAACATGCATTTTGATAGCACAGGAGCGCGCTGTTTCTTAAACGTTGCGAACCAACGTTACTAGAATAAACTCAGTTTGAAAGCTCCGCCGGAGAGGCGGTCCGAGTGGCGGTCGCGAGAACTAGTGGCGCTGTAGTCACGTCTTGCGCCTGCCGTTGGCTCCCGCCACAGGCGCTTGTTGTGACGGCGCAGTCGACGTGCACGTGGGTTGCAGCAACTGGTACGCTTTGCTCAATCGTAATTTTTGGAACTGTTTTTGCCCATGCGAAGTGCCTTGGACGAAGACACATACGTCGTGTACGACGCCTAGCCAGGATCCACAGGATCAATTACGCGTGGTATGCCGACATGCTTTGCGCCGGGGTGCAAGATCGGGGTGCATCGTTGCAGACACCGCAACGATGACCCCGGTTCACGCCACTTCGGACCACCAAATGCTTACTCCGAAATACAAACTCTGCGACCTTCTTTTTGAGCACGGCAACATTATAAAGCGCTACTATCACGCTTTTGCTGGACAATAAGTTTTGATCCCTCCGGGAGAATGGGAGCTAGAGCTTGGTACGCTTGTTCACAGCACTTCCACCCATATATCTAAGCCAAAATGTTCAGGGTAAAAGGCGCAAATCCCCGAAAAAACGCATGGCGTCCCGCTAAAGCCCAGTGCTCAGCTCGTCGGCGGAGGAGCCGTCAGAAGTAGAACAGCAAGACGAACGACAAGCGATTACCAATACTGCCGGGGCATAGATTTGCCCTCGCATCACATTCACATTGGATCACTTGTCAACTGTCGCGGTACCTTCAAAGCAATGGCTTTTTGAGTGCTTTTACGACGAGGTAACGAACAGCAGGTGCGGAATATTTTACACTCGCCGGCTTGTGAGCGGGGACTTCCTTGTGCAAAAAACAGTTGTAGTTGAGCAGTTTAACTGCACAGTGAACAGCTACAGAACGTAAAGCAAACAGCTGTCGTACAGTCGGCTGTGCTGCAGGCATGGAACATCTACTCTGCGAAGTTGACGAACTGAAGGTGTGTGAACGATAGCGACAGAGTACGCGCAAAAAAACTGCTTGGTTCTCACGTCACGCCAGATCTGTCCGAACTGTTTAAGGCACCGTAGAAAGGAGCTACTGCAGACACCAGCGAAGGCAACCATTAAGAATTTTAAGATGAAGAATCTCAGAAGAACGTTTCTTAGGGCCACAGAAGCTCGCGAGAAGCAAGAGAAACAAATCATAGAACTGAGAGGAGTGATAGAAACGACCTCGGAGGAGTGCCTGAACAAGCAGCTGGACTACCTCCCACCGCTCGAAAAGGTGGCGGTTGCAAATGCATTTCGCAAAATAAAAGCAACAGCACCGTGTGGAATGCGTACAATGCAGAATGGTTGCTTAACTGCATGCTTGTACGAATCGCCAGCCCACGGGCCTAGAAGCTGCTGATAGATCTGAACATGCTACCCCTGCCAGCCACGAACCGGCTGGCACAAATACTGGAGGGCACTTAATGTAAATGTGGATTTGAAGCCGTCTGTCTGGAATACATACAACGTCAAATGAGCAAGCAGCTTGGGGACGCTTGTTTTCGATGAAATGAAGCTCAGGCATTCTTACGAGTTCAACAAATCTACCTACAAAATAGACGGCTTTGTTGATTACGGTGGGATCGTGAAGGAGGGCACAGCTGCCAGTCAGCCGACCATGCGTTGGTGGTTATGTTCGTGCCCATGTTTGAAGGATGGGTACAGTCTACAGCAAGTTTTGTCACAAAGGGCGCCGCATCTGGCCGTGTGCTGGCCGAGCTTGTGCTCGAAACCGTTTTTCAGCTGCACAAGTACGGTGCGGCCGTTATTGCCGTGGTGAGCGACGGTGCGGGGAATAACAAGTCTATGTGGCAGCAGTTTGGCGTTAGTGGTGCCATTTCAGACACCAGGCATAAAAATTCAACGCCCGTGCAATCAAATGAGCAATGCATGCGGGTCGATGCATGCAGACGACCTTATGCATATCTACTTAAGTAGTGCACAAATGGGATGCGGGAACGTCGACTGGACGGACGACAAATGTTTCACTTTCGCAATAGGACTACTAGAAAGCCGCCGTGCGAAATGCGCGGTGGACCGCCGCTGTGCTCCGTCGTAGCAGACGACGCGCCGAGAGTAGCGCAAGACGTGACTGCAGCGCCGCAAGTTCACGCGACCGCCGTTCGGACCACCCTCCTCCGCTGGCGGAGATACGGAGCTGCGAAACTGAGTTTACTCTAGTAACGTTGTTGCGAACAGTGTCCGAGGTAAAGCACTATTGATATGAACGCTGATATCGACAAGGTGCGCTTCGCACTAGTCTCTGTGGTAGCGAGTCATTCAAGCAGGAAACATTACCGCTTAGCGTTGCTGCCGTAGCACGCTCAATGCGGATGCGCCAATGCGCAGACGCAAAGATCCCGTCGACGCCTCTTAACTCACCCCCGATGCTTGGATTGCGTCCTTCCAGAAACGCTTCTTCCGTAGCCCACACGCACAGCGTTTTGCAAAGCCGGCGCTTCCTTCGATCCGCTTCCTTCGATCTGCCCCGATATCCTCCGTCATGTCACTATGGCCCGCATCGAGCACCAGCGTAGGACACTTCCTGTCGACTTCGCGCCGGAAGCTCCGACGCCTCCGGCGAGAGACCCGTCTGCGACGCAGCGTCCTTCTGGGAGCCCTCATCGAGAAGGCCGAGAACCTCGAGAGGACACAGCCGGGGGCCTGCATTGCCGATGATGGTATCATCGGCACACCGTGGACAAGCCTCTTCGCTGAACCATCGTGGATTTCAGACGTGAGCTCCGCTTACGGTAGCCACTCTTCTCAGTCAAGCTTCGGCGAGGGGTTTTCGTCGTACGGCGACAGTGAGTATTTGTACCCGGTGAATGTCTCTGAAGATGCTGCGACAGCCGAAAGTGAACACGAGCCCTACAGCCTTAGTGACAGTGCAGCGGTTGAGGGCTGTGGCCACAGCAGTGCTTCCACGGCGTCGTCTTGCGTTTCCAACGAAGCGTCGGATCGCTGCCATTGCCTGGAACCACCGACATTGCAGGAAAGTTTTTACTCGGAAGCCGACCCTCCCAAGCATGGACAAACGGAGGCCGACGATGCGCTTCCTTCGTTCGAAGATTTGTTTTACGAGATCTACGGCCATCATCTTGGCGACGTTGAGCAGCGTTCTAGCTCTCACAGCAGTGTTTTGACTCCTTTATGAGTCACCGTCGCCGCGAAAACATGAAAAAGGAACTGCCCTGTGTTATCGCCTACAGTTTAAATTTAGTGAAATAGTTCTTATCATCTACCCAGTGACGGGAACATGAAGTAAATAAAATGCATCTTCATCATCAGTGCTTCTGTTGCCATGTGTTTCTTAGGCCTGTTTTCTAAAGGTTTCGCTAGCGGCGGACTCCGACGCTCTACGAAGCCACAGTGCGACCACTGGGAATTATGAAATGCACAGTGGCTACTCTTGCGGCACGATAACAGTAATGCGCGCGCAGGCGGCACTATTAAGTACTTCGACGTGAAGTAACGCTCCTCACGTTAGGCCATTGAAGCTTGAAAGGATGAGACCCTAACGACTCTCCGCGGTACGTGCGCGCCGCATTCTTGAATATCCTACTGGCAGCCTGGTGGCAACAACGAACAGATTTACGCTTAAGGTCAGCGTACATTCCTGTTGATACCCCAAGCTTTAAAGATTAAAAGGGTAGAAAAGCAGTTCGGAAGCAGCTGAAGAACATTACAGGCCGCCCCCCCTATTTTTTATTATCGCAGGAAACAGGCACGGACGTGAACATTGCCGCCAGAATAATTGATTTAGTTTCGGATGCGTGTGCTTAACTGCCGCGCAAGTGGTTTCGCGTTCTAAACCTCTGCAGTGGACAATTACATGCCAATATTTAATAAACATGTCCCTACATGAATGCTTGCATACTTCTACTGAACATCGTTTTTTCGGGTATAGCATGCAGCAGGACCGGATCCAGGCGCCTTATTTGGAAGGGGAAGTTCTTTAACCGGCCAGGAAAGAGAGCGGCGGTGGGGCGCCCTAAATATTTTTACGCGACTTTGGCGGGGACATATGTCACGCGTTGAAGAAAAATCATGTAAAGCAATGTCACGTGTCATGTTCCCGCCAAACTCACGTAAGGCAATGTCACGTGAGATGCTCCCGCCAAAATAACGTAACTAAATGTCAAGCGATGTGCTCTTGCCCAAATCACGTAACGCAATGCCACGTCACATGTTCCCCGCCATAATCATGTAACATGTTCCCTCCAAAATCACATACGAAACGGCACGAAACAAGTTCTTGCCAAATCACGTAACGCAATGTCACGTGAGATGTTCCCGTCAAAACACGCAATGCAATTGCATGTGGCATTGAATGATGCCTTACAAATTGCGGTAAGCTTTAAACGGCTCTGCTGTATAACTGGCACGTCAGAGTTTTTTTCGTTGCTAAAAGGGGAAAGCTACGGTCAGTGTATGGTGGCACGCCTACTACTATCCATTTATTTATTTATTTATTTCCTTCGAAAAGCAAAGAAATTCATATGGTTGGATATGGGTACTGTCTCGGAAGCTTTCTCTTTCAATTCTATCGTTTTTTTTCCTGGAGTCACTGAAAAAAAAATTACAGCATAATCCACGGAGTGCATGATGATGCGTGGGAGAAGCTCGGGATGTGCATCGTAGAGTCGTGCCGAGTTCGGATTAATTTAGTTAACGCGCATGGTACGAATCCTCACGGTTCAACTATGCACAATGCAACAAGTGAAATCTACCCACCGGCACTTCATTGCAAGTCAAGATGCAGTGTATATATATATATATATATATATATATATATATATATATATATATATATATATATATATATATATATATATGGGTTTTGCCGGTGAACGCTTCTCCAACGCGAGCAGTCGTATTTCTCAATCAAGAAACTCGCTAGGAGACGCTGCCTGCGCCAACGTTGTCTCTCGCGTTTGCCGGGCAGTGTCGAGTTTGCCGGGGAGCGCGTGGCTCCGGCGCTCGCGGCGAGGGCGAGAGCCAGGTGCCACGCGCTCGCCCTCGGCGCGTGCGTGCGCTCCAGCAGGCACGCGCCGGTGGCTACCTACTACTAACTACTCTACTACTACTACTACTACATACATCGGGACGCACGAAATGGCTGCTAATGGGGAATGAGAGACAGAAGAATACGGCTTTTAGTTAACGCGCACGCTGCGACATTTTTTATTGTTCACAACGCACAGGAGAAATCTCCCACCGGCACCACCTTGGAGGTCAAAGCGTAAGACTGGTTACGCACTACTACGACTACGACGAGGGACGAACGGGTGCCGCTTTAAGGAGCTTCGCCCCTAAAATTGTAGAGCACCGCACAGGCAGCTGGCATTATGGCAACACTGCGCGGCGGCGGAGGCGGCTACTATTCCAGGCCGTTGAAAAGCGAGTCAGCGCCCATTAGAAGAGATTCTATCTTTTGCGTCGATGACGGTGTCCCGCTCGGTGAAAGTGGACTTTTAGGGCGAAGCTCCTCTTAGTCTAACCCAAGGAGGATAAAAACAAAAAATGCTGGAGTGGAGATTCTTCCTAATGTGAAGCCGGCGGCCGCCATCTTACCAGAGGCATCGATAACAGCATCCGCATTGCACAAAAGAAAAAGCGCTTTCCTCACTATTCTTTCACCTTTAATGGGGTATCTTTGCTACACAGAAATGCTCGATGTGCCTGTTTCTGCTCCGCGTTTCTGGCTGAAACTTGAACGTCGCAAAAGTACGTGTGCCACATCGTGGCATTGACGGGAACATGAAGTAAATAAAATGCATCTTCATCATCAGTGCTTCTGTTGCCATGTGTTTCTTAGGCCTGTTTTCTAAAGGTTTCGATAGCGGCGGACTCCGATGCCCTACGAAGCGACAGTGCGACCACTGGGAATTATGAAATGCGCAGTGGCTACTCTTGCGGCACGATAATAGTAATGCGCGCGCAGGCGGCACTATTTTAGTACTTCGACGTGAAGTAACGCTCCTCACGTTAGGCCATTGAAGCTTGAAAGGATGAGACCCTAACGACTCTCCGCGATACGTACGCACCGCATTCTTGAATATCCTATTGGCAGCCTAGTGGCAACAACGAACAGATTTACGCTTAAGGTCAGCGTAGTACATTCCTGTTGATACCCCAAGTTTTAAAGATTAAAATGGTAGAAAAGCAGTTCGGAAGCAGCTGAAGAACATTACAGGCTGCCCCCCCTTTTTTTTTATTATCGCAGGAAACAGGCACGGACGTGAACATTGCCGCCAGAATAACTGATTTAGCTTCGGATGCGTGTGCTTAACTGCCGCGCAAGTGGCGCAAGTTTCGCGTTCTGAACCTCTGCAGTGGACAATTACATGCCAATATTTAATAAACATGTCCCTACATGAATGCTTGCATACTTCTACTGAACATCGTTCTTTCGGGTATAGCATGCAGCAGGACCGGATCCAGGCGCCTTATTTGGAAGGGGAAGTTCTTTAACCGGCCAGGAAAGAGAGCGGGGGTGGGGTGCCCTAAATATTTTTACACGACTTTGGCGGGTACATATGTCACGCGTTGAAGAAAAATCATGTAAAGCAATGTCACGTGTCATGTTCCCGCCAAACTCACGTAAGGCAATGTCACGTGAGATGCTCCCGCCAAAATAACGTAACTAAATGTCAAGCGATGTGCTCTTGCCCAAATCACGTAACGCAATGCCACGTCACATGTTCCCGCCATAATCATGTAACATGTTCCTCCAAAATCACATACGAAACGTCACGAAACAAGTTCTTGCCCAAATCACGCAACGCAATGTCACGTGAGATGTTCCCGTCAAAATCACGCAATGCAATGTCATATGGCATTGAATGATGCCTTACAAATTGCGGTAAGCTTAAACGGCTCTGCTGTTATAACTGGCACGTCAGAGTTTTTTTTCGTTGCTAAAAGGGGAAAGCTAAGGTCAGTGTATGGTGGCACGCCTACTACTTCCATTTATTTATTTATTTATTATTTCGAAAAGCAAAGAAATTCATACGGTTCGGATATGGGTACTGTCTCGTAAGCTTTCTCTTTCAATTCTATCGTTTTTTTCCTGGAGTCACTGAAAAAATTGTAGAGCACCGCACAGGCAGGTGGCATGATGGCAACACTGCGCGGCGGCGGAGGCGGCTACTATTCCAGGCCGTTGAAAGCGATGTCAGCGCCCATTGAGAAGAGATCTATCTTTTGCGTCGATGACGTGTCCCGCTCGGTGAAAGTGGACTTTTAGGGGCGAAGCTCCTCTTAGTCTAACCCAGTCTAACCTTGTCACGCGTCAGGCGTCAGTCGTCAGGCGTTACGCGTAACCCGCGTGCCTCCCGGCACGCGCTTGCCCTCGGCGTTCGCCTCGGCGCGTGCCTCCCGGCGCGTGCCTCTGCTGTCTTGTGTGAGAGAGAGAGCGAAAGGCGCGCGTTGGCTATGGAAGCGCTCTTAGAGGAACGCTGTATCAGCTCGCAAAGAAGGAGAACGCGCCTTCACCCGCGAGAGACAACGTTGGCGCAGGCGGCGTCTCCTAGCGAGTTTCTTGATTGAGAAATACCGACTGCTCGCGTTGGAGAAGCGTTCACCGGCAACCCGTATATATGTATATATATAGGCACCGGATCTTGACTTGCAATGAAATGCCGGTGGGAGATTTTACTTGTGCGTAGTTGAACCATGAGGATTTGTAGCGTGCGCGTTAACTAAATTAATCCAGAACTCGGCACGATCTACGATGAACCTCCCGAGCTTCGCCCACTCACCATCATTCACTCCGTGGATACGCTGTAATTTTTTTTTTTTTGTGCGTTTCCTCAAGCGAGCATTGCAAGCGATTCCGAGTTACCTACGCGCATGCATGGACAACGCTGTAAGCGTCGTAACTGCGTACGAAATGTACGACGATCGTTGTCGTGTGTTCGCGAACTCTCCATGGCGTCGTTGGTGTCATTGCACGACGTGTATGTGCTTGCTACGTCCGGAACTCTAAACGTCGTTCTGTGCGCTCTGTGACTTAGTATAAAGCGTTGTTTACTTGCACACTGAGTGGATCTTGAATGGTTGCGTTGTTAGTTTGACAGAAGATAGAATGTACAGTTGGTGTTCGGGACTCCTTGACAGCGCTTGGCTGTGTCCTTCGTCTGATCGCCCGAGCACGCAAGAAGGCAAATAGCCCTCTGGGGTGTCCAGCTTGTCGACTTTCATAAGCAGGATTGCGTATAAGTCACTAGGATATGTGAGCGACATGTATCCACGCATCGAGTATGAACGCCAGTAGCCGAAGGTACGGTCAAAATCACCGTGCGGTGGGTAGTGAAGCACATTTCACGGGTGAATTCGTTGCCATTTTCTTAATGATTCATCGAAGAATACGGCATTTGAAAAAAGAGTTACGGACGCTTCATTCATACGATATGCCATATGTTTGCGTTAGCGGACAAAAGTATTATAGTTGTTTTACTTATTTCTTATCGCAAGGGTATTCTGATTTTTACATTGCATTAGCAGTAATGCTGCTCTGTTACGATAAATGGACCCACGCTGGTTGCTGTGAGCTCTTGCGAATCATGTTGTTGGGTTTGATAGAAATCTAGTCCCGCTATCCACGCAGGGCGCCGTCCACGTGCAATTACAATTATTGTCGTTCATTCCCTTCAGCATGATCGCATCACAAGAGAGCGTGTCAAATTGCGACGCCTTCAACTTTGCGAGTGATGCATCGTTGCCCCTTCCACGATGGCGTTGGTAGGCAATCCAATCTGCATTCAAAGCCTTCAGGTGCAGTTAATTTCCATGCTGAAAGGGGGCGGAGAAAGCTATGTTTAATTTGCCAGGCCGCTTACTCATGCACGCTGTGTTTGTCTCGGACTATAGGGACGCCAGCCATGTAGCGGGGTCATGCTTTGGCCCCCTACCTCTCTCCCTTTTTAATTATAAATATTTTTCATCATCACCATGATCATCTAACTTTCTTGCGTGTGCGACGTTTTGTGTGTACACCACAGAACTTACCGTGATACGCGATGTTCAGGCAATACTTTTCGAAACCCGCTGTGCCGCTTAGGCACCTGAGCTGTATATAGTAGTGATACATGAATATTCCTAAAGCTTTCGCGAGAAATTGGCATTTCCTGCAACAGTGTTTTAGTGTGCAAACAACAGTTGCAGGCAAGTGAAATTTGTTCTCTTTCTGGATTCTTTCTTTTTCTATTTTCTTTTTTGCTATGTGTCAACGGACACGCTTACTTCCAGGAGCATCCTTCTAAAATCCGTTACCCCAAGCCGTGTTTATGTGAATGCAAGAATGAAGCATCCCGTTTCGAAGAGCATTGAAAAACGCGATGCCACGGCGTTTACTGTGGCGCGTTAGCTTCCCCCTAAAGTGGTACCGCATGAGGTTCAGGTATGCCGTTAGTACCGGTTCACCGAATATGCACTATGGGAGCACTAAGAACAAAAGCCCAACGCTCCATGCCTATGTATCCGAAAGCGTTGCATTCATGTAAACGTTGATAACAGCCTTCTCAACGACCTGATTTGGCAGGCTCGTTTGGTCTGGTTGGGATAGCTTGGCCACAGTCAAATTATTTGTGAGCGTCAGCAGCGGAAGGTGACTTCCGCCTCCTTTTTTTTTCGGAGTATGAGTAAAACACTCCTTGGTGGGACAACAAATGACACTGAATAGATTTCACACGTGGGTGCAGACACAGCTGCCTATCCCCCCTCCTCCTCTTTCAGCAACAGGGCGCATAACCGTATCATTATACGTAGATAGCGTAAGCCAAAACTTATGTGCGGGATTTCATAGCGGTAGCCACAAACGAAGTGACAGGCACGCACTGTCGCACTGACGCGTCGCGGCTAAGAGCAACCACATGTGGGCGACGCGACAAGACAAAAAAATAAATAAAAAGATATGCACATCCCACGCATTCTAGGAATCGATGTCACGCGCAGCAGTCAGAGAGAAAATTACCTATGCCGTGATGTTTCTTGTTACGAGTACTAGTAGTACGCAGCAACAATTACTCCTACCACGAGTCGGATAAAGGTGTTTGCCCAAAACGCACAGTTAACAACCATGAACGTCAACGGCATCGTGGCGACTGCATGGTAGCGCATGGTACGACGTAACATTGGCACTCACTTTAGTCGAAAACACAGAGATCTCCTTTGGCGAAAAAAAAAGGGCTATACGGTGCTTCAATGTGCTATCATAAGCGATGTTCGCTGAAGTATTCCTACGTGATCAAGCAGTGTTGCACAAAACATACCGCGTGGTAGCAGAACATGTGCATTGTTGTGGTAGTACTTATCACACATTAGAAGCGCACAGCACCCCACACAAGCACCATCATTACAGCTGCTGGTGCAAGGTTTATTATATTTACTCTGTATATTGTGTGGCAGGAGGCGTCGTTGCCTAATGGTAGCGTGCTTGCTTGGCGCCTCGAGGACTCGTGTCTTATACTCCTCTACAGCTTGGTAAGTTGCATGTGTGTCCGTGTGCTTGTTATGTCCGCATTTCAGTGGCAAGCTACTACAAACGGTGTTCCTTTCTTTGTTTAAGAGCGGACCTCGCTGAGCTGGTCTTCCGGAGCCAACGGCGGACATGAAAATCCTGGCCGGTCCAGGAGGTAGTGTGAGGTGCAGCAAACTTCGGACGCCGATAGAAGATCCCCGCAGCCGTGGCCTTTCATATCTGCCTGTCCTACAGCCGCGGCTTTTCATATGCCAGTTCAGTTGGTTCAAGCACTTGTTGAAACACTTCCGCTCAACACTTGTGGCGTACACCCGCATACCGTGGGTCGAGCACTACGGGTATGAGGTACACGTAATTGCGGTATACTTGGTGACCTTCATTATTATCACGTTAGTGATGTAAGAAGCAGTCATTTATGTTCGTCATACGCCACGCCACGGTGGTCTAGTGGCTATGGTACTCGGCTGCTGATCCGAAGGTCGCGGGATCGAATCCCGGCCGCGGCGGCTGCATTTCGGTGGAGGCGAAATGTTGAGACCCGTGTGCTGTGCGATGTCAGTGCACGTTAAAGAACCCCAAGTGGTCGAAATTTCCGGAGCCTTCCACTACGGCGTCTGTCATAATCAGAGCTGGTTTTGGGACGTTAAACCCCACAACTAAAATCAATCACGTTCGTAATACATTTATATTCTACCTCGAAAATATTGCCATATACCAGGTGAACGCGTGGATCACGACAGCACAGAGACGTAGGTGGCTACATAGATAGGTAGATAGATAGATAGATAGATAGATGCGGACAAAGTGACGGTGATACGCACAAAGAACGGAGATAGATTATACGGACGAAGTGACTCGAGATCGCCGAGAAACGCTTCGCATTGAAAACAAAGATATGTAAATTAAATGAAAATTTCCACGCCTCTGCACAGGACGCAGCACAGTGGCAGCGTAAGGAACATTTTAGTGCGTGTCATTCTCTTCGTTCAGTCTTACTTTTTTCCTGTCACCATCGCCACCGATTTCGGTCAGTGTAAACAGTTTACTCCGGAAAGAGTAAAGCCAGTTGCACGGTTGTGAAATATCAGCCAAAAGCTGAACCATTGCAAGCGTGCCAAGTTCACTGCCATTTTCACGTAGCAGGGCCAATGCAAAGTATGAGGGTAACGCGTGGGACCGCTTTTTCCTTATGCGGTCATTATCACGTAGCACTGTCACTGTCTCTACAAATCTCACCTACACTCTTAGCACGGGAACCTTTAGTTTATTTCATAGGTATACAAAAATGTGAAAATAATCTCCTTTACTAAAGGTTAAAGTTACCTTTAGTAAAGGAGCATATTTTCACATTTTTGTGCTGCTATAAAACAAAGGTTACCGTGCTAAATGTGTAGGAGCTGTCTGAGGGCAAGGAGTTGGTCCTGAGTGGAGTGGAAGCGCAGGTCCGCTTTTCTGTTCTGCGCCACCCGAGACTTGTCTTTATTTTTACAGCGGAAGTTATGGGTTGGTTACCGCGACCAAAATTGGCGGTGATGGTGCCCATCGCCGCTGCCCGCCGTTGACGGTGTCCGTAACCGTTATCAGCTTCAGTGTGGAGAAAAGCTCCGTGCCTGTGCCGACTTCGGGTTTCTGCCACTACAGCTCAACGGAGGCGATCCCACTACAACCCTCGCGGACCCTCACCCGGTTGGCTGATTGCATCTTGCTACCTGAGCCACTGCTCGGACATGGCAGCATGAGTAGTGGCGTCCAACACTGGCTCTGACTACATGGCCCAGCGACTACGTAGCCGAGCCACCACAAGGCTGAGTTACATGGCCGAGCCACTACATGGCCGAGTCACTACATGACCGAGCTACATGGCCGAACCACATGGCACGACTCTGATCAGTAGCAATGTCTTTTATGCCATTATGTGTTTGCCAGCCGTCGGCTGTGGTTTCATGAGCGGCGACGAGGAAGGACACGACGATGAAGAAGAGGCAGAAGACGGCGGAGAGGAGGAAGTCTGCTAATAAGAAGACCGCCACGATGAAAAAGAAAGAAGGCGACGGCAGCAGAGAAAGAGAGTTGGCGGGTGACGACTAAAAATTATGAAGCAGGATGACAGGAGGGAATCGGGAAGAAAGTAGGACTGAAGTAAAATATGGACAGAGCTCGCAATGAAACCTAACTTACGCTGCCACTGTGCTGCGTCCTGAGCCAAGGCCTGCGAGATTTTGTTTTCTTGAAGGAAGCATGAATTTTTATGGGGCCCTGCAAAACTTCTGTAAGTTCCAAAGCCGTGCCGATTGGTCGCAGGGGCTCTTCTACACATGTGAGCCAATTAGCAGCGAAGCTGCTTAAGCTAGCTAAACGTTCTCCTGTCGCGGAGTATAACTTTGCCCTCTCACGAAATATGAGTTGGAAATGGCCTTGCCTAGCAACCAAGCGACGCTACATCTACAAGAATAACCTTGTGTGTATAGCCTCGATATAATGCTATATGACGTCGCAACGACAGGTGACCAGATAGAAGAAGTGAAAGAAGAAAAAGATGAAAAACATGGAGTTGATAATGAAGTTGAATACAATGAGGATGATGAAGCAAGTTATACCAAGCAACACCCAGTGCAGCCTACATCCACGACGTCATAGCCATGTTTTAGTGAATTATCGGCCAGCTTCGCGGTGACCTGGCCTTGCGCGGCTAGCGGAAGCTGCCCACAATTCTTTATTGCACCCCACGCACAAGAGAATGCGCAATTTGGTTTCAGACACAGATGGGAAACGCTTCCATTTCTTTCAACAAATAACATCACTTGCGCCCCGCCACGGTCGTCCAGCGGTTATGGCACTAGGCTGCTGATGCGAAGGTGGCGCGGTATGGAATCCTGGCTGCATTTCGATGGAGGCGAAATGTTGAGGCCCGTGTGCTGTGCGATATCAGTGCACGTTAAAGAACTGCTGGCGGTCGAAGTTTCCGCAGACCTCCACTGCGTCGTCCCCATTAATCAGAGATAGTTTTGGGACGTTAAACCCCATTAATCAATCAGTCGACGTCACTCTGAGCGCCGATTGAATCGCTTGAGGCAAAAGTAGCATTGGCTGTTTCAGTGATTGCGGAAAAATCATCTGTTACGCATTATTTGTTCATTTTGTATTCAAGAGGCAAAGAAGACTTGCGTATCTCTCTTAAAGTACCGGGAAAAAAATAACGCGACGAAGCCGGTGCTG
Source organism: Hyalomma asiaticum (assembly GCA_013339685.2). Classification (NCBI taxonomy): domain Eukaryota; kingdom Metazoa; phylum Arthropoda; class Arachnida; order Ixodida; family Ixodidae; genus Hyalomma; species Hyalomma asiaticum. Next base: position 85,872,928 of record CM023484.1, read on the forward strand.
CCAGTGACGGCAATTCGTGAACGAAGAGCAGGCGTTTTCCGGGTACGTTTGAAGGAAAATTGCGAATTATCTGGAGTTGGCAGTGCAATAATATTTCGCTCATATGCTCGCATGGGCCTCCATGATTGCTCTGTCCGTTTTCTTTGCTCGCAAAGTGTAAGAAGTAACAGTCGCATGCCCTTATTGCACGATTCATATCCATCCAAAACTGCTTACGACGAATGTTCGGCTGCGGTAATAGAAGGCTTGTCGTGTTATTTATTACAAGAAATATTTCATAGCATCATGTGCCCTTTTCTTCCCTTGTCGCGCTTCCATACACTGTAAAAGAAAAATACTCCCAGGTGGGAGTAAAATGCCTGTCCTCTAGCGACCCCCCTATTGGGAGTTTTTTTCTACTCCGGACCTCCGGAGTAAAGCTTTTACTCCGGCTGGCCGGAGTTATTGCGTGGTGCCTCCGGACTACTTTTTGCTATTTTTCACTCCGGCTCGCCGGAGTTATTGCGTGGTGCTTACGGACTACTTTTCGCTGTTTTTCACTCCGGCGGGCCGGAGTTCTTGCGTGGCGCCTCCGGACTAATTTTCACTGTTTTTCACTCCGGCTAGCCGGAGTTATTGTGTGCCGCCTCCGGACTACATTTTGCTGTATGCTACTCCGACGCGCCGGAGTTTCTACGTGACGCCTCCGGACTAATTATTGCTGTTTTTCACTCCGGCTGACCGGAGTCATTGTGTGGTGCATCCGGATTATTTTTTATTATTTCAGTGCGGCGGGCCAGGAATTCTGTGTGACGCACCGGGAGTACCTCTGTGTATTTTTCTTCCCGCTCCGGCTGGCTAGTCTCTGCATGCCTCTTTTCAGACATCTAAATGGTATTTATTAATCGGCCAGGTTGGAGATGTGTGGTGCATTGCGAGTGATCGTTTTACCCCATCATCAACATAAAACATTGCGAAACAAATGCTGTATAAAAGTTTATTGCATGATTCGCACAGCGTGCAAACAGGGCACACAAACAAATAAAGCACCAAAAGTGGCAAGAAATAGTACAATAATTGCAGTACAATGCAGTAATATGCACAAGCACAACCATAAGCACTTTTTCACACTGTACAGTTATTTAGGCTGCAATGAACAAACGTTTTTTGTTGGAGTAAAAGAAAGGCAATATAACGAAACAGGGAACAGATGATTTCGCACTGAAGACAATATTTATATATATATAATCTGCATGAACGTGTCAGAAACACAACGCTAGCTGTTGTCGCCAAAGCTTGAAAAGAGGCAGTGGAACTGTTTACGAAGGATAATGCTGCGAGTCGCCCGCGTATGTGCACTGTGGTTTGCATTCCACTGTGTCCAGGCCTGCTGGCGCATATTGTCAGCACGCCAACCATGTGTTCTTTGGTCGCAGTACTGTGGTGTGGGCCATTCGAACTAACGTAGCCCTGCATCGTAAACGTTGTTCTAATGCAACGTTGCGCTATACTTGTTGATAATGCAGGTGCACGCCCTTCCTTTTCCTTTATATATATATTTTTTTGCGTTTCTTGAAAACCACGGAACGACCATTAGCCGGGGCTTTGCCTTTTCTAACAATGCTTCTAAGTACTGCACGACAACTGTCACTCAGACTAGTGAGAGAGGGACAGACGGGGGGAGCTAACAAAGGGATTGTAGAGGGGGGACCGTGAGAACGAACGACAAGAACGACTCGGAGAGCGGACGAGAAGGGACCCAACGACGACCGATCCGAAGAGATTTGTTTGGTGCATTTGGAATTACGTTTGTTTAAAGCTGCAAATGCATGTAAATAAATAACGTGAAAATATCGAAGCGTTTCTTCCACTCAACGAGCATCAAGCGCTTGCTTGATGCTCGTTGAGATCTACACTGAAGAATTACATCGAACAATACTGTGCCACTCGATAACTCTTTTTCACATGCTATTTCCTCTATCTCATTCTGCGTGTGGATTAACATTATCAATAATAATAATAATAATAATAATAATAATAATAATAATAATAATAATAATAATAATAATAATAATAATAATAATAAAGCACAAGTGAAAATACTGAAACAAGACGATTTTATCGTTTAATTTGCTCCTGAAATCCGCTTCTACGCCAACGGCCGCGCCGTACGGCTGTATTTGGCAGAGGAAGCTGGGCCTTGAGGCACGCGACTGATGTGGTTTGTATTGACTGATTGGGCAGGATATAAAAACTGAGTGTACGCCACTATGCTGTACGTCAACCGCGTACAGCACCTAAGATTCAAGACAAGCTCTACACTTTTCAAAGCTATAAAGCGGACAAATTTGTGCAGCAGTGGGAGTGCGCTTGCAACAGCCGCTAGGTGTGACACCCGTCGGTTTAGCGCAACACTGCGAACCTAGGCATTTGAATGTGATATGTGAGTGCAATGCCACCATCTCTAGCACAAACAAGAGGTGAAAAGAACATAGCAAAAGCACACACCTTTCTGGTTATGCTCCCTCTCTATGCCCTTATTTTGAAGCACTACATTTAAAATCACAGAAGCGGGTCCAACTCGACCAAAGCCCACAGGGCATGCTCAAAGAACTAACTGCTTGATCTAAGTGCTTGCATTGAAGTTGAATAATTTCTATTTGGCAGTGCCAATTTTTGTAGTTCTTTCTGCGTTTACCTCAAGAAAACAAAAACAAAAGTTTCTTATTCATATGTTTGGTGAAATATTAACAAGGTCACTGAAGTTTATTGCAAAGGGTCTTTCAGTTAATTTGCCTCAGATTGTAAAAAAAAAAAAAAGTTCCACACAGGCGCGTTACAACGATGCAACCATACTAGTATTTACTGTCGTATAGGCCATCTGACACATTTTTTTTCAATTAACTCAGGCAAATAACTCTGGCTTATTGTTTACCCTACATTTAGGCTGTTCCTTTAAGCGAAAAATATTCATTCGAGAAGTTGAAAGCATTCGAACTAGTGTACGGGCAACGTACTTTAATAGTGCATCGGTTTCAATTTTTCCGGGATTTTAAAGGGGCCTTACAAGTTACAACACTTTTGAATATAGTCAGAGAACGGCGCAGGTATATGGAGGATGCTCCTGTGAACATGTCAGGGAAATATTAATGCACTGCACGCACCACTCAATTTGGTTTTAAACACAGCTGGAAAGCGCCTGCTCTTAATTTCAGTATGTGACGTCACCGGGGCTACGACTATGCCACTTGCTTTTTTTCAGTCCTTTAAGAGATACACGCCCATTTCCTTCATTTGTTTAATTTAAAACGAAGAAATAAAGCATAGCAGCATATCAGCATATCTTCCGTTCTCATGAAATCAGCCAACGAATTAGCCGGCGCCTCCAGTGATGTAATTTGTTGAAAGAAGAGCGGGCGCTTTCCAGCTGTGCTCGAAACAATATCTTGGATTCCCTGGAGCGTGCAGTGCAATAATGTTTGCCCCGAATGTTCACAGCAGCCCTTTACGACTGATTGGCACCTCTTTCTGACTCTACCCAGAAAAAAAAAGAAAAGAAAAAGAATAGAGGGCTTCAAGCTTGCACTAAGCCGCGAAAAGCTCATGCGCAGCGAAGCTAATCGGTGACATGCTTATTGCTGTGACGAGGTTGAACTTGACCACGTATTCCAGATCTGCTCCGCGCCGTCGATTTCGTTCTCGCGTAGCGGCAAGCCTTCGATTTTCGGATCGCGGTTTCTTCCTCGCGAGTGCGATTTAGCTTCGGGCTACCCATAGCTGCATGCGTTTGTGCATAGCCTCGCGCCGTGAGAGGACGCATGCTCTCGCAGTGCGAAGCAATGCACAAACGCAGAGCTTCACGAGACACTGTGCACCAGGCATATCAACGCATACAGGATTTTTCTGTCTCCTGCTTGCGGCCGCCAGCCGCCGTTTTGCCAGTGTGTAGTAGTGGGCTTCGGCCATGTGCGCAGGAGAAGAAAGAAGCGCGCATGTCGTAGCGTCGTATGTGTTCGGGAACATCATCATCATCACCACTGTGCATTCCGCATTGCATAGTTCGCCCGGTCTCTTGGGGACATGAACTAAAGGTGATGACATTTTTTTTTTTTTTTTGGTTGTCCGGACAAGGAACGATTTGTTAAAAAAGCTTTGCTGTTTAAAGTGCTGTCGGACCCCTCAAAGAAAGTGCGCAAGGTTCGAATATACGATGGGACTGGGCACTTGCGTGCAGTGACATCACCTCCTTCGAACATATACCAACAAGCAATCGATGATGCACATAGACCGTACGCATCAAGTAGCCGAGAGGGCGTAAAGTGTGGCCACGTCTTGTCAGTACTCTTGTGGCGTGTCCGTGTTCGCAAGCATTTCCTTTGCAGGACGTACCACTGAATATGACGTAAAAACTACAGAAAAGAAATCGACAATTGGCATTACGGCAATGTATTACAGAAAGGGTAGCTTCGTTCGTCAGATGTATTGACACGCGTCAAACGTTTTGCGCGTGATATCGATGCCGCACGGTAGGCGGCTGGTGAAGGTGCCCCAGTTTCGCAGAAGCACCATGCACCGCTCGTCGAGCGAATAGAGCGGCCTCACGCGGCCGCAGCTGTAGTGGCAGTGGAACAGAAAGAAGAGCGCTTTGGGAGAGAGCTCTGTCGCGGGTAGCGCCCGGTTCTGCTTGAACGGTAGCTGCTCCAGCGCGAGGTAGGCCAGCTGCGTCCCCATCACGTGAGCCAAGGTATCACCGTCCAAGATGCTCTCATTCACGCGCTTGAATGACGCGTCACCTGCGGACTGTGGCCGACCAAGCAATTAACAGTAGTGGACACGCAGGAGCACTATTTTATGTATCGGGCTATATCAGGAGCCACGCTAGCGTTAGTATAACAGTGTTATCGAGCTGCTGAACAAAATGTTGTGGGACCCTGAAGATTCGTCTTAAGACTTGAAAGCCATAATGATGCCTGGACCCATTCTCATCGCGCTCTCTTTACCTTGCCGTGGTCTTCATCCGCCTAGCCACGTAATTGTCATGACCACTCGATAGAAAGTGCGACATACTTTCTGCTACCCCTTCGTCCTCCATGTTGCTCACGTTTCCGGTGCATCGCTTCGGTCTCCCTCGCTCTAAAGTGAGGGTCCACATTCCGGCGCTGTTATTTTCGCCTAAGACGCTTGCGCCCGCAGTTCAGCATGCGCGCGCCGCTTTCGTCGCATAGCTTCAGCATGCCGAGCTTTGGTGCCTGCCTTCACTGCCTACGTTTTGCGTGACCGTTTTGCGTGGCCCATTTCATCTGCAGCAGTCACCGATACCGGAAGCTTGTGTCCCTTCAAAAAAAAAAAATCACGTATCTCCACGAAGTGAACCATGACGATTGGGCGAAGCACTGGGGATCGTTTGGTGTTACCGTAAATCACCCGTGACATTGCCCACTCATGCATGTAAATGAGTGACAACATGTGTGTATATTTACACACGCGTTGTAATTTATGCTCCTGGTCTTTATGAGGTTCCTGCGCTTCCATGTCGGAGGTCGCGCCGAGTTCCGGATTACATTTATTTGACGCGCGCGCTGCGAATCCTTATGGTTCGACTACGCACAAGTCTCCCACCAGCACTGTATTGCAGGTCAAGATCCAGTGCTTGTATATACGGGGTGGCCGGTGAACGGTTGTTCAGCGCGAGCAGTCGGTTTTTTCAATCAAGAAACTCGCTAGCAGACGCTGCCTGCGTCAGCGTTGTCCCTCGCGGGCGAGGGCGCGTTCTCGTTCCTTGCCACCTTGAGCCAGCTGTTGCGCATGCGCAGTGGGGGTGTGGACGACGCAGGGACGGAACAGGCTCGACCATAAGCTGCTTCGCATCTAAAAGAAGCAAACCACGACGTTTCCCAGTCATATGCGCACATGTTCCTTGTCCTGCTTCAAAGGTATATGTGCGGAGGTATGTGTGCGAAACACACTCAGCTGTAATGCGAGGGCGAAGGAAGGACTGGTCACATCTACGCGTTCCACGACCTTTCTTCCGACGCACCGCGGCCATACACCGCTCCTCGCGGGCAATTTCCCTAAAATAAGGTCATCGTTGTCTTAAGTTCGAGAAGAGAAGACGTCTTTCATTTCTCGTTCGCTGGGGCGAGGCTCAAGAAGCAAGAAACCATAGGAGCACGTCGATATGCTTTGAAGCAATATTTAGATAACAAGCGTTTCCAATGCCTGCTTAATTGAACATGTTCGTTGGCGAAGTTGCATGGCGGTAATGTGTTACCAACAGTTTCTTCGCGTATACAGGAGGTCTATACCGTACCACGCAATACGGAACGCTATTCCATTTTTGTCCTCCTTGATTAGTGAATTCTGCCTGTCAAGGCAGGGCTGATCAATAAGGGATTCGAGATTGGTCAGGGGTTGGTCAATTCTGCTCTCACATGCAGAACGGACCATTCAGGTATGTGTGCGGAGTGCGGTATGGGCTCCGTGGTACGGTATAGGCTCCCTGACATTGAGTGAACCTTCTTTCACCTTCTTGAGGCGAAGTGCTAAGACACATGGCGTCGTACCTCGGGCTCACTTGCCAGGATACAGTAGGCCGTGTGGTAGTCGGTTAGGGTCTTGCTTTTCCAGAACTTGCGCCATTTCTCCCTGTACTCTTGGTATTCCGCGTTAGTAGGTGCTGCCACTTCCTTCACTGCTCTATCCGCTAAAATCTAAGATAGTGGGAGGAAAAAGGTAACAAGAAATTATAGGGTAACCACGGTAAGATGCTCAACGTTTAGAAAAAAAATTACGGAATGGCGAAACCAGGCGAAACGAGCCATTAGAAAACTACCCTCTGTCCCCCGAGTTGTAAGCTGATTTCACATACTTGAATAACACGTCAAATAAATAAAAGAAAACAAAAGAAAACAATTTTGACAAGATACGGATTGCGTATACGGCGAAATAAATTTAAGTTCTGATCGGGGAACCGTTGTTTGCATCAGCGTTCGACTATTACTCGGGCGCGTACTTAGTTTGAAAATCCCAAAATCCATAAACAAATGTTCCATTTGTAAAAGAAGAGACATGCTGTGATGTGTGATATGCGCGGTTTGAAAAAGTGCGCGAGAAAAACATGAGTAGCGCAAGGAAAGCGAAGACGACGACAAAAGACGCTCGTGGACCATGAAACTGCATGTAAATGAAAGACGACGACGGCAAAGAATGAAAGGCGTGGCGTTGCAAAACTAAGTAAGAAAACAGCCAACGAAGAACATCCAAGCCTTCCCAGCGGCCAATAGCTGCTGAACGCGGGGACGCAGCGGTGGCCAATCAGAGAATAGCAAATAAGCAGAAAGAAAAGAAAAAAAGTTTGCAGCATCGGATTCTTGAGGGGAGTTCCAGGAAGGCAACCGAAGGCAGAGAACGGTCCACCGGGCTGCGCGTTGAAGACGGCAGTCGGGTTCCGGATCCGAGCCCCAAGGAATTCACCCGACCGGAACCTCCTGCTGACTTGATTCCAGCCATCGGAACCCCAGTGGCTCGCAAGCTCCAGGCGAGGACTTACTCAATCCTGTGTCCTAATAGGCATAGCGCAAAGAGTCGGGGTACGGGTCCGAGTTCCACGCTGGGATGCCTGGCCAAGATGCCGCTACCACCTGAATGACTGCCTGGCCGCTCGCGTCGTCCGTCGCCATCAGACATCCAGCTTCGTGATTTCCGCAAGCCTGCTGCGCTTCGATCATCCGCTTTCAATCCGGCTGATCAACGACTTGGTGAGCCATCCACTTCTCCCGCGTCACCTTCGCACATCACTACCGGACCCTTAAAGCCTAAACTGCCAGGACTCACCTAACGCCTATAGAGGCTATATTGGAACTATTTTTTGCCCATTCTGTGATGCTTTTATTTCCCTCTCGAGTGCTTATGACTTCATTTTCTCTCATTCCAATAGTTTCAGATTAAAAGCCTGTGTGTGTGTTGTGTGAAAAACGGCCTTGTCCACAATTAGGCTCTCGGAGGCTTCGCCTGAGAGAGTCGTTCCGAAAGCAAATCTCGCAAAGAACCTGCTGTCATCACACACGCCTGCAGTGCACAAAGAAAAACAAAGATGAACAGAAATATGGTTTGGATCCCTTAAAGACCGGTTTAGTGCGCGAACAAAGTAAAATACAATTTGAATCTTGAAGAATGTGGAAGCGTGATAGGTGCGCTGGCGAAGCTGCTGAGGAGGAGGGAAAGACTTTATGAACTAGGCAAATTAGCGGCATTTACGGGTGGGGACCTCAGTGCAGGGCTCTACTGGCTCTTGCGGCTCGCTCAGCATGGTCTAGGAGTACCGGTCTTCCTTCGCGAGCAGTGCCTTCCATTGCTGAGCGAAGTCCGCTACCCTTTGTAGGTGCGAGTTCATTCGTCCTGGCCTAGGCGCACACTCCAACGTTATGTGGGCCAGCGTGAGCTTCGCGCCGCACCACGGACCATTTGGCGGTAGGGTTAAGCACTCAAAGTTAATTATTCCGTGTAGGTGCACACTACACTCGACGTAAGGGTATGAACCGCACGTACCTATAATTAGAAAAGAAAGAAAGAAAGAAAGAAAGAAAGAAAGAAAGAAAGAAAGAAAGAAAGAAAGAAAGAAAGAAAGAAGTAACGTGTGGTTCGCACTGACATCAGATATGTAGGTAACGGCCAGACCATTTATAGTCAACTGACCCTGTCAACCAAAAGTGTATGATAAGGTGCGGGTCTAGTGCCATTCAAGGCACTTCAGAGAACACTAAGGTGACCTAAATATCTTTAAAACCTGATATTGAGGCACGTTGAAGTGCATTCAAAGAGCCCCAAATGCTCAAAATTTTCGGAGTACTCCTGTATGGCTTTCCACTTTTATAATATCTCTACATTCCCCACCCCTCCCCATCCCTTTCTCTACTCCCTCACGCTGCACCGTGCTCCTGACAAGGGCGATCCGCCGTGGCGCTGGTCCATTGGTTATGATGCTCGATTATAGAGGAACATACGTAACTGCCGATCCGAAGGACGCGGGTTTGAACGCGGCCGCAGAGGTCGCATTTTTGTGGAAATCACAGAGGCCCGTGTACTTCACGATGAGCACGTTAAAGAACCACCGTGGTCAAAGTTTCTGCAGCTATGCGCTACGGCGTTCCTCTCCTTTCTCCATGGACACTGAGAAGCGCTGTGTTCTGAGTCGTAGGGCAGAGGGGGGGGGGGGGGGGCAGATATGCTGCAGAAAATAACGTCCTAACTATAATCAAAGCACTTATTAAGAGAGCTGCGGAAAATAGCGTGCTTTCAAGAACCGAATCACAATAATTAATTATTGTGGTTCGGTTGAAAAAGGGCGCTATTTTGTGCAGTCCTAGTCAGGACATGGCTGAGAGTCCATGGGAACGCTCGGCAAGTTTTGCGCCCCTGAGGTTCTTTAACGTGGACTGCAAGACACAGCACACGGGCGTCTGGTATTTTTACCTCCATAAAAAATGCGACCGCCGCGGCTGTGTTTCCACCTGGGCCCTTGGAGTCCGCAGTTGAGCACCACGACCACTAGATTACCGGTGCGGACACGATGATTAGTTGCGCGCTTTGACGTGAAAGATTTCTCGACGTAGAAACTATTGGCCAGTATCTACTCACGCAGACACAGAATCGCCTTAAGAGAGAAGGTGGTACATTAAGACGCAGTGCGATGTTGCAGTTGGAATAGGCGCAGGCGGCCGAGCGCCTACCTGTCCCAGTGTGGCGTAGTTGTACGCAGCAGGACCCGCGTCGTAATAGGAATGCGCCTCGAAAAGGTCGCTGGGACTGTTTCTCCAGCCCAAGCCTCCCAATGCTGCCAGCGCTACCTGCACAAGCGGTGGCTGAACGTTGAACAGTCTCGCCTCTGTTAGCCACAGCCTCAGGAACTCCGACCGCAGGTTGTCCAGGAACGAGGAGTAGTCGGCCATATCTGAATCCTTGTAGACCACGCCAATGGCCGACGACCTGTACATGAGGGCTTGACCGACGCCATCGAAACTTCGCAGCTCAGATGAATTGCGAACGACGGAAGCCAGCGCGTCCATGAGACTGGCCATCATGGCACCAACATTTTGCAGAATTGGAGACGGGACTCTGATCGTAACTGCATCGAGAGAGAGCGAAAGAGACAATGAGGAGAAAAACAGAGAGCGTCACTTTATCACACTGTCGGCCTACAAAAATGAGCAGTTTCACTGATACTAATTCATTCGCTCAAGAGAGTTTAAAAGGTGAATATCTAGATGTATCTAGATTACGCTATACGCAAAAGCATAACAAAATACCGGATAGCGTCATTTGTCGCAGTGAAGTGGCGCCAGCTATTGGTGATAAGCTGAGTAAGAAAACTGGTACTCCATGTCCTCTGGAATTTTGGCAGTCGCTCGCTAAGCCTCCAGCATTAATAATTCGACTGTGGCTCTTAGAAAACGGTGTTTAATTGTAACGGATATTGTGGTGTCATAATAACAGAGAGCTAAGGCAAATACACTCGTCATTTAGTAAGTTGGGGGTGTAGAGCGCACGACGATCACTTGAAGGATTCGAAGTGAACGGCATACGCTTCGGTTTTCGGCCATGTTAGCGTATGCGCTCTTTACAGCCAGTAATCCGCCAAAGCACAAAGTGCTTTTCGCATGGTGGTTCTATAGGACACGCTAAATTTCCCTATTAAGGGGTGCCGCTGTACGAGGATGCAATGCTTCACAGAACAAAATACGTAGGTTACTTCACACCGCAATTATCGCCATCTCTATGATTAATCAGTCACGAAGCTTAATATATTATTGGCCTAATCTGTTAGCACAATATACTTAAGCGGCTCCGGGCGTATCTGGTATAGCTAATATCGCATGCAAAATGAGTTTGCGAAGTATGATCCCTTTCCATATATACCACAGGCACCAATTCCAACATTTCAGAAGAAAAGCATCCAACATAAAAAAAAGGAAATATTAGGCAAATGCGGAGATGGACGTAGTCGTGTTTGCGATGGCGTAAAAATTACAGCATATCCACGGAGTGAATGATGATGAGTGGGCGAAGCTCGGGATGTGCATCGTAGATCGTGCCGAGTTCCGGATTAATTTAGTTAACGCGCATGCTACGAATCCTCACGGTTCAACTATGCACAATGCACAAGTGAAATCTCCCACCGGCACTTCATTGCAAGTCAAGATGCAGTGCATATATATATATATATATATATATATATATATATATATATATATATATATATATATATATATATATATATATATATATATATATGGGTTTTGCCGGTGAACGCTTCTCCAACGCGAGCAGTCGGTATTTCTCAATCAAGAAACTCGCTAGGAGACGCTGCCTGCGCCAACGTTGTCTCTCGCGTTTGCCGGGGCAGTGTCGAGATTGCCGGGGAGCGCGTGGCTCCCGGCGCTCGCGGCGAAGGCGAGCGCCAGGTGCCACGCGCTCGCCCTCGGCGCGTGCGTGCGCTCCAGCAGGCACGCGCCGGTGGCTACCTACTACTAACTACTACTACTACTACTACATACATTGGGGACGCACGAAATGGCTGCTAATGGGGAATGAGAGACAGAAGAATTCGGCTTTTAGTTAACGCGCACGCTGCGAATTTTTTATTGGTCAAAAACGCACAGGAGAAATCTCCCACCGGCACCACCTTGGAGGTCAAAGCGTAAGACTGGTTACGCACTACTACGACTACGACGAGGGACGAACGGGTGCCGCTTTAAGGAGCTTCGCCCCTAAAACTGCTGCACGATGAGCATCAGGGCACAGTCCAGTGAGACGTTCAGCGTCGTAATTTCGCGTTAAATGTGATCGCCCTGCTCAACCATCAACCTCTCATAAGAGAGATTGGTGTCCATTGTCACGCATCGCTTACCTATATGCATCTATATAGCCACGTGGTCGTGTCACACGCAGCACTCGAGACGAGGCACGCAGGACTCAAGGTGATGTCAGGCGAACTTGTGCGCAGCAAAGCAAGGCCAATCACAATTCACAGCAACAGCGCCGTGAACAGTCGTCGGTCGACGGAAAGACTGACAAGCGGCGTAATGCGTCCACTTTTATACATGCGTCATAACGCGTTCTCGCATTATCTCTGGAATTCCAGAGGTTACTCAAGTGTGCGCGTCAGCATGCAAAGTTTCAGGAATGGTCGACATGGTTCCCGAAGTGACATGCAAAATAAACGCGGCTTGCGTTGGGCATAACAGAAAGTGATAACTGCGCTCGCCGCAAACAATCAAAGCAAGCGCGCGATTCACAGGAAGGTGATAACGGCGTTCATGAAAAAACCGCACGTGTCAATATGCATCTATATGCATAATGGCATCCTCAGAGTTTCAAAGGGTGGACATTTTGAGAGGAGGACTTGGATGGAGGGTCGATATCTTCTTTTAAGATTTTCAAATCGCTAGTCAAATGTCCTTACCATTGCGCCGCGATGCTGCAAAATTGTGGAATCTTCGAAACAAGTATGTTCAGCCTTTCTGGTTTTGCATTCCTAGCACCTACGACGAGAATCCGTCGTTTGAGAGCCATCAGCAATGACTTCGAAAGGGGAGTTGTACATACAAAACGGTAGTAATGGCACTTGCGTTTCAGCACTCGCACTGCGGTTGGCCACCTTTGAAGTCGCATGGCCTCACCTGTCTCTTAGGCCGCAGATATTGAGCGCTCTCACTTAGCGTATTAACTTCCATAGGCGCGTATTTAGAATTCAACGGTATCTGTCGGAGCACTGGGCGAGCAATTGAAAACGATGGGCGCGCATTGGTAAATGTTGAGAAAAAATGGCAGATCCCACGTGCAGTGGGAATCAAGGAAATGCGAAGGACGCATCAGGAACGCAAAATGGATCTGCACTGTTGTCTCGCTATACCGATTTTGAAACATACAAAGTTAGCGAAACGGCCGCAAGAGGGGGAAGACTGTGGCATGTAAACCATGCCGCTCATGACACGCATGCCATGTTTGTAATGTTATGACCTGTCATTTATGTTCGACATGGAGCAGTGGTGTGCCATAGCAGTTTTGGTATACAACCCATTACCGAAACGCGTGGCATGTAAATCGTGCCGCTCATGACATGCATGTCATGATGTTCATGTTATGACCTGACATTCATGTTCGTCAGGCAGTCATGTTGTGCAGTACCAATTTTCGTATACATCCCATTGACGAAACGGCCAGGAGAGCACCAAGGCTGTGCCATGCAAATCATGCCGCTCATGGCATGCATATCCTCATCTTCATGTTAGCGTATGCGCTCTTTACAGCCAGTAATCCGCCAAAGCACAAAGTGCTTTTCGCATGGTGGTTCTATAGGACACGCTAAATTTCCCTATTAAGGGGTGCCGCTGTACGAGGATGCAATGCTTCACAGAACAAAATGCGTAGGTTACTTCACACCGCAATTATCGCCATCTCTATGATTAATCAGTCACGAAGCTTAATATATTATTGGCCTAATCTGTTAGCATAATATACTTAAGCGGCTCCGGGCGTATCTGGTATAGCTAATATCGCATGCAAAATGAGTTTGCGAAGTATGATCCCTTTCCCATATATACCACAGGCACCAATTCCAACATTTCAGAAGAAAAGCATCCAACATAAAAACTGCTGCACGATGAGCATCAGGGCACAGTCCAGTGAGACGTTCAGCGTCGTAATTTCGCGTTAAATGTGATCGCCCTGCTCAACCATCAACCTCTCATAAGAGAGATTGGTGTCCATTGTCACGCATCGCTTACCTATATGCATCTATATAGCCACGTGGTCGTGTCACACGCAGCACTCGAGACGAGGCACGCAGGACTCAAGGTGATCTCAGGCGAACTTGTGCGTAGCAAAGCAAGGCCAATCACAATTCACAGCAACAGCGGCGTGAACAGTCGTCGGTCGACGGAAAGACTGACAAGCGGCGTAATGCGTCCACTTTTATACACGCGTCATAACGCGTTCTCGCATTATCTCTGGAATTCCAGAGGTTACTCAAGTGTGCGCGTCAGCGTGCAAAGTTTCAGGAATGGTCGACATGGTTCCCGAAGTGACATGCAAGATAAACGCGGCTTGCGTTGGGCATAACAGAAAGTGATAACCGCGCTCGCCGCAAACAATCAAAGCAAGCGCGCGATTCACAGGAAGGTGATAACGGCGTTCATGAAAACAACCGCACGTGTCAATATGCATCTATATGCATAATGGCATTCTCAGAGTTTCAAAGGGTGGACATTTTGAGAGGAGGACTTGGATGGAGGGTCGATATCTTCATTTTCAAATCGCTAGTCAAATGTCCTTACCATTGCGCCGCGATGCTGCAAAATTGTGGAATCTTCGAAGCAAGTATGTTCAGCCTTTCTGGTTGTGCATTCCTAGCACCTACGACGAGAATCCGTCGTTTGAGAGGCATCAGCAATGACTTCGAAAGGGGAGTTGTACATACAAAACGGTAGTAATGGCACTTGCAGCACTCGCACAGCGGTTGGCCACCTTTGAAGTCGCAAGGCCTCGCCTGTCTCTTAGGTCGCTGATATTGAGCGCTTTCATTTACCGTATTAAGTTCCATAGGCGCGCATTTAGCATTTTCAATGGCATGGGCGAGCAATTGAAAACGATTGGCGCGCATTGGTAAATCTTGAGAAAAAGCATTTACTTGGAAGCGAGGGTCTTTGGTTGTCCACTCAGGACGAGGGTCTCCCGCCAAGTATGCGTTTGTTGATGCTATCGGGATCAATAGAGTCATTCATATAGATTTTCCTAAAGCTCATAAGTATGTTTCAAAGTTCCACCTCGTTGAGTATTCCAGAAACAGTAGCAGTCTTACGCTGACTTCCCAACAGCTTGAAAATTTTTCAGAGCTAATGACCCCGCACCAGCGCGGCGCGTTTTATAGCGCCAGCTTTGACAGTAGGATTAATCTCTAAGTATGTGAAGTTCAAAAGAAAAAAAAAAGAACACTTTACCATGGGTAAACAGGCCTTTTCGTTAATGAGTAGCCGATACACGAGATATTTATTACTCTAACAGCATATCAAATATCTCTAGAAAAGGTATAACATTCCCGCGACAACCTTAAAGATGCTCACGTTCTTGGAGGCTATACGCTCCTCTTCTTGCAGCGATGGTTTGGTCGACACGCTGGTTGCACGCCTCATGTGGCGTCGGCTGCAAAAATTGAGGTATGCGGTTGTTTTCACACCTCCGTAACAGTTGAAGGCGAAAGGCAGTGGCACATTAGGCAGCGCCCTAAGCTATATGCATGTGTTTTCTTGCTTTGCTGCTTAGTGAATGAGGGGGATTAATGAGCTCACTAGAAAGTAAACGTCTTGCGCTTAGGTCGAAATTTGCAACGGCATATGGGAGAACGTGAGGCTCCTTAATGCATTAGAGATATGCAGCAGGCTTGCGATTCCTGCCAAGTCAACTCCGCAACGATGGTCTAGTGACTGTGGCACTCGGCTGCTGATCCGAAGATCGCGGGTGCTAATCCCGCCTGCGGCGGCTGCATTTCTATGGAGACAAAATGTTGAGGTGGATGTACTGTGCGATGTCAGTGCACGTTAAAGAACCCCCGGTGGTAGAAATTTCCGGAGCCCTCCACAACGGCGCCTCTTGTAATCATATCGTGGTTTTGGGACGTAAAATGGGAGGAGTCGTCATCATTATTGTCCATGGAAAGTCACGTGTGGCGTGCGTATGCATATCGGTGTCCCTTCAACGGGGTCTGAACACGTTGACAAAGTCTAACTATTACAATGTCTAGCCTCCTGACAAAGCCTAGCAATTATGCACCGGCTGTAGTGGAGGACTCAGAAATTCCGACCACCCGATGTTCGTTAAAGTGCGCTGTATTCGCACAGTACAAGGGCCGATAGCTCTTTGCCTTCATCTATGTGCGACTGCCGCGTTCGGCACCGAACTTGCGCCTTTCGGTTCATAAGCATACCACTGCGGCTGCTACATGTAGTCAAGCGCGAAAATGTATCCCGGACACGTAATGCCACTTTGCTGAGCTGCTCAGCTTCTTTTTAACAGGAAAGTGTTTTATGCCGGTGTCGACCACGACCGAATACGTCATTTCCGTAACGGAAGTGACCCAGTAAAATTTACATGTAAGAACAAAAAAGAAAAGAAAACGACGCGCAAAAGATTTTTTTGGATGCGCTGGGAATCGAACTCACAGTCCGCCTCTCCACGAAGAAAGATGGCCGGTTGTCTACCGCTGCACTATCGGGGCAAGCGTTCGAAGATGTACGGAGGCACCTTACGGTCTTTCTTATCTCTTCTTTCCTTCTGCCTTGACGCGCGCGCGAACGGCGCACTTTGGAACGTGCCTGGAACAGTGCCGTCATCCAGTAGAGGCGAAGTGAAGCACGAGGCGCTCAGGTGTTTACGCGCGCGCTCTTAGAGGTTCCAGGCACGCTCCAATATGCGGCTTCATGGGACCGCGCGTCGCTGCCTCGCCGGTCACATTTCGTCGCAAATGGCGTTTCGCCGCGATCTACACTTTGAGCCTCATGGCGACAAGAAAGCTATTGCGTCAAGCGCCCAAGGTCGGCAGCGACGTTAGTGGGTCAACGTGGCGCAAGTAAACATGATCGATGCGTTTGTCGCACGGCATTTACGTAAATATTGACTGTGTCCAGTTATTACCTAAACTACAATTACCACAAGAGGCTCGTCATGGATTTTTATGGCGTCGATGCGGGAACGTGGGTTCATCCACGTCAGACGTTGCCGTACCAGCGAAACGCCGGTATAAATGGGCAAGTTCACCTCCATGTGCAATGGACTTTCAACTGCTTTTATGAAGACACACCCCACTTTCGTGTTATTCCTTTGACTGGTTCCTTTGACAGAAGGATCAGCCACATTTCTTCAGCTTCTCATAACGCATATGAAGGCAGAAAAAGTCACTTCAGGGGATACACTCCAATACATTACCAAGAATTTCACGTCTTTTCATTGTTGGGAGCTCAATTACTTGTTCTTAGCAGACACGCTTTGGCGGAGAAAATAACCAGTTCACCGCTATGCTCCCGAATACGTGATGTCCACAGTTTTGCATTACGTTTCGTTCCGGTGGTATCAAGTCATTTTCGTTGAGACGATCCTGTTTAGTGCCTTTCGCTGAGACGACACCTTCTTGCTTTCTTTCATCGCGATAGCCTAAACGAGCTCGTGTCGAACAAAGTGCAGTGTCTGCGTCGGCGTCCACGGCGGAAACAATCATCTCGAGCTGCCGCTACCGCCGTTTCCAGAAGCACCCGACCACGCAAGCTCTCCGCCATGGCTCAGGCGCGTTATTGAACAAAATTCAATCTCTCAAGTAGTGAAATCCATCAGAAAAATTATAAACTACGGAAGCCAAGGACGCTATCACGTTCTACTCGTAAAGGCAAACATTAAGCGCCCTACCACTTTCGACATTCGCCACGCTGCCAACCTATTGCAACGTGAACTTCGCGCGTGATATCAGATGTCTTGGTGCACCGACTGAACAATGCACATTGACAAGAATCGGTCTGATAATATGTACCAAAACGGCAGTGTGATTACGAGGCACGCAGTAGCGGGGGGGGGGGGGGGGGTTGGTTTGATTTCGACCACTTTAAGTACTTTCACTTGCGCCTAAAGCTAAGTACACGCGAAGCATGTTACATTTCACCCACATCAACATGCAGCCGCCATGGCTGGGCATTAACCCACCTTCTTGAGCTTAGATATCGAGCAGGTGAGACAACATATCAGCGTGCTATACCATGCGCTGCCTTTGTGCAGAGATCTATGAGGAAAATTATAGTGTTAGTTCGCTTGGGGCAGATACGAGTGAAAGCAGTTCAGGAAGCATGAAAATGATGGGTATGAACCCACATAAACACACTGCTAGGAGGCAGGCGAGTGACCTTGAGAGATTTTGTATCGTGTTTCTCGAGGCACGTTTTCGTCGCAAAGTATGTGTCGACGACACATGACCAGTCCCATTCGACGTGTTACTTCCTCCACAGCTTCGATAGTTTTCTGAGAATTCTTGCAAATTAGACTTTCTGGAATCGAGAAGCATCTACATTTGCAATTACTGCGTGCAATTTTCGGCCTCTTTCCACATTTTATCATAGCACTCGCACACTGCGCCTGTTGTTTCCATTGGCCTCATAGGGCGATCTGAAAACAGCATCACGGAAAACCCGAATGTGACATATCGTTTATGCCTTTTAAACGACGCAGCGAAACTAGGAAACTGCGAACACAGAACGTCTAATCACTCATGCTGAACAATGCGAGGTGTTGTCGAGCTACAAAATTAATCATAAGGAACAGCGATACGAGCTGCATAATACTGTGACATACACACCTGAGGCGGTTCTGCAGAAGGAGGAACTGCAGGGCAAGCTGCGAGATCGCCGTAATGCATCATCATCAGCCTGTATACGCCCACTGCAGGGCAAAGACTCCCATAGATCTCCAATTTTCGCTGTCCTGTGCTGACTGGGCCCAATTTATCCCCGCACACTTCCTGATCTCATCTGCCCAACTAACTTTCTGACGCCACCTGCCACGCCTGCCTTCCCTAGGAATCCACTCTGCTACCCTTAATGACCAACGGTTGTCTTGTCTTCGCATTATATGGCCCGCCCACGCTCATTTCTTCTTCGTAATTTCTATTACTATGGCCATAACACGCGTTTGTTCCCTAACCCACTGCGCTCTCTTCTTGTCCCTTAAGGTTACACCTGCCATTTTTCGTTCCACAGCTCGCTGCGTAGTCCTCAATTTAAGCTGAACCCTCTTAGTACGTAATGCATCGCGAGTATATAAACAAAGTCACTTCTTCGCAGCTCATTGTAAAAACTGTGGTGTAGGCGTGGGCTATTAAGTGTCTTGGTGAGTCACCAGCTCATGCAGGCTAAGCTCTCCCCGAAGTATTCCCGATCGTAAGGTCAAACGCCTGCATGTCATCTATGCTTGCAAAGGTCGTCACCAGGGCCAGCCTGCAAAATTTCGGTGTAATGCGCCGTGTTTTAAGTTGTTGAGACGTGCGATTGCGCCGAATCGTAACCTTCGTCACAAAACGCTTAATTTGCGCGATACTTAAAGACACTTGCCCACAGCCGCGCTCACACTTCATCGGTACAATGAAGGCTTCTATAATGGCTTCACGCTTAGGAAAAAACATCAATTCCAAAGAATAAGCAGCGCATGAAGTAGATGGAATGGTAGCGCCTTCATTTCAGGATAAGCCTAAGAGTGTACGCCCTACCATGGAAAGCAAGAAAGAAAAATGCCTTCAGAGCATGTTCAGGTTGGACGCCACAACATTCGATGTCAACGTCGGAGTGACGAATGCAATGCACCTTATCTTTTAAAGTAGCGCTTACAAAAAAAAAAAGAAAACTGTATAAGGGCGGCCACTTCGATAACGCGGACGTCGTAGGTACTGCCTAGCCCGCCTTGCAAAAAGAAAAAAAAGAAAAGATTCACTTGTGACGCTTGCAACTATTTGTGCGCTACGCGCGGATAGCACCTACCGTGTCATTACAAAGTTCATCGTATGAATTTTTTAACTTATTTCGGGTTTAAAGAGACTATGGTGGGCGTTATCAAATAGATAACGATGATTTTAAATGTAGCTTACCAAATTATATAATAATGGATCTCCCGCGACGTACACGACTCCTTCGATGGCCTTGATCACATCCTCCTTCACCCTGGAGGCAGCATAGCGACATGATTCGTTATTGTCGGCGTTACTTATAAAGACCAGTTGTACGCAAGAAGAGAGCGCAACATTACCTTAAAAGCAAATAAAAGATTGGTTACTTGAAGGTGTATGCTAAAACGTTTCGCTCCTCTTTCAATTCCGTAATGAATGTTGAATGCAGTAAACACGCGAATGCGCCAAGGCAATGTGTACTATAAGTACATTCTTGCTATAGAGTGGTAAAAAATCACACAGCTTATGAAATTCGTTGGCACTATTGATTTGTTGACGCTGTTAAATTCGTTGGCAATACAGTTCATCGTAAGCGACAAGGCATAGTCCTTCATGAATGGCGCCTGTAGGTGCTTGCGAGTCCATTTATCCTCAAACGGAAGCAAGCATCTATTGCAGTGTTACAACGTTAGCATGCGTGCAATAGTTGAACAGCTGCCACAACGGCTGAGAAATGCACAATGAACGGTACGTGACGAACATCTTGAACGACTCGTATGTAACTGATAAGATTTTGCAATATGTGAAGAAATCTTTTTCTACTTAGTGGCCGCTACAATGTTGAAAATCTGGTCTTACGGACACTTTTTATTGTACTGCAGAGATGCAGTGCAAAGCGTGATAAACACGAAATGCAAGCAGAAAGGCCCTGTTGCCGCTACCGAATCCGACAATATGCGTGGCACTGAAATCAGCGCCCTGACGCAGCATAGCATGAGGAGATACCGTGTGAGCAAAGAAATTGCGTAGCAAAACTAGAGCCCTGCTGGTCTTTTCGGATCCATCACTCTCACGCCCCTGAAAAAATTTAAAGTAAGGTTGTTTTTTTCCACAGTAGACATTGGGCGCTGTTCAAGCTAATCTACCATAGGACGTACATTGTATGCGGCATAAATTATTTGATAACTGCTTAAATTTCTTTACTGTCACCCAGGCGGTGAAGGAGGACGCGGGTGGGAGCTGAATAACAGACGTTACCAGAAAAAAAAAAAGATGAAAGTAAATAGTAGGGTGCAAACTTCTATGAGAGTTCAGGAAAATCGGATAACACTGGTATTTCAATAGTTCGTGTCCTTGCTTAGTGATCTCAAATTCTACAATGAGCCATTTAATTGAAAAGCGTTTCTTGAGGGCAGGAAGTAAGGGCAGTTGTATTGCGATGTTGGTACCATCGTACTTATACATCGTTTTTGTTGTTTTGTAGTTAGTGGCCTTTATTAGCGTCTATATTATTTCGGTCTTTTTGTGCACGTTTATGTAAATCATGGTTATTAGAGCGTCTGAAAATATTACTATTTTTCACGCAAAACGCAATGTATGTCTTGGAACAGATCATTTGCCCAGTCAGGCCGCTTCCAGCCGCTTGTATAGCCTATGATATCCACCAGACTAGTTTATTTTTCCGGAAATAAAGCTTTATTGCGTTGTACTGTATTGTTAATTGGCGTATTCATGGGAGGTAATGGACGTTACTGCATCAGGGTGGTAAATCTTGCTCTGGTTAAGGAGTGCCTTACTGGCTATTGTCGCCGGGATCCGGCCCCACCGCAAGCCTCGTTCTGCAGTTCGATCAACACACAGATTTTTTTCGTTAATCCGGTGAAGAATTGCCCGGAACAGGGATTCGAACCAAGCTCCTATTGCACCCGAGGTGAACGCTCTACCTCTACGCCACCGAGTACTTGTAACAGTATTTGAAGTCAGTGTGAAGTGGTTATGAATTTTTGCAGGGCGGATGTAACCTGTACTAGTGCTCACCGCAGCAAGTAGACGAGTAGTTGCCAGCCTAGTAGTTGCCGCATGCGTTCACGCTCTGTCGGGCGGCCGATGAACGCGATGAGGGCTATGGCGCGGCTCTTGGCGCGCACTGTGTTGTATATGGAGAGCGGGACACGGCCGTGAATGCGCAGTAGCTCCCGCCATTTTTCTGCTCGTAGCAAAAGAAACATAAACAGGGTGAATACCGATAATTTTGAGCGATAAGGACGCTTCGATCTATACAGGTGTTCCCAACCTCGCACCAAACTTAGTCTCTCGATTAAGATTCACAAATATTTGCACCTTGCCAACAATCCGCTACCACCGCCACATTATAACGCCGGCCGAAAGGCAAGAAACAGCCGTGACTGAGGTGTAGCGAGGGATGTGTTCTGAAGATGCGTAATTATATCTGTTGTGGTTACAAAGATCACCCTCATGCATTTTGATGTTTGTATTTGCCGCTTTCTTTCATTAACTTGATTTTTCACAGTCACGTGTTTTGTTTTCCCACGTTGTCTGGTAAGTTCAGGTATATATACACATAAGCGTAAACGTATTGCAACCTTGTTTGTTAGGCGTTGAGATTTATGACGGTTCAAAACAGCGAACCAGGATGAGACAAAGGAAAAGAAAGGACATGCAGCAAAATAATGTGGACTTCGGAAGCTCGCGCGGAACGCCCTCTGCGCCGTCAAAATAGCGAGCCGTTTGCGTTCGAGCGGGTTGCTCACTGGGTGTTTTCTTGCGCCAGACCACTAATCTCGATAACAGATGACTCGGCGCTAGGCCGCGCAGACGGCCATATTTGGCTTATTTTGGGCGCTGAATTTCCGCAGAGGTATGATTAGTATGGTAGAAGATTCTCGGTGCTAAACTTGAAGTGGCCACAGGCATCCTATGAGTTAAAACGATTTAAGCTTTCCCTCGTCAGCACAGTTGCTGACTTCATTGGTCGTGATGCAGCGCTTGTTTATTATGAGACAACGCTTATTTATTTATTTAGTGAGTTAATAATATTTGTCTCATAATAGAGATATTGGACGAGTGGTAACAAAAAGACAAACTAATAGCAACATCGCAGCACGTAATGGGATAATTGTTTTACAAGCTGTTCGTATGGTAGTCGTCACACGAAAGTGTTTATTTCAAGCATCAATTGCTACCAGAAAGAAAGACGATTTGTAAGAACCAGTCAAAGACCGGAATGGCAAAGTATTGGAGTGATTGAACCGGAGGGTGAAATGGGTAGTATGGCGAGCGGAAAAAAAAATCGTGCTAGCTGTACAAAGGGATTCGTTTACAATGTTATGTAGCGTAATAGGCCGACCACACATTCGTCTACGTTCTAAACAATTCCGCGACAAGCATGATAATGCCCCGAAGGGGAAAAGTTGCCGTCGTAACGGTTTATAAACGAATCTAATTGCTTTCCGCTGGTCGGACTCGAGGTTGTCTTTGTCATTTGCGAGAAGAGGCAAACATACAACTCACGCCTCTTCAAGAACAGGCCTGACAGCGGTCTATAGTTTCGCACTGTTCAGTCGCGCCTAAGGTTCCGCGTAAGTAACCTAAGTTTCTAAATGATTATGCTTAAGTAAGGTCAATAAGTTTGTGTTGCTTAAAACTTGAAGAAATCACAACATCAAGACACTTGAATTCCTGCACGCATTCTAGTGCATGCTCCGTACAGCCACACATAAATTGAAATCGTTGTTTCTTGCTTGTGGCGTCATTGTCACAGTCTTCTGAAAGTTAGTCTGCATTTGCCAAGTTCGGCTCTAGTTGTCAAGAGAAGACAAGACATTCATCTGTCTTGGATGCTCCAAGAACTCATTCTGCAAACACAATAGCACAAGCAATGCTTCTTATGGCTTTTTTGTCTTTCTGGTGCTCATTACGGTACATAAATGTAATTTCCCTGTTTTTGGCAGATGACTAGAAAGCGGAGGTGCACACACCAATACCGAGTACCACACACTGCGCACATGTTATGCGTTTTCTTATTTCTTATTTCTAATTTTTTTTTGCGATATGAATTGCTCTGATTGATGCCTACCGACCATAATAAGGACTAAGAATTTACGCGCCAAAACCACAGTATGATTCGAGGGACGCCTTAATGAAGAAGTCCGGAAATTTTGACCGGCTGGAAAACCTTAAAGAGCGCTGATGACGTGTAGTAAACGGGTATACAGCATTTCTGCCTCTTCCGAAAATGACAACACCGCTGCCGGGATCGAACCCACGTCGTTCGGGCCAGCAGCCTAGCACCAAACCACTCTATCACCGGGGTGGCACTTGCGGAAGCTCACTAGTGAAGTAGAGACTTGACCTGAAATAACTAAAGCTAACTGAACAGTTTTCAGAAAATTCCTGCTCCAAATATCGGTATTTCTCACTAAGCACTTCGCTACACATGCTTATATCAGTGAGCGTTGAACAAAATGGAATACGCGATTCAGCGGATAATATCGAAGCGCGATGGAATTTGGGAATGTGTTCAAAATTGGCTTTGGAAACACAAAGCGTTCTTTGTTGAAAATTGTTGCAAATCACAAACCTCTACAAATAACAAGCATATCAGTCGCGACGGACAGACCCGATTTCAGTGTGCAGTGAATCAGATTTTATTGAATAGGTTGAAGAAATTATGTTTGGCGACATCTGAGAACAACAACAACAACAACAACAACAACAACAACAACAACAACAACAACAACAACAACAACAACAACAACAACAGCAGAAACGCGAAGTATTTAAATGGCACGGTGGCCAATACAAACGAGAGGTAATTACCCGGTGCCATGAATCCAGAAGTGTATTCTGCCAGGGCTGTGGTCGTAAACCGCGAGTAGGATTCCTTGTAATGTTCGTTAGTAACTGGATCCACCGGTTCAAGGAAGAAGTTTGAAACTGAAACAATCCAAAAAGTAAGCAACTAAAGGTCACGAGGGGTGCCATGTAGCCCGAAAGTACTCATTAAACACACACACACACACACACACACACACACACACACACACACACACACACACACACACACACACACACACACACACACACACACACACACACACACACACACACACACACCACACACACACACACACACACACACACACACACACACACACACACACACACACACACACACACACAATCAGCAACATCAATATCGCCTGTTCGAAGCATTCACGTGAACATCGAAACATTAAGCCATTAGACGGGCGCTCATCTCACTAACTGAACAAGCACACATCATCAGCGGTCAGTCGATGGCCCTTTACTACTAGCGGTCACAGTTCCGGTACGATGAGGAACTCTAAGCCGCACACGAAGATCTCGTGTGTGCCACTCGTGACGGAAGCGTTCCACGGTACAACTTTCGCCGCATTACACGCTGTGCGCCGCCCCCTATACCTCCGAAATGCGTGATAACGCGGCCTCGAAGAATGGACTGTTACGCTGCTCCTAAGCTGCCCTTTTTTTTTCTTTCTGTGCTCATCTTTACAGGAAAATCGTGAGGGATTTCGCTGGACAGAGCGGGTAAGCTGAAGCTTCTCCGTGCACTGAACCGCACCGTGCGGCGGCCTCTCCGCCCGCGACCGGGAGGGGAGACATAGGGCGGAGGTGAGAAAGAGACCCAATTTCTGGAGCTTCCTCTCGCCTCAACGTCTTCTGAACTTCCTTCCCGGTTGTTGGCGGAACGGAAGCCGCACTTGCTTGAGCGGTAGGGCATCTTGAGCGTCACGTGAGCCTGATGCTCGATGTGACGAAACTTGTACGCACTGTGACGCACACGGCAGCAAGTAAGCGTAACGCTGAGAACGACGGCACGGATACACCTCTGTCGCAACAGCCGCCGTTGAAACAAGACTGGATAGGCAAGGTACCATTGCAATAGAATGAAACAGACGAGATGTTCTTTTCCGCCTAGCAATGCTTGCGCTTGCGCTATAGTGAGTCTGACACTTCTCTTGGATAGTAAAGGCCACGGGATCAAGTTTAACCGTTTGAAGGTCGTGCTTACTTGCCCTTGATTATTTGATTTTCTTAACACTCGCCTTTTTTTTTTCTCGCCGGTGTACATAGGAACTTGCGGGTGTACTAAATTTTTAAACCATGGGACCGTCTCCAACGGAATAGTAACTTTCAAGAATTCTTCTGCTCCTAGTGCTGCATAGACAGCGCAATTTAAAGCTTTTTTCCTGCTTGTGTACAAGCTTATACCAATTGCCTTACAAGATGCTCTACCCTTTGTGCGAAGTACTCACTAGACGGTGTGAAGGAGAGATTTGATACAAACGGATGTGTTCTATTATTTGACAACAGCAGACAGGCAACGGGAGGCGGCATTAACGGATATTATCTATTACTTATAGAATACTGCCTATCATTAGTCAATGCTGCAAAATATAGGCAGGTGACGCTATTATAGGACTAATTACGGTATAGGCTTCATGTAGGCCACAACGTCGTACTAAAATGAGTTACGTATTTCCTTATGTATACTGCTTCTTTACTAGATATATAGTCATAGTGGAGCGTTTGTCCTAATTTTCCTCACAAAGAGCCTCCTTATTTAGTCATAATTAAGCTCGGAAAACGTTTTCCTGCTGATGAAAACAGAGGAAACCTGCTTAGGAAATTCTATTTGATTTCCTGCAAGCTGCTCCCTAAGAAGAGCCAGCCAAACATATGATACCAAATGTCGGCACTGGTGAATTCTGAGTGGCGCCGCGGTCTGTATTTTTAGTTTTTGTTTATTTTGGCACCTGCAGCGTTAGCATTTTTGAGTCTGATATGTGTCACTCTTGATAACAGTTTATTTCTCATTTCCTTCGCCTGTTTTCGGTGTGTCTGTGCCGCTCTTTTTAGAAGTGTTCTAGAGCCCATACAATGTCCGAAATGTTACCCTTGGACCTAGTCGCGCCCACTTGGCCAGTTAGACCAAGAAAGATGAAAAAGGTATTCACATACAACTAGGACTATTGAGAAGTCATTCACACTAATGAATGTTTAAAAAAATATGAACTATTCGAATGTACAGTTCGCAAACACAGCGTCGTCTTTCCGAAACGTCCACTCATGCGATTTCAACATAGCGTTTTCTAGCACGCTACAGTGTAGAGTTCCTGTCGTGTGTCCAGCACTTATATTGCTGTTTTGAATTCGGCGTACAAAAAAAAAAAAAAAGGAAACAGTGCGCTGTACTACGCGCGGTCACATGCACCGTGTGTTCTTTTCGATTTATACAGGAACTACGAAGTCTGCTTCAGAGTCAGTGCAATAAATGTGGACGCACGATTTCTGTCGAGCTGGTAGACTCTGTCGCGAACCGCTTCGAGAGCCTCGGGGCGCAAGTGAGATGCTGAATTGGCGAGGCACGTATCGTAGAAAGGAAGCCAGATGTCTTTCGTCGCCTGAGGCCAGAGGTCGAAGAAGGTCTCTAGCTGGGAGTTCACGTCCATCTGAAAATGAGACGAAGAAAGCCTTCAGAAACGCACGTTTCTCTGACCTGTACAGACTCACAACTGTACTCGTTCT
The DNA here is from genome assembly GCA_013339685.2 of Hyalomma asiaticum. Lineage (NCBI taxonomy): Eukaryota > Metazoa > Arthropoda > Arachnida > Ixodida > Ixodidae > Hyalomma > Hyalomma asiaticum. The sequence goes on from CM023484.1 coordinate 85,899,965, forward strand.
ATATTGGCAATTCCACAATCTGCTCCTTCATCTGGCAACATTGCTCAAATAAACAAAGATGGCTAGGATCACGGAGGGAAAAATAGGAGGCGGCGTCACGTGATTTCTCCAGCCTTGGCAAGCCAACCTCTGTCGCCTGTGCGCGGTGCCTCTGGGGTAGGATGAGGCCCTTCATAGTTGCCAGACCGCTCGAGATTGTTTGGAAGTGGTAACCTTTAGTGACGCTTCGTCATACGATATTCTACCGCTTGCCTACCATGTGACCGGGGCACAATTCCTGTGATTCTCTTCTCTAAATGTTCTGTGCCTAGACATCAAAATTTCCACGAGACGCTTTCTCCTAGACTTTTTCCTTCCTCCATAGCTAGGATATCCAGGGTCACGGCGATGCCTTCGTGTGGCGCTGTGCTGAAGTTGCTGGCTTGGAGCATCATGTCGCGGTCATTTGTCGAATGCGAAAGACTGCGTGCGCTGTCCATCCCTTTATGGTATTTCGGTCTAAGTGGTTTCAGTGACGAAACGACGTTCCGGTGCGCGTGCAAGCGCCCAGCCTGTTCGACGAGTGCCACTACAGATAGGTTTTGAAAATCGGGGACCTTCCAAGCGAGCCGGAGGTTGACGTAAGCTACTGTTCTTGTGTAGTAGACCTCTCAGAAGGATGCGTTTCTGGGAAAAGGATTTATCGCCACGGAATTCAACTCCGCGCACACCATTGGAAAGCGAGGTGTCGGTGCGGTGAAGGGCCTAATGCCCCGAAACCTAATTCAAACGTAATTTGCGGTTGCGTTGGTATTTCTGGCGAACACATGAACTGTCAACGTGGCAGGTTGAGCGAGAACGCAACATCGTTCGCCTACAATCTACTTGCCGCTTCACTACTACGTTGCGTGCGTCGAAATGTAAATCAGCCGCATTGTTTCTACCAGTTGATTTGAGCATCAGTAACACAATGGCTGACACATAAAACGAGCGTTGAGGAACAGCTCTGGGCCGTCCGGCAAGCCCAAGATGCCGCCCGAGTTCAAGGCGTGTACAAATAAAGTCTTCTTCTCTCTGCAGAGTTTCGCGTGCATCCAACATAGAGGAAAGCAGTTTCCTAAATGAAGGTATACATCTGCTCTTTCGGAAGCCGATATGATATTGAAATAACACAGAGACACATTTAAATAATGCTCTAGCGGACCGGGAGAATGAATTAGTTGCGAGTGAAGTGTTCGGAATAAACCAGGATATAGTGTATGCCATTTTCTTGCTGATGCATGAGCTTCTTATTCATGAAGCCTGTCGTAGCGCGTCGTCATGCTTCTCTCGGGAAACGGTACAATGTGGCTTTCCACCGCGATGACGGATTTTTAGGTGCGCAATAGTGCTATTTTGACAGGGCTTTTTTATTTTTCGGTCTTGCGCGCCGCCGTATAACGATGATAAGGAAAAGCTATACAACTGTATCTTTAGCGCGCAGTAATGCGATAACGTACAGCTGACCCTGGATCGACGGTTTTCAAGGCGCGCCAAATAGAGGCGACTGCAGTATTTGGCAGGAATGGCAAATAGGAATTTTTACTTCGCAGTATTATAATTTTTGTGAAAGTCCACAGTTCATGGCCAAATGATCTCAGTGAAAACGCGGTCTGAGTTCTGCGGAGGCCATTGGGGAAACCGGGAAGGAAATGGTGTCTAAAATGGGATCGTTATCATAAGCGGACGCTGCCTAACACAGGTGTGCGCACAGGGGAGGGCGGAAAGGGGAGCCTCCCCAAATCTAATCGAAACGGGTCGTCAATTCTTGCCCACACCCTTACACTCCTCTGAGTTGTGACCGTAACATCATCACGTGTATCGAAAAAAGTTGGTGGTGGATTGGAGGGACTCTGGAGTGAGAGTTCACTTGCCCTATAGCAGAAATTCGCTCGCGCCTTAGGCTGCTTTACATAAGAAAAGAAATTCCCCGGCTTTTTATGACATTGTAGGACGACCGGGCAGCGGCGACCAGGCAGCGATCTCTATTCCTCATAGAGATTCCTTGATGTCGGTCATCGTGATCTCATTATAAGCCTAAATTAGTCTGGCCTCACGCGAATGTCCTCGAAACTAGTTTGACATTAACTGAATGTAATTTGACATATACTGCAAAGACGAACGGTCATTGACGTGTGGCGCACACAAACGTAGATCCCAGGCAAATAAAGGCGGGCATACGCCCCAAGTGATTGTATTGTAGTTGATCATGCTGTAATTGACAGGGGTGTCGTTGTACTGATATCACGATCCATGATTCGTGTTAGTGATACATCGATACCATGTCACGCCAGTTTTGATGTATACTAAGGGAACGAGGCGCAGTTTTTTTTAATCCATTTCATTTTTGGCACCATTCGAGTTCACGCCGACGACACTGACATTTTTGCGTTTCATGAGGCATACAAGGCTTAGCCTCACTCAGATGACAGGGAACATTGTTTATCTTCGCTGGTCTTTTCTCTTTTGCAATGGCAGCTCCTTCTTTACCTTAGTATTTGGCCTTACAACATTGCAGTGACCTGTAAGACAGCGTAGCATAGGCTTAAGCGACTAGGTTATGCGAGACAGAGATATGGCAATGCAGCCTACGCAGTGATCGACTGAAAACGGATGAGGACGAAACAATCCCGTTTAACGGGCTGACTGCGGAAGATGACGCGTTGGGCTGATATTGCCGAGATAAAATTGACCGAATAGCTTCATAGAGAACGTGCTTCGTGTGCTTCTCAAGTCTAGCTGTGGGACGCAGTGTTAACGCGATATAGCGCTAACGAGATCATGCCGCAGCAAACCCGGTGGCGGCTTTGGTTCCGGCTTCGACGGTCGAAATAACGTTATAACTACCACCGTTTACCGGAACAACGGACCATGCAAGCCATGGCTCAGGTGCTTTAATTAATCACGGCTTTATTGTAAAATATCGAATAGTACATGCATAGAAAACTATATGAACCAATCGCTTTGTCGGTTATAGTGTCTGGTGCAATACAGAAAGTGTGCTGTAGGTCAGTCATGCGTATCTAAAAAATTTGACAGTACAACAATAACAACACTCGAAATTTGCGTGCCTGATAACAAATTGTAAGCAAATAATAACACGCTCGGTTAGAAATAATAAAGCGTTTACGTACTAGAACAAATGTTTCTCGCCCTTTTTAATAAAAGGGGCACATCATTCCAGGTTAGGCCACCAAAAAATTCCACCAAGCCTTCGCCATGCACAATATTGTAACAGTGAGGACAACAGTTCACTGTACAGAATTGGGTGTCTCGAAGTAAAATCCGCCAGTAATGTTGTAAATTACCACTGAACTTAAACCACGACCACTACTAAAACCTGCCCACATGATAGCTCAAAATGTAAGTTGAATGTATGAGAAAACATAATTCTACTACGATGAAGTTGGAAAATTTCCAACATATTCAGAGATGACACTAACTTCAATGGAATATTTTATGAGAAGGCGATGCGAAGGTGCCCCAATGGCTCGACAGCGTTCCGCTCTTAAAAGGCGAAGCTTAAGTGTCTTGCAACTGTTCTCTACAGGTTTATTTGGTTCTTCCCTGATGCGAAAAGGTTTAAAGGGGCCCAGGGACCTTTCACGAACAAGGTCAGAAAACGGCATCATTCACTCACGGGGGCATCTGCGAACATGCGAGCCTAATATTATCACACTGTACGCACCAAATGATTCGCAATTTCCGTTCAAACGCTGCTGGAAGGCGTCTACTGTTCTTCCAACGAACGACGTGACTCTGTGGCCAGGCATAGCAGTGCCTAATTTCATGATCGCGGAAATACCACCCGCTATGCCTTATTCGTTTGTTTTGAATTCAAGAAATATAATGAAAATGTGCGTATCTGTTTCAAAGAGCAACGAAAGCAGTCAGGCGACGTAGACGGTACCTGCAATGACGCCATTTGTTGAAAGAAGAGCCGGCTGTGTTCCAGCTGTGTTCGAAATGAAATTGGCAACCGCCTGGGCCGTGCAGTGCAATATTATTTGCTTAGCGTTTTCACAGGGGCCTCTACGACAGATGACACCGTTTTATGCCAATGTTCAAAAAGGGCTCTGGGTCCCTTTTCACCCCTGAGTTGTCACTAGTTACACGCTGTCATCACTGGAGCGAAAATCCGACACGCGACGTGATGCTCGGCACCTCTGCGCTCACGTTCCGTGGAGGGAAACACTCCGAGGAAAAGTGTGTTCCTTTTGTCCTATACAACTTGCTTAATTCCAGCTGCAGCTGTCTCTCGAAGTTTGCACCGTCCATTTTTCCGTGTGTCCTCACGAAGACGTCGGCTGAAATGCTGGAGGTCCTCTCAAAGGGAAAGGATCCTCACTAGAGAAAACTGTGGTCTTATGCGCTACGAAAACGTCGCACTATAGGTTGCCGAACCCTCAGCACTTCGATTCATTGCCTCCAAGTCAATCGCATTTGGTATTTATGTAATCGATTACAGGAAAAAAAAAACTCGATGAGCTAGAAGGATCGTCCATTAGAAGAAGTAATAAAAGCCTAACAAAATTACAGTAAAATGTGGTCGATTACCAGTAATCCGTTGCTTGTGACTCGTTGCCTAAAAGTCTGCATACATCATACGCACATCATGCAGAACAAGATTACTGAAGTGATGCTTCAAGCTACAGCCCAAAAGCACCGCCAATAACTCCAACAGACACGGCGTTACCCAAGGTCGAAACTATAGATGCTGATTCACGGAGCTCATGGAAGACTTTTTAGCCGTGAGGATCTTAACCGCCTGCAACAAAGGACTGCGCCGACAGGTAACTGAGTGGTTAAGTCATTGGCATTTGTACAGATGACACCGCACGTACTGGAGAAGATTATTTCTATTATATTCCCTCGCCTAGGATGGGGACAACATCAGAAAGATAACAGAGAGTGTAGTTTGTGTTTTGAGTGTTGTTCTCCCCTTACCCGCTCACATTAATGACATCGGAAATCTGTAAATTTTATAACAAACACTGGCTTAGAGTGGTTGCAGTGGTTTGGAGTTTTCGCGTGAGTTATAGAAAATCCACACACTTAATTTCGCTCGCACAGATTAGGTAAAACACGAATTGCCCTTAATTATGGCTTTTAATAAGACGGCAACTAGCTTACTGGCTGAAACACACAATTCTAAACGGAAAAATAACGAATTATGCATTGATAGCGATAAAACGTCCCTAATAATTTGTCCATAGCAGGTAACGTACTAAAGAATGGATGTAGGTTATTGATCTATCGCTGCCACAACGGAGAGTAAACGAGTGCGAGCCGGGACATAAGAAGGCGGTCTATAGGCTTGTATGCAACTGCGACTTTGTTACGTATAATAATTTGGCCTCCAGAATGGTCAGGAGCGTAACAACTTCTTGCAGAGGTACGATATATGGGACACAGCGATTATTCGATGCGGAAAAGTGTAGAGTTAAAAAAAAAACAATTGACTCTTGCATATACTGGCAACCAAAAGCACTGCTGATATACACAACGCGGTCATAATAATCGAGTGCTTTCCGGGCACCGGTTACACGATCTAGAAGGCAGCCGTCGAGTGTTATATCAACGTGCGGTGATATATCGAAGTGTATGTATGGCCTGCACGCCATATGGACGGGCTAAAACTCAAGCTTTGCGCCAGCCATCCAGAAGACGCAGCGATAATGCGTTAATGAAGTTCCCCGTGCATTAGAACCTGCCGGAACGTGCCGCGCATATAGCAACGCCGCTACATTGATCTTGGGCCAGCACACATTGATCGTTGCACATACCGTGACGTCGAGGGGCTCTGACGGGTCCCTGGAATACACGAAGTCCACGTCGAAGGTCACCAGCGGTTGGACGCCGTACTCGAAACCGAGTTCGAACAGCCGAGTTACGGGGTCTTCCTTGGGCTCGGGCCCAATGTAGGCAGGATGAAGCTTGAACTTATGCAAGAACTGGCTCAAGCTGACGTCGCCGTCGCGCAGTGACAAAGCGTACTCGTAGCACGATCGCTTCAGCCGATCCCCTATGGACATACGCTGAGCGCTTAGGAGGCCTGCTGACGTCACTGGAGACTGGCGCAGGAGCGACGGCACTGTGCCGAACCCGTACGCTGGTGTCGTAGATGACCGCAGGTCTGAAGGCGCCTGCATGAAGACAAGTTGCAGTTACAAAACGGGTGAGAAACGAATAACCGCTTTTTTCATTTTGATTCATGGCATTTGGATGCCGTGGGCCTAAGCAGCATTGAGGCCCTCAGAAAACACATGAGGATTTAGTGACGAGGCCCTGTGTAATGGTGTTTAACCATAAGTGTGCAATTAAATAAATGTCTCGGATCCACCGTCTCAGGTGTCACAAGTTCTAGTTAGTGATTCCAAGCCAAGAGTTCACTTCGGCGTCCATGCGTAGTATGCTGTTGTGGACGTCGCGTTAAAGAATGACTGCCACATAACCATACCTATAACGACAAAACTCAAACCTCCGCAAGTGATCTTCAACTTCATTTCCCATACGTTGTGTCTAAATCGAACATCCTCATTCGTATTCACTATTCTACCTAGTTCGCATGAATCTGCTACAAATTGATTACTCGGTTAGTGCCAGTCAAGAAGTGAGTGGTGACGTGTTTACAACGAACAAGTCGCTACGGAAATATGCAGCGGGACGTTACAGGATGAAAGCACTGAAGGAAGAAAGAAATCAAGCATTGGTACCATTTGAGGACATAATGGAAACGCGCACGTATTTTCGTGTGGTTCGCGGGGACCTCTATTAAATTTTTTTTCTCGTCTCGCACGCGTCATCGCTCGGCGCAGGCCGGTCTTGTTTTGTCTAGTGCTTCTCACGTAATTCGGGCTGTTCTGCAATCTTCGTATTCGCCGCACGTATATATGACTATCATCAATATTGTATACAAGCATAAGTGACAACATTAGGACGTGCTATGACTCTAGTATAAAGGCGGAGGCACTTCACAACTGATCAGTTTTTACTGACTACGGACGCGTGTGCTAGCCTGTATCGCTGTACTGTGCGATTTGCTTGCTTTTCTGGGCACAGGATCGCCCGGTAAGCAGTTCGACCGTTAATACTGCTCGTACAGCGTCCTTGATCGTCACGGCCACGTCACAATATTGCCACGTACATAGGTCATGTGACACCGGGAGAGTGATTATACTCGTGGTTGTACATTATGCGTCTGTCGACAGCTCATGCCGAAGCTATTCGCGTGCAATGCAGTGGATTCAGCGGTGGGAGATTGTGGCCTAACAAGTGTCTACTTCATCAAGGAGAGAAACTCGGGACGCTGATGTCCCGAAAAGTGTATCACCACTCCACCCTGAAAATGCTCACTGCTCACTGCCTTGTGATGGCCAGAAGTTCCAATGGTGGTTTGCTGTCTGGGTCTACCCTTTCGGTTACACCACAGCTTTACTTACTCCCGCTGTTTCACTTTTGCCGCCGGTTACACCACAGCTTTACATAAGCCGGTTACACCACAGCTTTACCTACGCCAGCTGTTTCACTTTTGCCTGGCGGTAACAGTGAAACAGCGGACGTAAGTAAACCACCTGGGGTTCTTTAACGTGCACTGACATCGCACAGCAGCAGGGGGCCTCAGCATTTCACCTCCATCGAAACGCAGGCGCGGCGGCAGGGATTCGATCCCGCGTCCTTTGGATCAGCAGACAAGTCCCATAGCCACTAGCCCACCGTGGCGCGGGCACAATTTCACGACTATAGCGCTTCCTCCGGTTTTGTCTTGCCTGCCAAAGTGTTTGACGAATCGGAAGCACTATTAAAAATTGAAATTATTGTAATTCCGCGGCTCGATGAATGGTAAAATGGCCCAGGTGAGCGCAATTTATTTGGTTTTTGTGACTTATCACCTTTCCATCAAGTTCCGTTGTATGCTGTGTGAGGCGCCGCGAGCGAGAATCAACGTTGCAGACGAAGGCGTTGAAGTCGAGGCAAGGATCGACCTGGCCCTTCAGTATGGTATGCAGATAATTGGCCACTTCAAAGCAGTCGTCCGCCTTGCACCCAGTGAGCCAGCGAAAAACCTCGAGGTCGGGATTGTGCAACGACTGGGGGAACTCCGTTGGCGCCGTCGGAAAGGTCGGCTGGGTGAACTCCGGTTCCGGTGTTGTCTGCAGTGCATCGGATATCGAGATAAACTTGACAAGAAGAGACGTGACTAAGAAATTTGAGATTATTTTAAATACAGGCAGCAGTGAAACGGCTCACTCGTAGCCGTGACTACGAATCGCGGCTATATACGAAACATCTCGATGTTACGGAAATGAGGCGGTCGCAACTGCCCTGTGACGCTGATCGCGAAGCGAGCAAATATTCGGTTTCGGTCTATCCGCGAGTGTTCGTGGCTAGTCGTTCGCTGGCCTATTTTGCGATCGATTGACTAAAGGCACTAGCAGTGAGCTAAGGCGGTGATTTCTCGACCACAAGTGACCGCGACCCTTTGTGAGTATCACGACTGGTTTCGTAGAGACGTCAATGTTATTCAAACCATCTAGGTGCATAACGGTCGCGCAAATTTGAAAGTCTCTACTAGCAATACAGTTTAGGACTGCGAACTGACATTTTCGCTTAGTAAAAAAAAAAAATGTATGTGTCCACAGAGTCCGTAAACACAGTGTGCAGACATAATAATAATAATAATAATAATAATAATAATAATAATAATAATAATAATAATAATAATAATAATAATAATAATACTCTTTATTCTGGCATGTGTAAAACAGTTACATGCCACCGAGATCAGGCAAAAGGAAACAGACGTAGCTGTTTCCTGACTAGGCCTACATCCCGGCACGTGAACAAAAACAAGGACAGCAGTGAGACGCAGCAGAGTGACAACGATTCCCTACGGAAGGGCCTAAACTACAATGTTGCTTCACGCAGCTGGCGACCGTCAAATGTTAAACCACCCGTTTCAGTGAGTTGAGTGGACAAACGTTTATTGTTAAAAAAAAAGAAAAGAAAAGGAGATTGGCGAGGCATGATGGTGGGGCCCCTAGTAAAGGGTTCCACTGGCCTCAGCAGACTGCCATGCCTGGTCGAGAAGTGCCACTTGGGCCTAAAATCAGTACCACAACCAACAGGCAAGCCTTATTTGAAGTGCAGGCGGAACTTAAGCGCTTGGCCACATGTACACGTCTGCATGCTACCATGACAGCATGCGGCAGCTACCGCTAAAATGTTATGCTACGGTACAATGCTGTTCGCGCGGGCGATAAAGAAAATCAGAAAATATATCAGTGGTAATGGCTAGGTTACCTCTGTCTGGACGTCTTTTACTGTATGAAATTCCGCCGCTTGGCCATTAGAAGGAACCTGAAACAATAATAAAACGCGGGAATGGAAGCTGGACTTCTTTATCGGAATTATTGGAAGGTCACGCTTTACTTCTCATCGCTTAGAGTTACATTACTACCTTACTGTTAGGGACGTGTTCGAGGGTTAATTTGGCGAATAATAATGCGTGGCATTGGGGTTGTACGAATAAAATGCAGTGACCATTCGCATCAGACCTAAACTTTGCATAATAAAATTTGTGAACTAAAAGTGGCACAGCATGAAGATGGGACGTGTGTAATGCTCGGTAATTTTCATTTGTCGGTGGACTTGGAGTGCGGAGTTTCAAACTAGTAACATGAGAGTCACCACCGCTGTTGCTTGTTTCTAACAGCGACATATGCGTACTAACAAATCAGTTGCAAATATGCGAAATCTGAAGAGTCGCCTACACGAAAAAAAAAAAGCAATAGTTAAGGCACCTAACGAGGAGTTATTTGAAAGCTTCCAAAATTTATGTTCACAATGGTCCCCCGCTCTACAGGAGAAGCTTCAACGGACGATGTATGAAATAGAAAAGGTTCAGTCCACTTAGCTTCTGCAGCACAATAAAGCCAGCTTCACTCGATTCAGGCTTTTTATATGGAGTGATTGGTCTTAATGAAAGCGGGGCGCGCACAATTGACTAACCCATCGATGTAGCAGGAGTTAACGCCAGCTGATACTATTTCACGTTATACGAGGCGTCCGCAGAAGCCGGAGACAGAAAGTTAAAACATGTCGGGCATTTTACAGGATAGCTCATTAAAGTCATCGTGAACACCCACACGCATTAATCAATATCTCTGAGCTCTTAACGTAGCTTGACTCTCACCGTTATTTTTTATGCCTCTACCTTTTTCACATAGTTTGCATTCATAACAGCCATCTGGACAATGAATTAATCTCGAATCTCTGCAATCAATCCGCTTGCATTCATCGCTCTCATAAAGCAGAAATCACTTCTACGTGTACTGATTATCGTTACCACTGTTTTTCTTCTTCGCACGTGCTTCCCAGGAAGGGAACCGCCTTCTTGGAAGCATCGTCGGCATTGAAAGTCATAAACTTTTCAAAATAGCACAGGCTGATATTGCATCACTAGAAGGCTAACAACTTGTAGTTCTGTGGTTGTTTTTCGACTACACACTCCGTTTATATAATGCCACTTGACTTGAGGATGTCAATAAAAGAAATGACATGACTGACGAGGTACGCGAATAATTCCTACTTTTAGAGCTTTCACGCGTAATTCCCTAGGAAAAAGCGCATGTCGCGGACTTAGCAAAAATCTCAAGATATTTGAGCAGGTACACCACATGTATTTGTATTTCTGTCAGTTCATGTGAATAGGGCACTGACTATTATTAGCTGAGAAGTTCATCATATTATGAGCTGTGACTATTATGAGCTGCGTAACACAGTCCGCTTCGGCCAGCAAGTAATGATTTCGTTTGTTTGACCTTGGTGCAGAAGCGATGGGGCCATTAGATATTGGTTGTTCTTTAAGGATGTTCCCTTTTGCAGAACCCGGCTTATCAGAGTCATGAGTTATAACAGTGGCGGTAACAGTATCCTATAAAACTTTTTGAAAGCATGGGCGTGATCTCTTCATTTTCGGTAATAGCAGAGCAACTACGGCTAAGAACCCATTGGACTGGAAGTGATTTATTTCGTTTTGACAGAGCTTGCTCCATGTAGCAAGAGTGCACATATTCTACGAGCGATCACTTTGGTGGCTCTCGTTACATCGAGTGACAGACTGAGCTCGCGCGAAGGGCAAAACGTTAGCCAATCGCAGTTGGCGAACAGCGAATTGGGAAAAGAGGAAATAGCCATACATCTTATAGCGACACAGGTCTACATGTTCTGTACCATTTCGATATACCCTAAGTGAGCTGCTTAGCTCACAAGAGCACGGAAAAATCAAAGTGCAAGCACGTGACATACATATAGTAGTTACCTTTGGGCGTCGTCGCTTTACTGTCGGCTCAGGAAAATCTGTAATTGGCCCGATCTTTATTGGCCGTCGTGGCAGAGAATTTCTACAGACAAGAAAAAAAAGAAAACACGGCATTAGTGGTCTTATGTCTATGTGGACATTGCGATTAGCATGACGGCGTCTTGGCGATCTTCCGTCAGCGTTCGAAAGGCGTAATAACAGTCTCAGAGCACTTGGTAAATGCAAGAAGGCAGTTCATAAGGTGACCCCTACTGTCGTGTAACACACATCAAGCGTGTGAACGTGGTTCCTTGTAGGCGGGTCGCTCTTGCTGCTGTTATCTTCCAGTCGATGAGGCGCGAGCCTCGGAAGCGGACATGCATTGCTGACATTGTGGCACGAGGTCATCCCACACCCCCATATACCGCGGCGCCAGAGTAAGCGCAGTTCAATGAACGGCATTGTCAAACGCTCGACCGGTTCGAGAAAGCTTTTTCGTGCGCATACTTTGAACTGTGGAGTTAGAGTGGGTCTGACAATATGCACCCTAATAGCTTCGATACATTTGGCAAATGACGCAGTTTAGGAAAGCCTGGATACATCAGCTGAACTTGTATAGAGCTTGATCTTTTTGTACACGTATTTTCTTAGTGTAGCAGGAATGCGCATTGACAATCAGAAAAAGTGACAGTCTTGACCTTTTGCAGTCGAACCAGGGACCTCGGGGTCTGACCTGCGAACTTTGGCAGCCTAACAGCGCGCGAATGTAACTTGGCATGGGTTGTAAAGGTTAATATTAAATCAGTGGTGCGCGACTCGCACCTGCGCAGCCCAGGAACGTAACCGCATTCGGCGCAGGTAGTAGTCCATGAAACTGCGGTGTCTTGACCGCCTCCACCCTTCCAAGTTCCCTGCCTTATTGGTCTCTAGTGTGTGCGAGTCCCTACTAAAGAAGCTTAAAGGTATCGGAAGCAAGTAGTCCAATGAGCGTGAGAGGCAACCCACGGTAGCAATACCGTACGTGCACCGTATCTCGCACAATTTGAAGAAGGTACTCTCAAAATACAATGTCAATGTTGTGTTCACGGCTCCATGCAAACTTTCAAAGGTATGCCCCATGACTTCAAAAATAAAGAGCAAGAATTGTGATAAGAAACACGACACTACTTTCACCGAATGTGAAACGAAAGCCGTTTATAAAATCCCGCTCAGATGCGATAAAGTTTACATGTAGGGCAAACAGGTCGGTGTTTCAATGATAGGGCCAGAGAGCATGCGTTGAATGTTAGGGAACAACTCTGGAGGACACCTGGCCGAGCACTGCAAAAGATGCGGGTGCACACCCGAGTTTGCGCGCACTAGTTTCGTAAAGAAGCGGGCACCAGAGAGGACGGAAAGAGAGATAGTTGATGCCTACTACATTTTAAAGGCCGGTGACAACTGCATTAGCACGCCTTCATTAACACTCTTGAACAGTGAAGTGACCTTCCTGGAAGGACACGTATAAAAAAATTTTCACGTCATTCGGGAAGTGCATTTTTCTTTTTTTTACCTTTTATCTTTTTACCGATTGTTTTTACTTTTCCCGTTTTATTGACGCCTCATTGTACGTTTAAGACCTGTTACCGTTTTTTGGCTGGTTTTTCTGTTTTGTGACGCACCCCTTTGGCCTTTAAGTATTGTTGTCGTTTTGCCGGTTTTTATTGTATGCGACGCACCCCATTGGCCTTTAAGTTTTGTCGTCGTTTTGCCGGTTTTATTGTTTTTATCCTTTGTGACACACCCGATTGGCCTTTAAGTATTGTTGTCGTTTTGCATATTTTATTATTTTTTTTTTTGTGACGCACCCCTTTGACCCTCTAAGTATTGTTGACTGTCCTCCAGTGTGTGTGTGTTATGCAGAGCCGTTGGTGTTCGCTCTATGCGACCCAATCCTACAAAGTTTCTGCTAGCAACGCGTATTGCTTCCTTTGGCCTTGTTTCCTTCCTCCTGCAGCGTCACTTTTGTAATCAAATGGACTGGCGCGAAAACTGAAAAATAAGTCATGGAGCATGCAATGTGTCCAGATACGATTTCATGCCACATTGCTTCAAGATATGATATTCCTCGTAGTTTCCTGATTAACGCGAGTGTCATGCCCTTGCCGCCCTTTGTGACTTGTATAAGTGTACGTACGTTTTTTCAATAAACACAGTTGGAAGTTAGCGCCCATCCTGTGCTCTTTGTCTGTCCGTGTGTTCCTTTGCGCTACAATTTTTATAGAAGGCAAAGTGCTTTGTGACGTTACTCAGTGAGGGGGTGATTGAGATGGAATGAACATTTCTAAGAACATATGAGGACTTGCCCGATTTGGGTATGACGAGAGCCTTCGGATGTTTTCGATGCTTTAAGGGGCAAGCCCATCCCCGAGCATGCGTTTTTAAATTTATTACACCGAACGCAGGTGTGATTTAAATATCGGAGAACTGTGCCGCTCCTGCTGTCTTAAAAAGACGATCGATAAACAGATAGTAACGGAAGTGGTTACAACCTTTTTAGCAGCTTTACCACATTTTTTCTCACTGTTTGCAGCTTTAGACGTACGGGAGAAGAAGTTTGCGAGGGTTAATAAGCCTAACTACATGTGTACATGACGCGTTGGTAAACGCTACTGCCTCCACTGGCAGTAGTATGCTATGTTGTAATTGTGACAAGCAGGCTTACGTGGTATTGAGACAAGCCATAATTGATTTGATTATGTTGAAATGAGAGTCTCGCGGAACGTCGTGACACACATGTGCACAAAGAGTAAAATATAAAAATCTCTATCCAAAACAATCATTACTTATATGAATCCATATCTGCTCACCTGTACAGAGTGTGCTTCCTTAAGTATGGCCATAAATAGCATAAACGTTGACGTTAAAGTACATATCACGGTGAGCCTTTTATCCTCTGCATGCGATAGCTAGTGTGTGCCGTCTTTTCTGGTTCGAACATGATTCCATGTACGCTGGCATGTAAAAATTTCTATATGCAGCGCATTCACAGTGCTAATCACATGAATTAGTGATTGCTAAGTAGTGTAACACGATGTAATTAGTCGGTGCCAATTAGTACCACTGGACAACACAGCAGCACTTCGTTTTTATTTGATCTTATCCTTTTCTAAAAGAATCAAGTTGACATGGCAACGTAAACAGCACATATAAACCGAATAACCATAGGCCCGATAAAAGGCCGCCATGATAGTAAGGTTTGGTTGCTCCTTTTATTTATATGCAGCAACCTGAGATGTTACTACCATGTCATTTACTAGATTCAGTTACTGCTAACGTAGTGAATACTGTGACACGCATTTACTACCTCAAAGTTAGTCAGTAGCACTATACCTTTGTTTTTGAGTGTGTAGAGGAGATTCGGCCGTGGAGTGCAATTGCCCTCACTTCTTGTTGAAAGACTGATGGATCCAACAAGCGGCCTTTGTGTTTAGGGTGACGTTGGGTTGATTCGGAAGCTATGCATTCTGGATGGCCTGTAATACGCCGTAATTGCTGCCTTCAAATTGTTCAACTAAGCGAAGTGGTTGCTCTCGCTGGAGCAAAATGACAAGCTGGACTGGTAGAAGACAGCACCGTCCACGTTTTCTGGGCGCTTAGAACAAAAAAGCTATAAACTCTCTCGTCTGGGCAATTTGGAACTGTCCGGTAATGGAAAGTATAGCGGGGTAGCCGCTACTTAAGACAGTACCTAAGCGGCCTTTTCATAACATAAGAGCGTCAGTACTAGCGTTGGGAGGTTAGCTTTCTCATGGGCATTGGCATATGCGGCTACTTGGTTTTCCTACGCACGTTTCTCTCGTGCGGTTCGAGATGTGTCGAACAAGAGACTTTCGACAAGAATACACGCAACTGTACGACAGGTAACACGAACTGCAGTCGAAACTGCAATTTCTCTTGCGCTATAGATAGGAGCCACAAAAAGCATAGTAAGCTGGTTTCACCAAGCAGTGTTAACTGCACAGCAAAGGTTGCTGCGGCAGGTTAACTGAATAAAAGAGAAAGAAATCGGGAGAACACGGATAATGGTAGCATTCATTATTTGTGGACGCGATCTGAGAGAGATGCTATTGACACATCCTCCACTTCAAGGGCCACTAACACTGAACACAATAAGATAGGTTTGACCTTGTCCTTATTCGCATAAGATCTCAAAAGAAGACCTTGAATAGTGTGCGAGGTTCTTAATTACGGCAATTGAACTAAGCTCTATGGAATAATGAGAGACAAGCTTGTGGAACAGTACTTAGGCGGATTCTTACATTGCTTTCGTACTGTTACAAGTTTGTATAACACGTTCCATGAAGCTATTGTACAAAACGAGTGGTGCGTTCAAGTTGGTCTGATTAATATTGATGGAGTGTTGATCTGCAAAACGGGTTTAACACATCTCCACTGAAACGAGCATACGTTCAATAACGTCACGTATATTCAATGCAACACGACACAATCGCATTACGCAATGTGTATTGCGTCAGAGCGCGAAACGGCACGCATTGCTTATCTAAGCCGTGTCTGCACATGCGTACCAAATCGGTAGTTATAGCCAGGTAAAAGACGGCACAGACGAGCGTTCCCAAGACGAGGCCCAGGATGAGGCAGTGCATCGGGTTGAAGCCTTCTTGAAGGACGGAGGCTTCCGACCCCGACCACGGCACCCTGGCCGGTGGCTCTTGCTCCCGCTGGTCCCACGGCTCCGCGGCCTGTGGCGATCTCCCTTCGGCGCCTTCACTATATCTGAGCAGCGGATAACGGAAACAACAAAAAGGAGGAACGACTGAGGTTGTCCATTATGTATACGGGAGGGCATCATTGGAATGACAGTACGGTGTACCAACTCTCGGTCAGCACTGGCCAAAGGGAGCTGAGAATTGGCAAAATTTAGCCAGCTGAAGAAAACGTTATCAGTTACTTTAACTTTAGCTAGATCTCTTAGGTAGCCATCACTAACCGGCACAAGACATATATTGGGAGACATTAGCGTACATTAGCCGTATTTAAGTGCAGACGAGCCAATATTAGCCAGTGCTCAATAGCAGGCAAGTAAGTAGTGTAGGTGGTCTAATATATCTTGTCGGATATAAAGCGATCGACTTCTCGGATTTAACGTCCCAAAAATCACGATATAATATAAGAGACGCCGTAGTGGAAGGCTCCGGAAATTTCGATCGTCTGGGGTTCTTTAACGTGCACTGACATCGCATAGTGCACGAGCCTCAATATTTCGCCCCCATCGAAATGCAGCCGCCGCGGGCATGATTCAATCCCGCGATCTTCGAATTCGAAACCGAGTGGTCGCATATAAAACGACGAACACAAAATCCACATCGCTGTATTCAGCTAAATAATTGTTATTCAGTATTGAACAAAAACGACACAAAATAAGATATATATTACCGCACACTTAGGAAACTTAAGTATGTCGCTATATGATAGTTATATAAATGCAGAGCTGTGGTGAAGGTGTGCGAGTTCCGTAGCCGCATCACCGTGCAGCCTCTATACGACAGGTTTCCGCAATCAGCCGCAAGATACATCAGCCTTAGCGGCAGAAATAGCGCATACTATTTGTTGTCATGAGGACGAGGTCCTGATGTAGATCGAGATGCACTACACAGCTCCCTCGCAAGCTTAAAGGGACCGTCTACCGTCGTTCATCGCTCTCCTGTATTTTGGCTCAATAGAAAGCGTACCTTTCGAAGTGTCCCAGCGTGCAGTGGTTTCTCCAGAAACTGAATAGAAATTATTAAAACACAATTTTTTTTATCTACGAAGTCGCTCCTTTCCTAGTGTAGGCATGCCAGCAACACTGGGTACCGCGCATGATGCGTCGTCGTCTCCCTGGAAACCCTTTCGGGCGCGGGAGGCGGCATCTCAACGCGAACCGGCTTCAAGGTCGACATTCCAGAGGCGACGACGAGGAGGAGAGGCGAGGGAAAGTCGGCGCGCGGGGGTAGCGGGGGTGCGTCTCGGACATGCAGCGCCGCATGCATGACAAGCGCAGAACTACGCGCCTCCGCAGGCAGACGAATTCGAAGGCAGCGCTACCTGCGGCACCCCGAAAGCAGCGAAAACAAGAACAAATTGCTCTTGCACGCTATAACAAAGTCTCTCATAGGGTGAAGTACGCTTGCAACACATACATAATAGTTTTTCAGCAGAGTATGCATACCTGCGTGGGCTGGTTCTCGTACACTTGGAAATTGACAAACACGCTGTTGGGTGTCGCTAGCGGCGTTTTTTTCACCACTTTCAGAGCGAAATTAAAAACATAATTCCTTTTTTGTGGGGTGAAAGCGTGCTCGTTCCCGTAAATGTGACGCACGATCTGCCCAATTTTACCACAATCTTAAAAAAATTTTCTGAGCGGTAGACAGTCCCTTTAATTCACCGTCTGCACAAAGTTTGTCTGCGGAAGAATACCGGCACGCCGTCACAATTCCTATTGGTTTCCACTACTTTAGGACGGGTACACCAAGCGCAATCAGTCGTTTGTATTGGTGGAAGTACTCGGATATGGATAGCCTATGAAAACATGAAATGACAGGGCAGTCCTTATGAGAAGGAGTCTATTAGACTTTCCTAAGCGTTCTGTATCGTAATGGCGTTCTCTTCAGCTTTCCTGTTAGTCGCCCTCGCTGTTTATAAATTTGTACAAATGACACATTGTTTTGCAGGTGATCTATGGCTACCGTTATTTATTTTATTCGGCTGGGATGTACCGCAACATATCAAACTAGGCGAGTGGACTGACGAGCACAAAGAAAGTGCTTACGCAGCGTCGAGTGACGAAGTTTTTCTATCAGATGAGGATGTTTACGAATGGAAGAGTACTCCAGTATGTACGATTATAAGAAATAAATATCATAATATACAGGCAATTTGAAATGGCTATAGAAGTCGTGAAGATATATTAGATTAAGCTGGTCATTTCTGTAACAAAGATCTTGATGAATAACCTCGTGAGCTAAGGCCCAATATTCTGCATCACAGCACACTGAGACATCAATACATACGCATGCACACACTAAAAGGCTTTAAAGTTCTGTAAAACGTCGAAAAATGGCATTTGGGACTCATCTTCACAAATGTCGTTACTTAATCAAAATGCATGAAGGTAACTTACTTGATGTTAATAAACTTGGCCCTGAAACGAAATCGGTTAAGCAGCAGGTGAGTAATCGGTAGCGACTCTCAGTGATCACTAATGGTAACCGTAGGAAGAGTAGAGTAAGCAGAGGTCACATCGTATGCGTTACGTTTATCATTCCCGAAACTGAATCACTTGGTGAACATCACGTTAAGTACAGTAATTGGCGAAATAAAAACCACTTAGTGCAGGCGACAGGTTAAGCAGCTCGTTGTGCACATATCTTTGCTTTAAAAGTCCCTTTTTCGTTTTCATGAATGTCCACGTCCTGAACACATGCGAATCATTCGACAGCTTGGCATGCCCGAATGGTGGGGTTACTGAATTGGCGCCCTGCGCGAGAAAACGGACCCCACGGCAGCTGCGCTATTATGAGCAATGTACCTGCCTGTGGTAACTTGGGAATGATATGGAAACGGCTTGCAGTATCGTTTTGTTCAAGCTAAACGCCCACGTGGGCACAACTGTGGCCCTATTGAAACTGTGGAGCACTTTCTTTGTACGTTACACGTATGCCAATGAGCGTGTGCTCTACGAACATTGCGTGCAATCAATAACACAGAGGCCTCCATAATTTGACTGCGTTCTATAGGCCTTTGAGCCTGTCTCACGCAACAGCGTCGTGCGATCAGCCATTTGTTCATCTATACTGAAGATATCATTGGTCAGCGCGACGAGCTTTAATTTCACCTTTCGTGTCGTCCTGTCTCTTCTTTCATGTAGCGTATTCTACGACTTTCAAACTGTCATTACACGGCATCGTTCATGAATCAGAAAACTGTGTGCCCAACTTTTGGTTTCTTTCCCGCTCTCTATTTTAGTGATTTGCGCTTCCCTATTCCTGCCTTTTTTTCTACCTGGTTCCCCTCTCTTCGAAGAGTAGGATGTCAGCGATGCTTCTACGCCGGCTGAAATTTTCTGCATTCCAATAAAGAGCTCTCTGCCTCTCTCTCTCTCGTTGCCACTTGTTAAAGGAAAACGTGCCAAATTACGAATCAGCGCTCGCTTTCCGCACAGAAGCTAACCAGTGATGAACGTCCGCAGCTGCCTCTGTGAAAATGTCGTTCACTGAAAGGAACGAAGTCTGATTTGGAGAGAATCGGAAGACATTAATCAAAACAAGCGTAAATATCAGGCTTACATCAATTTATGAGCGGAGGTGGTAGTGGTAGGCATTTCTCGTTGTGTCGGCGTCGAGTTCCAAACCTTGTCCTCTGCGCGGCGGTTCTTCTTCTTCTGATGATGATGATTCTTGAAATATGGCGCATACCCACTTGGGAGGATTGGCCAAGACCTGATGTGGTTAAGTTTTAGTTCTTATTGTGCGAATACCACAGCATTATGGATACGAAAGGATAATAAATTAATAATAAATGAGTGAAAAGGAGAACGGAGAAAAAAAGCTATGTAGACTGTTTGTGCACGTGTACTATCAAAACATGGAAATTGTATTTTTTTATACATAATGCATAAGCTGTATCTTCTTCGTCTTCAGCGTTTTGTTGCGTCTATTGTTATACGGCAAAGGTCTGGGCAACACTTGCTATCGGAGAGTGAAAAAAAATAGACATATTTAAAGTGTAGCCGGAATAGGTATCGATGGCTAGTACACATCTTGTTAAAGGACAAGATTTCCGAACGTAACAAGCACAAGGGAAAAAATAAAGTAGTATTGCTTGGGAAAAGGAAAGAGAACACTAGTATCAAAGTTGAACAGGGCCAGCCAGCGGAAAACGATATCGCAGACAGCGATTGCCTGGGATCTAAAGACCGACACGACATAATTTACTGCTGTGACTTTAAGTACTGATTACATTCGTTTAAGTGGGATAGAGATATAGAGGAAGAAAGAGAGAGAGAGAATATTTTTAATAGGCAGGCGCGACTAACTGCTATTACATGCTGTTACAGTTCATTCGAGTACTAGGGTCCCTTGATGTCTTAGTGAAACATTTACGCTTCTTTCTTTTTTTTGGACACTCGCTAGCTCCCACCTGGTAAGTGCGGTTCTGTGGCACGTATATGTTTAAGGAGACGCCGGCGAAGCGACGTGCCCTGAAAGCTCACTTGCGTGGCTCTTCGATTTGTTTAGTGCATACAACTTTCTTTACACTACGGCTGGAGTATGCGTCGACAAGCGAGGGCAACATTCACTTATAATGAGCAATGTATTCATTTCTTAATTAATAACACCAGTCCCGTGGCCAAGCCCTCGTAGAGGGTTGTTGTCATTGGGAAAAGAAAATCGTCATCATTATCATATCTGCTCGTCACGGTAAAGCCTTCCTTCCGTTGCGCTGTCTCCAACTGCCAGGACCATGAAAGCCTACAACGTCCCCAGCACTCGAGCGCCTATGGCTGTGAAACCGTGAGTACATGATGTCCTTCGATCTTCGCGCGTACTTGTTATCAGATGAGAAAACGCGCAGATATATGTACGTATGGTAAGTGCTTTTCTATAACAATAACGCTCCTCCACTGTGGTATAGTGGTAACGCTGCTCGGCTGCCAACTCGCAGACGCGGCATTTTCCGGCACTAGGGCACGAAGTCATATAGTTACTTGTTGTCTTTGTTGTTGATACATGGCGGTCGAATTTCGATGGAGGCGAAATGACAGGCGCCGTTGTAGTGTGCCACGTCAGTGCATGATAAAGAAACCCAGGTGATGGAAAGCTTCAGAGTGGCCCAGTACGGCGTGCCTTATAATTATATCGTCGTTATCGCGCGCACATCCACAGAAATTGTTATCACGCAGAAAATATCAATTTCTCACAAGGCTCTGTGATAAAGCTTCTGTACTTAACGCAGCTCAAAGGTAGAAAGGTCAGCAAGCGAAGGACAGAAGTTTACAGGGGGCGAATGAAATGTCAGCTTCTACAATTGAGTCCGCGCACCGCCCTGCGCCAGATTTAAATGCCGCAATTCCGAATAGAACTGCGGCCGGGTGGGTACTATACTAGAGTTCAGAATCTCCATCGTTGGAGGCGAATGCTCAAGCAGTTCACAGGTGTTTCGTTCACTTTTCTCCTACGTAGACCTGGTCGAGATGGCAGCGCAGGCAGCGAGCATATATTTACTGATTATACGCTGGTCTATGGTGAACAATAGCTGTCGAAGCACAGGATGGGTACGGTCACCTGGCGATTACGTACGTACACCAACCTGTCGCTAGCTGCACTCTCCGACGGCACTGTTACATTGCAGCTAACCGAAGGACGAAGCACAGATAAAAAATCACTGCCCAAGCACTCCGCACAAATGGTTAACCAGCGAAGCTGAAATGTGCGGCCCCGAAGCCAAAGTGCCGCTGGAAAAACTCTCGCCGAAAGCGGGCGTTCGCCCCGGCGAACGCGCTCTTGCAATCATCACGTCGACGCTGTTCTGCCCGCAACGCCGCTTCTTCGGCGTGCCGTTGTTGCAAGCGTTTGACATCGCGAGATAACTCAGCGGCGTGGTTTGGAGGATCCGCCCTTGCAGTCATGTGATGGCGTCGGCAAACGCGGTGCGCGTTCCGGCCTGTGTAAGGGGCTGCGTAAGACGTCTTTACATGATGATCGACTAGGCGAATTACACGGAAGGTTCACGGTTTACCGATGATTCCCTCCGGAGCTTCGCCCACTCATCATCATTCACCCCGTGGATATGCTGTGATTTTTTTTTGTTTCTCCTAGCCATATACAGCTTTCGCAGTAATAAGAAACAAGGCCATAAAGAGCATTTTTCTCTATGTGTTAGTAGCGTTCTGGCTCGTCTCATCTAATGACTTACCGGTTTCCTTCCTTCTTCATTTTTGCCCTCGTCTCCGAGCCTACCAATAAACGAATTGGTAACACCAATTGAGGAGTTATACACGGCGTTACTCTGGGAGCCAGGAGGCGCTTCATTACTTGCATGCATCGATGTGGGACAGGAGCAATTACATGACCGGGTCTTCTAGATTACCTTGTTCAGCTCGCACATATCGTTGCACTGACGTAACGAAAGGAAAGCAAAACAACCCTAATGGTCGTGAATAATACAGCCCGAATATGCAGATACGGTCATAGAGTGCGCCCCTCACACGTTTCGTGTACCTTCCCACCACTACCTCGCTATGGCAGAGAAATTTTACTTCCCTGCGCAGTTTTCAAGTTATAAGCAGCGGGGCCGGAAGGGCTAGCTTTTCTAGGGACTGTTAGCCACGGGTAGCCATCACGTGAGATTACAGCATTTTCTACTGCACACCATATTTTTATAAAGGTGTTTCAGGCCAAGCAAGACGTGGGCAAGTGGAAGACGCGCACAAAGCTCATCATCGCTGTACATGCGACTGTAGACATAATCAAGTATTAGATAGAACCTCGATAAAAAGTAAGTTCTCTATTTTGAACAGCGATGCCGGTGCAGCGCTTCACATTTCCTGCACGCCTTCGCTATTACATGCGGAAACTGAAGTTGCAATTTTGCCGTGTCCCGTGTAGTCCTGCGACGTTGTGCGCACATATATAAATACACAGCGTTGTCCTGCTGCCTACTGTGTCGTCGTCCTGTCTTGTGTTTGCATTAGGTGCGTTTACGAAGGCAACATATCTTCTTAGTCTCTCCTGCCTAATCCAGCGTCTTCTTTTCGTGAGAGCACAAGAAAAGGAACGATATCAAAACGCGACATTTCCTTGTTTGTCAATATGATGTTAAAGGGCAAATCCGGCGATTTTTCATTTTCCACTGATCTCAACTAAATTTTCAGTATATATTCTCCTCGGTGCTGCAGTAATTTATGCGAAGCCAGGTGGTTGCAAGTCATTTACGTTTCCTGAAAATGAATTTAAAATTATTTTAGCAGGAATCCCGCGCGAGCCACGCTGTGTTTTTGACGTCGTTACCTGCAACGCTGCGTACCCGAGCAGGCGGGCCATCTAAAGCAAAACGGCGATACTTGCAGTGCTCAAATCGTCCCTGTCGAGTTCAGAAGAGCTCAATACAACGTTGAATTCAATCGAAAACTTCATTTTTCTGGCACCGGCTCCATATCTCTGATGGCGGGGAGGCTGCGACGCCATCACATACGCAGCACGAAGCATCTACCAATTTTAGTTTCGGTTTTAACACATCGTTCATTCAGTTATTTAAAATTATTGATGGGTTTCTGAGCAAATTGAACGACCTTGGCTGCTTCAGGGCTCTCAGTACTACTGGAAACAACGATATCAGAATATGGTGGAAAAGCCGCCGGAGTTGCCCTTTAACACTATCTCGGCCACTACGTTCGCTCATATGAAACAGCACTTGCTGACGCTGATCTTCCTCACCGTCTGCTTCAAGTAGCTTTTGCTCTATCTCGTAGGTTTCCAAGACGGGAAATGGCCAGGGCACCGGGAGATGGAGCTCCGGTGCGACCGCCAAGCAGCAGCAACACCCGTCCGTGAGTGCGGGGGAGACCAACTTCTATAGGATGTTTCTGCGATGGTGGCAGTAAATCTATACAAAGCATCGCAAGGAAGAGGCGTTGGCCGTAGTTTGCTTGCATTCTGATTCTATGCTGTCATCACTGCAGCGCTAAACTAAGCTAAATGTTTCAGCCACCACTGAGTCAAATGATGCCTGGGACAACAACCTTCTTCAAGGCGCTCTTCCTCACACATCGCCGCGGCCATACCTTATCCAAATTGTCGATTGCGGATGTTGATTACACATTTGAATACTAGGAACACTGTAAACAAAAATTAGCCGAGATGGGAGTAAATGGACCTGTCCTCTAGCGCATTCCCCGATAAGAGTTTAATATATACTCCGGTCATGCGGAGTAAAAGATTTACTCCGCTTGACCGGAGCTGTATTTACATCCATCGAGGAGCTTTTGCGGGTAGCTATGGGAGTATGTGTTTACATCCATCGCGGAGCTCTTGCGGGTACCTATATGGGAGTTTATGTTTACATCCATGTAGGAGCTTTTGCTGAAGCCAGCTAGGCCTAGGCATGGTCCGGGACAATTTCTTGCATAATTTTATTAATATTCGATCTACCTGGGTAAATTTGGTATCCTTTCGGTCCTTTCTCCTTCCGGTCGATAGTCCTGACGTTTGCTTTCTGATAATCCTGGTTTGTCCGCACAATCTTGATAATTTCGGAAGCCTAAAACCACGTCAACACTCGCTGGGCGGTGGTGCCCCAGCCAGTTCGTAACAAAATATTTCCGATTCGCGCATCACTGTGGTCGTATGGTCGATGTGCAGCATTCGGCTTCTGGCTGGAGGAGCAGAGCGGTCACCAGTGGAAAGAGCCTTCACACGTTTACACAGAACACTGATCGCCCTTTGCAAACTCACTGCGCACTCAAGACTCGTTTAAAAAAACGAAGTGGTGCTTCACTTGGACGCCCTTAAGCACATGTGCGAGCATGCACAGATACAACTCCCACCGACGATTCGTCGAACCAACCAATGCACTGGAGCATCACACGGAAGCACTAAACAGACGCGCGAGCGCGCATACACACACACATCACACCGCCGCAAGAGCGTCGCAACCGAAGACGGCTGTTAAAAACTCCCATGTGGAGATTGGGACCACGTGAACTGAAACTCCGTGTGGATATTATAATAAGGTCATGTCGTTTTTATACTCCGATCACTTAGCAATGGTGGTAAAATGATGTGATGTGCCGAATTCACTCCGCTATGACGGAGTAAATGGTTGGGGCATGAGAGTTTTTTCGGTTGACACGCTGGTAAAAGCTCCCATCTCGGCTAATTGTTGCTTACAGTGAATAGTGGCCACTAAGGAGTGCTGAGGAGAAGTCTTCTGTCGGAGGACTAAGTGTACCGGTGTTAAGATTCGTTGGCATATTGATATTTAACAGCTTGTTAAAGACGTCTGAAATCATAAGGTGCATGCAAGGACAAGCATTCATTCTTTCCCCCTTAGAGGTAGCTGGGCATATATAGGACTACATCGTTCCATTTTAGTGAATTAGGCCTAACTGTTGAAACCTCGGCAAAACAGTTGCCGTTTGCAAATATGATCTGTTACAAAAAAAAAAGAAAGAAGAACTGTGAATAATACCCACCGCCATCGCTTGAAACACACCGCGATACACACCGTGAGGTCACAGCGGTCCAAAATTGACGTGGTCATTACGCAGTAACAGCTATACATTAATGCGCACACACACGTCAACGAGCTCAAGATGCCAAAAATTAATCCTCAGTCTGCCTCTGCATCGAAAATCTCGCAATTTCAATATTAAAACCTTTCAAATATGGTTGGTAGACTTTCCCGGGCATATATGGCAAATATCGAGTGGCCCAATACGACATCTTGAATAGGGCATCTGGTGATTTCACGCGCTAAAACCGAAAACTTCTTTAACTCTTCTTTCGGCACAACAAAGAAAAGCGCCGAAAACCTTCCGCGACATCGGGTCTTTGGTGCTTTGCGTGAAGAGCTTCGTGTGTAGCGAAACGTTTGTGGATCATTTAGTTCTACAGGGAATAGAGCTAGATGGCCAGGATTCGTTAATGTGGGAGAAGTGGAAATGTGAAATTCCCCGTGGTATATCTATCTTGAGACAAGGGTTACGAAACCCTTAAGCAGTCGTTTGAATTGGCTGTTACATTCCGCATACGGCACCTCCAGTACATAATAGATGTGCACATACGTTTACAGTAGGAAACATTCGCGCCGCTTTGGAAAAGTGAAGTCTGTGAAATCATTGTAAGAAGGGAAAAGTATTGCATAGTTACGGTTCCTCGGATTGTCACGGCATATTACATCACGTAATAAACAGCTAAACTGCTTGTATGTCTGCTCAAGGATGAAAGAACTTGTCTGTCCGAAAGTGCGAGGAAACACTTGCTTGTACGTGTGTTACGTCACCTTAAACTTTGTGGACCTAAGCATTTTGCATAACGTTATCGTGACTTCCATTATGCAAAGAAGAAGGTTGGGAATATCAGGAGAATGTTAGATGGAAACATACTTGCCGAAATACAGGGTGTTTTTTTTTTAGTTGCAACATATTTTTTAAATTAGAAAGACAGAAATCGCCGGAATGTCTTGTGTACCATTCGAGTATAAGGATTGGCGGCCTCTAGATACAGAATAATTTCCGCACTTTTGCGCATTATTAGCGAAATTAAGATAAATAACCTTTTAATTATCAGTAATTGGTGGCTACAGCAAATGAGTACTTTGGAGCCCGTCCTCGACACTACCTATCCTAATGATCAAATTTTGAATAGCGGAGCGCATGTCGGAGCTACGCGCACAATTATTTCCCGTTGGCAGGCTCCTTGAAACCGAAACTGGGCGCGAAAAGAGCGCCTGTGACGTCGATGTCGCCGCCCCCACGGCTTTCGTCACTCGCCACTCGCCCGTGGTCACCGCTGCTCCGGCCGCGCAAGCAGCTTGCCTTATCTCCTTGTTATCTGCGGCGTTGGGCCCCGCGGGCGAGGGACGAAATCCGGGGAGGCGGCGACATCGACGTCACAGACGCTCTTCTCGCGTCCACTTTCGGTTTCAAGGAGCCTGCCAAGGGGAACTAATTGTTCGTGTAGCTCCGACACGCTCCGTTATTCAAAATTTGATCATTGGGATAGGTAGTGTCGAGGACGGGCTCCAAAGTACTCATTTGCTGTAGCCACCAATTACTGGTAATTAAAGAGTTAATTAGCGTAATTTAGCTAATTATGCGCACGAGTGCGGGAATTGTTCTGTATCTAGAGGCCGCCAATCCGTATACTCGAATGGTACACAAGACATTCCCGCGATTTATGTTTTTCTAAGTTAAAAAATGTGTAGCAGCTAAAGGAAACACCCTGTATAGCGGATGGGGTTTCCTTTCTATTGATCTTACGTCATTATAGACCGCACTTCCTCTATTTTGTTTATTGCACAATGGACCTTTTATAGACATCACGTGTTCTGACATCGCGTGTTTCACCTTACGCCATTTCGCTTCCTTGCCTGAGTCTATTCGTCCTTATAGTAGTGCAACTCTCACAATGGTTGCCGCTTCCCAGAACAAGCCAGCGATATTTGTGATGTATCGCTTAGCTCCTCCATATCCGATCCATTGTCTGCGTCTACACTGTAACAAAACTTGCGCCTTCTGACGAGTCTTCCATTCCAGAGCAACAATTGTCATTTACCTTGCTCGTATATCCTCGCTTTAACGACACCAAACACTCACAGCCGTCAGCACTGTTATGAGTGGAACGCGCGGTTGCATAGTCTGGCTGGACCACATGGGCTGAGGCAGGCGCGCCGTTATGTTGGCGCAGCTGCCGAATTAACATTCATTCACTTATTCAATAAATAAATAATCAAATAAATGTTATTTCGGCAGAAGGGCCCATCGTTACGCGACGCTCGCCTTACTCGCTATGGTCCAGGCCATGCTGCCGAGCGTTCGAGTTAACCGTGTTGACGGCTGTTCTTACATGTAACGAGCGTCGGACGCGCTATCAGATAGGCACGGAATTCTTGAACGTAAACTCGGCCGTTGCTGCTAGGTTTTGAGGAAATGCAAGGCTGGTAGGCCAGCAGTGATAACGGTTGTGGGTACAAAATACGCTTGAAAGGGTGTGAGCTGCTTTTAGAAAGACATGTAGCGCGCTTCGTCCAGATGGATGTGTTGAGGTGGCATGGAGACCAGTCAGTGTTGTGCAATCGCTCAAAGCGCAGGTTCCGGTTTTTACAAGGGGCACCGAAGGTCGCGGCATCTGAAGCCAGGGCAGTCGCGGCGCCCGTGGCGGCATGGTCAAGCGGTAGCGCCGACCCAGCGTGAGTAAACTACAGCGGAGCACCGTGGATACTTTCGGTGTGTTGGTCGTTCAGATAGCGCTGTCTAATCCCCTACCGTTCATGTATACAAAGAGGATGTAAAGAGCAATAAGTTCTCAATGATAAAAAGCGTTTTATGACGCGCTTTGCAAAAATCAGATTTTTCAATAAATTTGTGAACGAAAATAAACAGTTTCATTTCGTGACCTCTAAGTTCGCTGGTGAAGAAAAAAAAAATGCTGAGAGCGGTGTATACACTTAGTGCGAAAGAAAGTGTCCCGACGCATAAGCTCGTTCAGGGACACCAAGGACAGGTACACTGGTTGCTCTCCTTGTGATTTCTTTTTGAAAGAAAGCGTTAACCTAACGCTGAAGTTATGTCTAGTTGACACATTTATAATGACGATAAGCGCATTTTGCCTGTACGGTTTAAGTGTATAGACATCGTGAATAAGCGAGAAGCTTAAGAATAGCATATTCTTACTATTGGTACGCAAAACGTCGTTTGCTATCGCAAAAGACGCTGAAGTTATGTCTATTTGACACATATATAATGACGATAAGCGCATTTTGCCTGTACAGTTTAAGTGTATAGACATCGTGAATAAACGAGAAGCTTAAGAATTGCATATTCTTACTATTGGTACGCAAAACGTCGTTTGCTATCGCAAAAGACGCTGAAGTTATGTCTAGTTGACACATTTATAATGACGATAAGCGCATTTTGCCAGTACAGTTTAAGTGTATAGACATCGTGAATAAGCGAGAAGCTTAAGAATTGCATATTCTTACTATTGGTACGCAAGACGTCGTTTGCTATCGCAAAAGACGCTGAAGTTATGTCTAGTTGACGCGTTTATAATGACGATAAGCGCATTTTGCCTGTACAGTTTAAGTGTATAGACATCGTGAATAAACGAGAAGCTTAAGAATTGCATATTCTTACTACTGGTACGCAAATCGTCGTTTGCTATCGCAAAAGACGCTGAAGTTATGTCTAGTTGACACATTTATAGTGACGATAAGCGCATTTTGCCTGTACAGTTTAAGTGTATAGACATCGTGAATAAGCGAGAAGCTTAAGAATTGCATATTCTTACTATTGGTACGCAAAACGTCGTTTGCTATCGCAAAAGACGCTGAAGTTATGTCTAGTTGACACATTTATAATGACGATAAGCGCATTTTGCCTGTACAGTTTAAGTGTATAGACATCGTGAATAAGCGAGAAGCTTAAGAATTGCATATTCTTACTATTGGTACGCAAGACATCGTTTGCTATCGCAAAAGACGCTGAAGTTATGTCTAGTTGACACATTTATAATGACGATAAGCGCATTTTGCCTGTACAGTTTAAGTGTATAGACATCGTGAATAAACGAGTAACTTAAGAATTGCATATTCTTACTATTGGTACGCAAAACGTCGTTTGCTATCGCAAAAGACGCTGAAGTTATGTCTAGTTGACACATTTATAATGACGATAAGCGCATTTTGCCTGTACAGTTTAAGTGTATAGACATCGTGAATAAGCGAGAAGCTTAAGAATTGCATATTCTTACTATTGGTACGCAAAACGTCGTTTGCTATCGCAAAAAACGCTGAAGTTATGTCTAGTTGACACATTTATAATTACGATAAGCGCATTTTGCCTGTACAGTTTAAGTGTATAGACATCGTGAATAAGCGAGAAGCTTAAGAATTGCATATTCTTACTATTGGTACGCAAAACGTCGTTTGCTATCGCAAAAGACGCTGAAGTTATGTCTAGTTGACACATTTATAATGACGATAAGCGCATTTTGCCTGTACAGTTTAAGTGTATAGACATCGTGAATAAGCGAGAAGCTTAAGAATTGCATATTCTTACTATTGGTACGCAAAACGTCGTTGGCTATCGCAAAAGAGCCTATGATTCATAATATATTGACAAGTCAACCGAGGCAAGGTCAGCCTTCCACAGATGTAGACAGTTGTATTGATGAAAGGTGCGCGCGGAAGTCTATGTTAGTGTGAAATTATGTTCTGCAAGATGTGAACATCTGAGGATAGGGTTACTTAATGTTCCTATTCCATTACTATAGACAGCGCCGTGACTATTAGAATGAGGGCTTTGACGGTGTTGTTACGCAGACTGCCTCGTGCGCTTGCCGTTCCCGATAAGGAGGCGGCGGCCAGGACACCGTCAAAGGAAGAGTCTGAGCAGAGTAAAAGTGCGTCGGAGCAGGAAGACACCGCGGAGACATCTGAGGGCGAGAGCGAGAAGATCGGGCTGATGTCGTGCATGCTCGTCCTCACGCTCTTCACAATGATAGTGTTCGTCGTCATGACCCTCAACTACGGAGCACAGCGGGTGAGTGATTTTCCTCCACAACGAGCCAATTTCACGTAAGGTGAGGCCTCGGCAAAAAACGAGTGACTAAGAGTGCGGACCAGTGATCATCTCATTAGTACGGCCTTGCACCAAAGAAAAAATAAAGGTATTCGTTACAATTGAAAGTTAAATAGCAAAATGGTACGTAATTAAAGCCTGAGGTGAATATTGCAGAAGCAAATGGACCTCATGGCTCAACACGCTGTCAAGGATTGACAGAGTACGAAGGAATGGACACAACAGGTTTCTTGGTACTCTGTCAAGCCTTGACAGTGGGTTTAGCCGCGAAGTGATACCAATTAGCGCCCATCCCCCCATTTCAGCTTTACTAACAAAAGGACGCTTATTGGTTGATGTGCCGCCCAGGTAGCCTGCGGTCATGACGAGGTAGCAAGGATTATTACATCAGGCAACCGGGCTAAAAGTCTTGGCTTAGCAGCTAAGAAGTAGTAAAATAAGGCCACGATAATCCAAAGCAGCGATTAATCCTAAATAGACCTGGTAAAGCAAAAGTCCCAGCCACGGGTATTGTCTGCAGCTTATGGTGTTTTGTTGTAAATAAATTGCGCAATAATTCGCTCAACGTTCGTACACGAATGGTCCTGTTGGCAGAGCGACGAAAACATTGTGCATATGCACTCTTGACGTCAGTGATTGCTGAATCTGTCCAGGCTTGGGATAGTCGGCAGTTAATGGAAGGTTTCTGTTAGTGCGCAGGGAACCTGAAACTAGATGCGCCCTCCCCTACCCCCTCAAACACAGCCCTTCCTAGAATGGATCCATAAGGTCGTCTCTATTCCCACCGAAAAAGAGAATTTCACATGTTTAGAAGGTAAAGATAGAAAATGGCAAATATATCGTCTGTAGTTCCACTTATAGTACACTTAAACCGCGTGCTTCATTGTTCGAATGGTGGCAGTGGTACTGATGGGAAGTGTACTTAACTTGGTGGTGTATAAACTGTGAAAACGAAAAAGGGCTTGAAGGAAAGACTGAAGAACAAAAGCTCGGTGAGCACTTGAATACTTTATTAACGGTGGAGGGAAGCCACACGTTCGCGCACCATTCCAGTCTTAACCAATCCAGTCTTAAAGGAAACCACGCTTAATGAAGATTTCGTGATGTGAGCAAAGAACCTTAACCGAAACCGCTCTTCGAGGCACCTGTAACAAGTTAGTTGTGTTTCTTGAGACTGTATGTAAATAGTAGTAGTGCGGCACTGGTTGAAGACAAAAGGTCCTGCTACGAGACATGACTGCTGTTCCACCTCTGTAGCGCCTCAAAAGGTCGAATCCCGCCGCACGTTTAACAATGCATTAATTTATGCAATAGGGCATGTATTCTTTGGCTGCATGCATTATGGGGCAGGCATTGCTAGACTTATGACGCCGGAATAAGAAAGTATAGGTGTTAGAATTTAAGCCGACATTTTCAACGATTTGCCCCTTTTGATGCACCTACCAAACGTGCATCAAGCTTTTTGTTTATGGGAAAACACGTCTGTCGAATACTTGCATACCCCAGCCCAGGTATACGCGGCTATACCTGGGTATACAGCGGGGCTGGGGCATGTGGGTATGTGACAAAGTTAATTGTATCTCTATCCAGATCTTCTCAAGATCACCGCTCGATGCGGGTATCGGCAAAACGTGGATGGGCATAGTAATTTACGCACATATATATGCGGGTCACGTGGAATTTTTGGGTTACTCGTGCAGCTCACCGTTTTCCAATGTAATATCAAACGCCGCCGCCCTTGGCATTTACCGCGAAATTATTTAAAAACGCCTATTACAGCTAAGTCATCATGTGGGGTCTCTGATTATGGCGCTTGACGATTCAGAAAAATTATGTAGGAAGGCACGGGAAAGTTGAATTCACGGCCCATATCTACCTTACGTCACTAGTCCATAAAGGTCATTTGCGGAAAACCATCGGGTTGGCCCACTATTATTATTGCTGCTGTTTGTTATGAAGTTGAAAAATTATTACTCTGTGTGTCACTTGCTTTCAGCGTCCTGTCAGCACTGGTCCTCCCGGGCATGAGGTTACGAAAGGGAGACCGGCAGGCTCGTACTGGGTCAAATTCGCGATGCATCCCACAGCCGAGAGCTTTCCCTGGATGAAGGGCTGCTCCACTCCGGCCTGCCTCGCCATTCGCCACAGACTGCTCGGGGCCATTGAACCGTTCATGAACCCGTGCCGAAACCTCAACTTCTTTTCGTGCAGCGTCGCCGATCGCCGATCTCTTGTCGAACAGGAGGAGAACGCTGAGGTGCGTATACGAATGCGTGACTATTGTCTTCCGCCTAGACCTGCCGATGAAGCTTAGCGGCTATTCTTGCCATATATGCTCGATGTCACGGGATCGAATTATGGCCACGGCGGCCGCATTTTGATCAGGGTAAAATGCAAAAAAAAAAATAACACCAATGAACTTAGATTTAGGTGCATGTTAAAGGGCCACTCCGGCATTCTTTCAGTGTCCACAAATCACAATGAAAATTTTAATGTTGGTTCTCCTCGGCACTGTAATAACATATGTGAAGCCAGGCAGCCGCACGTCATTTAGTTTTCCTGAGTGAGTTTGAAAAAACATTTCTAGAGGATTTACATGCAGGTCACCCTGTGTTTTTGAAGTCATTACCTTGAAAGCTGCCTACCCGACCAGGCGGGGGGTCAAGAGCACAACGGGCAGCGCTCAAGTCGTCAATTTGAAGCTCAAAAAAGCTGGCATAACTCAATGTATCGTCAGACGACATCGCCACGTTCGTTTTTCGGGCACCAACTCCGTGTTTCTGATGGCAGGGAGGCCGTGATGTCATCGCGTACGCTGCACGTACCATCTACCCATTTCGGTTTCGGTTCGAACACGTCGTTCGTACGGTTATTTAGAAAGATTCGCGATTTTCTGAGCACTGACAATGACACTGACACAGGAGTGTCAGTGCCATTGGAAAACAGTGATATCGCTATATGGTGAAAAAACCGCCGAAGTTCTCCTTTAAGGAACCCCAGGCCGTCAAGTTTGCTCCGGAGCAGTCCACTATGCGGGTACCTCATAATTATAGCTGCTTTTGACACGCGAAACCCGACCAATTATTATTATTGCTGTCTTCCGCTTACACCCGTGCGATCTGCGATGTAAGTAATACCAGAGCACCTGCTCCTGCAGCACTGCTCCTTATGGCGCTTTTCACCGCGACAACCACTTTGCTTGGAGGAACGTCCACGTCATAGATGATATTGGAAAGGATGTTATTACAGAGCTCGTTGTCTTGAATTTTGCAACGTAGTACCAGTTTTTCCGATGCTGGCTGTGGAAAAGCATGGTCTTATACTGAATGGAGCCAAGCCTATCAAAGGGACTCACAAGGTCGCGCGACTTCAGCTACAGTATTTACACAAATGCAACCAGCACTCAGTAGCAGTGATGAAAATTGGCTAGCGTTGGCTAAAGATGCTGAGTTTTAGCCGATTAAGAGTAAATGACTGCTAATATTGTCTATCACCTCATTGAAATGAGTAATCTAAGAAGTTTTTTCGAATTACCTTTTTATGTGGTAATGCAAAATCCTTGCATAACACAGAGCGGAAGCAGAAAGAAGGATCCTCTATTATAGCTGTCGTCTTCCGGCTGTTTGAACATACTGGCAAAACAGCGAAAGCTAGAGGCACGCTATTATTATTATTATTATTATTATTATTATTATTATTATTATTATTATTATTATTGGCTCAATACAAGAAATGGTGAATATTGCGCTGACAACTGTTGAAACCTCCTTAATTGCCTGCACCCACACCTGTACCCAGGAGGCTTCGGGAGGCACCGATACGTGGGTTCCATCGTTCCGGGCACCACAAATCCTGGCGCGCGGACGGGCTCCGCGAATACGTGCTGGAGGCCAACCTCTGAGAGATATAATGATCCACACCTGCTACATGTACAGTGAATCCTTGAGGGATTCCTTGGAGGTGGTGCAGAAGACAACGCAGTACTTCAACCTGTACTATCCCAACGTTGTGCCTGACCCGAACGAAGACCCAATTGCGAGGATGATGCAGCTGTCGCTCGAGTACGGCCTGCACCCGATCGTGTCGTTCGTGCGACGCTTCCGCTACACAAGGGACCCGTCGGAGCCGTTCGACCTGCAGGTGAGCGAGCGCTATAGGCGCGAGCAATTTCTTTACAGCAAAGCTACTTAGGGTAGATGTACAAGAGTGCCGGTTCTAGTGGCGTTCGCAGTTAGCAGAGGACCTGTCACGCGAAAGCGGAAAGCAGACCCGCTCTTGATTTTGACCTGCTAACCACGCCGCTGCATAATGGTGATTACCCTAAGGACAATACAGAAAGATATAGAGAAAGAAAGAGAGAGAGAGAGAGAAAGAAAGAAAGAAGCTGCCGGTTTGCGCAGAGCGGAGAAGTGGATCTGCGCTTGCCCTCGACTCTGCTACCTACATCCTTGCCCTTAGCCCGTTACATAGTTAGTGGTAGTGATAATGATGGTGCTACGTGCGAGGGATAGTGAACTTGACACCCTTGCACCAACGCTTCTGTTTACTCATATTTGGCGGGCGTAGAATCCGCCTTACTTTTTTTCGAAAGTGAAAGAGAATAAGAATAACATCTTTATTGGGATAAAAAGGAGACGGTTTAGGAGCTCGACAGGTCTGGACTCATATCTAGGATTCTACTGGCTTCTGCCGTCAGCTAGACGTGGTATAGAAGTGCTATTTGCACCACCAGGTCTTGGCTGGCGAGGAGTAACTCCCAATGCTCCAGAGAGTTTTCCTTTCTGTCTTTATCCTCTAAGGAAATAAGCTTACCTGGTCCTTTCCTACGACCTCATGAGGTGTGGTAGAGGTTCGATGGCAACTCGCTAAAGACGCGGTACAAATAAAGCTGTAATTCTCTGAATAGCTGCGCTCAGATCATCAGTAGCGCCTACTCACATCCGATGCATTTTCCGAGAAGCAAGAGAAGGCCCGCCAAGGGCGATTTTCGGAAAAATTCAACAGAAGCCTATACGAGTCAATACCGCAAAAAAGGGGCTTATGTCGCACTTCTCTTAGCCCTTGAACAGAAGGCCTTGCTCCAAGTCGGTAGTTGAATTAGGCCAGTGGGCGTATGTCATGAGTGCCTCATGGACACCTTGTGGCCGAGTTGAAGTAATGGTGGAGCAAGTCCAAAGACAGAAGCGCACGAAGGCAATAAAGTAACACAATATGGGGCACGAAATGGGTGATCACGAAGACCATCGGAAAGCATAGTCAGGGAATTGCTGCCTTAGTTTCGAGAGGAGGTTCAGTAAATGCTCCTGAGTCAAGGGTAAACCATGAAACTGGCCTGAAGATATGCTGTACCGTTGGTGCCGGTTTTGAGGATCTTTGAGGCCCGCAAACACTGCTTGAGGAAGAATGCAGCGGTTTTTACCTTAGGTCGTACTTTTGCGAGATGCTTGTGGGTTTGCAAGACTTTATGAGCCTCTAAAAGAAAGTAAATGTATTGGTATTTGGGTTGGCTTTGGTAACTGCACATACGAAATATAACGCTTTCTTTAGTAGATCAGAAAATTTGCTGCAGCGTTCTACTCCATGTGAAAGTCCACGTATCTCATACCCACGTATATTAGGCCACACTTGCAGGTGTATACGCTAACTACGTCTTCAAGCTCACCGCTTCATATGAGTATGCACTATACGCTAGCATCTGTAGGCGTGGTCTGTGTTTCCGTTTTTTTTTTGTACTACCAGAGCATGGACGGGTTCTCGAGGTTAGAGCCCCAACTTTCGCATTGGGAAATGACCTTCAAAAAATTTGAGGCCAGGATACGTTAAAATATTCGTTCTAGAAGCCCAAGGTCTTGTAAGGAGACCATGAACGTGCCGTAGAAGGGCTAGGCATGTCTAAGACGTAATAAATAATTCCCAAAATAATTTCATTCCCTTTCCCCCACCCCCACGGACGCTTAGCTGTGCTCCTACATGGCTGCAGAAATTAGCGTCCTTTCCTAACCGAACCACAACCATCATCATCATCAAAGACGCATGAAATAACCCGAATTAGTAGTTGATTAGCTGAAACTACTAATCAGTTTGTTTGTTTACTTCATGACGCCTATTCCACGACAGTGTTCGGAGACAATTTGTGAGAACGATTGTCTTGAAATTCTTTAATTATTCTGCATTGGGATGAAAGTGGCCTTCTTTTCTTTCTCTTTACCCGCCGGTGCAGAAGAGGTGCTACGAAATATTTCACTGTAAAATGTAAGGAAAAGTCTACGTGGACGTAATTTTCTCGTTTATGTTCATTGCAGATCGACATTACGGAAAGGGCAAAACACTATTTCCGGTACTGGAGCGGGAGACTCTCAGCCGGATTCTACAACAAAACTTTAGTACCCTTGGGACAAAAACCCGAGGATAAGGACGACCTCACCGTCGGCGACATGCTAAGTACGCAATTCGCATATCCTTAACATATAGCCTCAGAAACGTCTGAGAATTACTTTTAAATGGCAGAAAACAAAAAGGAAATATTCAGCTTTAGATGTCAAAATTTACGTTCTTGTGTCATGAACTCTGGCGTTTTGGTACTGAAAATAGGTTGTATACAGCTATTATAGTAGTTATCAGCTTTTGAACACGCTATGCAGTCGGAACAAGGTTCTTTAGGAGCCTGCGGGACTTGAAGCGTCCTTCACGAGACCGCATGACATATTTCGCTTACGCACGGGAAATTGCTACGTTGCTATTAGGAACCGTTATACCACAGTACTTTTTTTTTCGGATTGCTTTAGTGACAGAGATAAAAATGACTCATGTTGCGCGACATCTTTATTTCAAGAGGTGACGGCCACTGCATAAAATGTCTCATTTGTCACCACTTGGTGATGGTGCGACGCAAGAGCGCGGTGTTGTGGGCACATTAGTCTGTCCCTTCCGAGGAGGCAGCCGCCAGAAACGGCGCCTCCTGATTCGTTCGGACATGTCGCCGCGCTCTTGATAAGCGCCACGTACCAATCTGAGCGACATCACAGCACCGCCACGTACGTAGTGCCATCGGCGACGAAGGTCGCCCCTCCATCTTGGAGCGCCGTGTCCAAGAAAATTAGAGCAAGTAGAGGTCAGTTTAAAATTTGAGATGCTTCTGCGGCACGTGGCTACCTGAACTCCTGGCAGATACGAGCTAGAGAACTCAATGTATGCCCTAAGTTTCTCAGACCAAAGTTGCCAGGTCTGCCAAGGCGCCCCATAAAATTGAGTTCCGCTAATTTCTTATTTATCCCACTTTTCTTTTTTTGTGCTAAACTGTTCTCTTTTTCTTTAACGCGATGATGTCGCCCGTATCATGGCACCAGAATACAGCCCAAAAGAACTGAGAAGAAAATTCTCCATACCGTCAAACGCAGTGATGTATAACTGTAGATTCTGGGCTACGCAGAGCCTCCTTTTCATGCCCCATCTTGTCTCTGGCGTTTTCGTGGCAACGAAACTACAGAGAAAGCTCACGTTTAATAACTGCGGTCATAGCTGGGATATTAAATTTGGCAGTAGAACGCTGGGATATTAGATTTCGGCAGTAGAACGACAGCGCAACAGAGTGCAACAATTAAAAATATTCTTAGTAGTGCCATCTCCTCAATGTCCTGCATGAAATTTTCATACGGCTTACTGTTGCGTCCTTAGTTCCCGTTTTGTCTCCTAGCTATTATGTTGGATAGTGCGCTTGGAGAAAGGCGAGGCATATTTAAAGAGCGTAATTTCGAGTGTACAGGTGTAATAGACATACCAAAAAAAAAGAAAGAGGATAAATTGACCTGAACCGTGGCTGAGAGACCAAGGACAAAATTTGCATAAGAATCTCCGAGCAGGGTACGTATAACGAGCACGAAATATCCACAGAAAATGCAGTTAACATGCATCTTTAACAACGGGGAAAGCACATTTCTAAAGGTCGAGACTCCACCCCAAGTATTCACCGCTCGGTATTTCGTAACTCATGGTATCAGCAAAGCGTAGTAGCATTGCAGGGTTATTTAGCGGCTCCTCGGCAGCGCTTTTAAGAAGTTTGTCATCTGAAAGAAACCTTTGTGTTTATCATTGTTTTACATGTAGAACTGTCTGCTCTTTAGCCATGTTAAGGGGACAGAGCATCCTTGTGTTGACCAGTAAGCATATCCACGTACCATATGACAAACGCTGTGTTTTGTTTTGAGTCCGCGATAGCCACATTATTTGTTCTTGTGGTTTTCAGCGCTTTATGTGACGTTTATTGAATATGCTTAATAGGAGACATTTCAATAGGAATTGTGGCGCAGGCTTTGGTAAAGGCGTGTTATTAGAGACCAGTTTCGCAAGGTAAGATTTCTGAAGAGGACATTTTCGCGCTTTTACAGCAGAGGACACATTTTCCCGGCTAGTTCTTTTGTCCTTGCCGGTATGCGGAGTATTTTATGAGGATATTTCTTTCCTTTATAGGTGTGCCTCGATGATCGCTACCCAGAAACATGCCTCTATATTTGTGCTAGGCTACTATAGAATAACTATTCCTACAAGATCTATTCCTCAGAATATGTCGAAAATATTTGATATATTTGTAGGTATAAACTGGTGGCATACATGGCTGCTTCTTCAAAGGTTGTCATCTCGTTCAGTTTCAGAAATAGTGAAGGAAGAAGTTGACCCCGTCACCAACGAGACGCATGAAGGTGTCCTGGAAGCGATGAAGATTGCTGAACTGGCCAATTACACCGAGGAAGATATGACGGCTGGTAAGGGCCGTCTTGAATGGCATACACACGCTTATAAGCAACGTTTATTGAGTTTTATGGCAGCGCAAAATGAATCCTCGTTAATTAAGCTGTTAGGTGCCAGTCTCAATGCGTAAGTGGGCCACAGTTTCTAGCCTAGATAACAGCATGCAGGAATCGAAGGCATTTTCAGGTGAACCGACGAAGCGCCGAAATTACGAGGAATCAGTTTCGAACTGTTCGTTCACAGCGCCTTACTGAACGGACACTAGACGTGCGAGAAATACATAGCCGAGTTTGTTAGGGTTAGGGCATTTTCTGGTAGTGGTGAACAGAGAGGTCCAGTAATGGTCCTTGCAGGAGCATTATATCAATTGTGCCTAGGCGCCCCTGCTAAAGAGCAATCCGATTCTTTTCGAAACATAGCTTTGCTTAGACTTCATACTCTCTTTTGCTATCACTTTCACGCATATCTATAACAAAGCAAGGAAAAACGACAAAATATATTCAACGCTCTTGAACACACACCACAGATTATTCCATGTGCCACATTTGATCCCACGAGAACACTGCGCCAGCTTCAGCAACAAGACCTCGAGTGCTCATCCATTGGCTGCTAACTGACAGTGAAAGAAGCGCTGACTTCCTCAATGAGAATGACACCCTGTGTCATTGGCCGCCTGCCAGCTTGAACACAACTTTACCCTATAGTCTACGCCAGTCAGTTCTTGAAATAGCTCACGGCAACAGTGGACATATGGGCGCAAAGCTTATACATAAAAAGCTGAAAACCGCTATTGGGGGTCACAGATGGTCACTACTGTGACTCGATATGTGAAAGGCTGTCAAATTTGTCAAGCTTACAAACACCCTGCGAAAAGAAACTTGGAAAGAGGGAGCTTTATTACAACGACGGAGGTTCCAGTCACTTCTGCTGCTGCAATGGACGAAACTGCAACGCCTCTTGGCGATAGCAGTAAGTATATCGTGAATGTAATCGACTTTGCCACGTACTTCACAGTACTTAGTTCTGCGTCCACAACTAACACAAAGTAAGCACTTCAGCACTTGCGTTCCGTATTCGTTCGCTGTGGTGTTCTTGGGGACTGTTTGTCAGGTGATGGCCATCTTTTCGATTCCTATAAAGTTAAGCGCTTCCTGATAGCTATGGAATTCAAGAGGACTTCTCTGTTCCACGGTGTGTGTCAAGAAAACGTGTACCGCGGAACTTCCGGCTTGGGGAAACAAAGCTACCTTGGCTGCCTTGAAAACACACGCCTTCGCCATCAACACCATAATCAAAGGAAGCTTAGGATTCTCGCCCTTCGAACAGCTGCAGGGGTGTGCTTCAAAATTGCCTGCAGGGAAATTACACCGTCCAGCGAGAACTAGCTTTGAGACACGGTTACTGAACCTCTGTGAATGTCATGCATAAGCCCAAGACAGATCGATACATGCTGATTAACAACGAAGGCGTCGCTACAATGAGTCACATCGTGATTACAAGTTCCAAATTGGTCAGTACGTCAGGTTCAGTCACTTCGTCAAGCTCCCGTCACTTCTGTGGTTCGCTGAGCTACCGCCAAGCTTGCTAGCACATCTCAGAAGCCGAAGGGATTGTACATTAAAGACAAATCAAGTCATTTCGCCTACCGTGCATCGACCAAGCCCTTGTTAACCTTCAAGCAATTCCGCTTGCCGCGCCACCTGATTGTGCAGAACACGAAAATGATACAGAACTGTTCGCTGCGCCATCAGCGGCGCCCGCGACTAGAAACATCTCCCGAAGACTCCTCACGTAATCCCAGGCTGCAATCAAGACCCTGCGATAGCAGAAGAGCCTCATAGTCTCGGTCGACCTCGTCGTCATGTTCTTCAGCCGAAATGGCTTGACGACTACGACGGTCTGAAGCAAAGTGTTCTTAGCGGCGCGAACGTTGCCTGCCCCGGGTCCTTTCTGCTTCGAAGAATGCATTTGGCCTGTGCTGAACGTTACGACCACGGGACTTGGTGGCAAGAGGGGAAAGGGGAAGGGGGATGTGAGGTGCCAGCCATCCCACACCGACCTTCTCCCGCGCCTTTCAACACGTTGCAGCGCCCACAGCTACTTCGCAATGGTTTCGCCCATAGCTCGCTAGATCATGGATTGCGCTCTGTGTCCAACGGTTACTCCGGAAGCGTTTCGTCCACTAGGTCGCCCCTGGGGTGACAGGCAATAAGAGAGGCTGCCGAGAAGCGGGGGCCGGATGAGCGTGTATTGTGCATGCGTGTGCGTCCCCCTGCCGCGCCGCTGTTTTCCTTTACTGAGTGTAACCATTCAATGTTACTACATAAACGGATATACTACAAAAGAGCAGCTCGAGTGTCTTCAGCTGTCCGCCTTCGAGCCTCACAATGTAAAGAAAAAAACGTGCAAAGCACGGACACAAACGAAGATGAGTGGACAATACGAAAGCCGACTAACAAATGAAAAAGAACACTGAGGTGAAGAAGGAAGAGGACGTACAACATATCTGTGCATGCTCAGGAATGGCAGCGCCAACTGTCAAATGGGTGCACGTGCCAATCAACGTAACAGACATCACTTAACAGATGCCATGTCTCCTCTCTGTAAGCTAATCGACGGCTGATCTCACGTACGCGCTTCTTCTGCTATTGATAATGTTGCAGTGCAGTACATGCCGCAGTGCAAGGAGCGAGAAGGACGAAGCCCGCCGCCCACACCTGTCACAGTATGCAAGGCCTCGACCATTAAACGCGTCTCCTTACTCTCATGCCAGTATAGGATTTCGCATTTATCTAGCTTGTGCCTGCTGTTACAAACCCGGCAGTGCAGCCCAAGTATTAGAAGGCATCACACCGGATAGCGATTTTTTTTTATGTTTCACTAGTCTCTGATTAATACAACGCGCTGTTTGTTCAAATTAGAATCGTCCGAAGGTAACTGGTGTCTTACACACCACGTGAATGCGACAGTCGGTAAAATTATGGTTGGTAGTGTGCTTTATTGGACGAATGTCTGCTCGCTCTTTTTTCTTGTACCTACTCATTTTTCCTCTCTGCGGCAGCGCATGTCTTAAGTTAATTGGAGCAGTAAAAAGAACGTGCGACATTGTGCTACTTTCAACTCTCTTCCGACTTCGTTCTTGTCACTTTGTTCTACTTGATCTACTTCCGACTTTGTTAAGCCTGAATTCATAACTGCATTTGTTCTTGACAACGGTACAGCGCAATAAATGTAAAAAGAGAACACCTGTTCTCTGCGCAGACCGTTGGAAGGAACTTCTGGTGCTGTACGGCCGTTCGAAATTCGAGCTACGGGACATTGTGTTCGCAAACAGGCGAGCCCTGGCAGTTTTGGGGCACTTTGCGCGATCGAACGAAAGCACAGCCATGCGCCGCATGCTGGCCTTCCACCTGGGTCTGCTTCTCCTGGACCCGAAGGACAGCGTAATCAAGCTGATGAATGGACTACGGAGATTCGACTCAGCAGGGTTTACTCAGGCAAGTCGTTTAATGCAGTGGACCAACTGCACGCAGTAGCCTGTCACTTTTTCGTTACATATATTGCGATGAAGCGTTGCTGGTCAAATACAAGACCATGTACGTTGCTTTAGAAACATACCTGTGCACGTTACAAAAAAATATAAAAAAACGTAACCGATTGCGAATCCAGTTACTTCATTCTAAAAAGTAACCGAATGTAATTAAAAGTACTCGATGAAAATATGTAATCGAGGACCTACCCTTGAGTAATCGAATATTTCCATATGTTACTTTTCATACAACTTGTTTTATTACGGGCTTATCAGTCGCTCCTGTGCTTACTATCAGCTACTCCTGTCTGTTCCCTGATCCATTCCGCTCTTATTTTTTATCTCTTAGCCTTACACCGGTCATTTTTCTTTCCATTCACGCTGCGTGCTCCTTATCCTCCACGTTTTAGCACCGTAGGTTATTACCGGGAGAATTGAGTGATTAAATACTTTTTGCTTTAGTGACAGCCGCAAGTGTCCAGTCAAAATTTGGGAATGCCTTCCGAATGCGCTCCAGCGCATCCTTATTCTACGGAGAATTTCCTTTTCATGGGTAGGCGTTCCTGTCAGTAACTGTCCCCAGGTGTACAACTGCCGTTGCAAAAGCACAGTCATCACGACAGCTAGCGCACTAGGTTTATTTACTATTTGTACCGTGTAGGAGGAGCCGCCGTAGGTTAGTCGTAGCGTCCTTTCTGGTCACCTCTAGGGCCCGTGTTCGATTCCAACGTAGTTTGGCTTCGGAAATCACAGCGTGATCGTGTGTGTGTGCGTGCATGCTTGTTTCTATAGGTTCCAATCGCGAGCTGCGACAAACGATATGCCTTCCTTGTTCTTTAGTGTGTTATGATGTTATGTGAAATGTCTATTTTGCTTGGCCCTTGAATGACATAGGCTGTCTAAGATTCGAACACCTGTGGCGCATACCTGTATACCGTTGGCCGAGCACTATATACGGTATGAGGGACACTTAATTTCAGTGTCAGTAATCGTGACGTACACAACGAGTATGTCATGCTAGGGATATAAAAATTTATCAGTCCTGTTTATCATGCATTATACCCTTCCATCCAAATTTTGGTGTATACCACGTGAAAGAGACGTTCAAGAAAGTACCGAGACCGAGGCGGATAGAGAGATAGATGCGCTGAAGGCGACTCAAGTTCGCCAAGAATTGCGTCGAATTTCAAAAGGACACCACCAGGTCGCATGGTGCGGCAAAGGCTGAATTGAAACGTAACACTTAGTGAACATGAGCCGATCATCCGCGGCGGTGGGCGCGCGGTCACATTTACTCGTTGCCAGTGCAAACGATGAACTCCGCGAGCGCGTAAAAGAAATGCTCGTAGGGCGAATGAGATAAACGAAGGCACACGCACGCATGCACCCACCCACCCTCTTCTCTTTCTCTTTCTCTCTCTCTCTCTCTCTCTCTCACACACACACATGTGGGATAGAATGAGGGTAAAAGATGTGTACCGCTATATTAGCCTTGTCTTCGGTCATCAGAATGAGGACTCAATTGCAGTGTGTGCGTGTGTGTTTTCAATGCTTAGAAGCTAAAGTTGGGTGTAGGATAACAGTGTGATCAGCGGTACACTCTGTGCACACGCACACACACACACACCACACACACACACACACACACACACACACACACACACACACACACCACACACACACACACACACACACACACACATGTGGGAGAGAATGAGAGTAAAAGAT
Source organism: Hyalomma asiaticum (assembly GCA_013339685.2). NCBI lineage: Eukaryota > Metazoa > Arthropoda > Arachnida > Ixodida > Ixodidae > Hyalomma > Hyalomma asiaticum. The sequence continues at coordinate 85,944,632 of CM023484.1, forward strand.
GTCGTGTACCGCCTTGTCTTCGGTCATGAGAATGAGGATTCAGTTGCAGTGCTTGCGTCTGTGTCTTCAATGTTTAGAAGCTGAAGTGGGGCGTACGATAACAGTGTGATTAGCGGTACACTTTGTGCACGTACACACATAATAGGACAGACGTTTGACACTCTGTTAATGCAAGCATACGGGCATTTTTGTTTCAGATCACCAAAGAAAGCGTCTGTAAGAAGTACGCGGACGAGGCACTGATCTTCCCTGGAGGTGTGATGCCTATCACTCTGAGTACGTACGTCAGCCGAAATACTTTATGCTTACAGGAAGCATTCTGAAACAGTTCATTATAAGACATTGGATCTACTTTATATCTAAGAACACCACTCGCACCAGGGATTCATTTTTTACAAAATACTATAGCTCGCATACTGCTTTTGTAGGATTGTCCTGTAGTCTATTCAGAGGAGCGCTAAATGTAATTTTCTAGTAGTAGAAACCATCGCACGCGCGAGCTAGTGCACGTGCAACCTAGAAACTTTCGCACTTGTAGACCTAGTGCACCGATGAAGTTGTAGAGCAGAAAGCGATGTGAACTCGGCTTGTTTTGCATTCCTATGGGGGGATGACGACATTTAAGAAGTAGAAGTGTCTGTGAGTCATTTTAAAATAATTTCTACCTAAAGCAAACGTAAGAAGTGTGGTCTGGTGTAACGGTTGCAGTCCTGATACGAGGAGCTAAATACTTAAGGGACTTCACCCGGCGAAAGGAACAGGTAGAATTGATGTACTCCTAATAAAAATGTGAGGTGTGCTTATTCCTGTGGCATTGACCTAAACGTCAGGAAAGTTTAGCATAGGAATGACATGATTCAATATATTATAAAGTTAAGAAGCATTTCCTTTGTTGGTATCAACACCGGAGTTGGTTCTACAGATGCGGACGTGTGCGACTACGACTAAAGCGTTCGTAGGTACGCCAATCTGTTTGCCAGCGTTAGAGAGTTTCGTGCCTTCGTTTGACGCCGAGATGACAACTTGTATAGGGAGAGGAAAAACAAGGTTGTTATTGCAGGGAAAGAATTTATACCTACTCGCGTTCATAATTGCGATCAATCTTTCATAAGAAATGAAAATAAGGACAATCAAAGTAACAAAGGCTATTACCGACCGTTTGATGATGAAAAATGAAGGGGTTTCTTTAACATCAACAAATAATAATTGCTGGGGCATTATGTGCAGAAACCACGATGTGATTCCAGCGCATGCTTTAGCCGGAGCTCCGGTAATGATGACCATCTGGTTTTCTTTAACACGCGCAGTGAAGACAATGTACTCAGAACTCTAAGCGTTTCAGCCTTCATGGCAAATATGACTGTCGCGGCCAGGATTGGATCCGCATCTTTCGGTTCAGCAGCCTTGCGCTACAATTGTACTATGGCGGCGGGGTGCGCCACGAAATGATGCTTGGTTAGAGCTGTGTGTCGTGGTAGACATTTTGGAAAACCGCTGCGGTAAAGCAGCTACGGTGCTCTGCTCCTAATTGGAGGGACGCGGATTCGGTTCACGTCCATGGCTGTCGCGTTTGGGTGAACACTAAGTGCTCGAGTCTCCTGTACTTAGATTTTAACTGCGCGCTAAAATAAACGCAGGTGGCCGAAATCTCGAAGCCCTCCGCTAAGGCATGCCTCATATTCATAATATGATTTTCGCACGTAAGCACCGGCAGACAATCAATGATTGGAAACAAGGATTACTGAGTCCGCATTTCTACGAAGGACAAATGCAGGCTACGTAAGGTACTACGTAGTGTTAGCGCCATGTGAGGCAACGTGCACGTGCTGCACAAAAATTACGAGTGCCAGGGTAACGGCAGCACTTCCAGGCTATCCCTTACCTCTGTCTCTGCTGCAGCTGAGTTCGAGATACCGGTCGAACGTCTTCGAAAGGTGGCCATCATGATGGCATCCATAATGGACACGTTGGTCGCCATTACGCGAGAAGCCGGCAACGTCCGCCAGAACAGGAAGGATCTGGGGCTTGCCTTGGACTATCCTGCCTCGGCAAAAAAGAAGGACTCGGTGTACTTGCTCGACGGTGTGGACGGTACGGAACACCACTATCTGTACGTGTGGCTGAGGGAGTTGAGGATCCGACACGCGCAGCCTCCCCTCGTTCAGGCCGCGCTGGAGTCCATGAGTCTCGCTGGAGACCGGCCTCTCAGGCTGTACCAGAGGTTCAGGCCGCCGTACTTCTACGAAGATGGACTTACGGCATACAATTACGCCACGCTTGGGCAGGTAAGGAGCGAGAACGAGAGGGAGAGAACGGGAGAGACAGAGACAGACAGAAGAAACGCGCTTACATAGCAGTTCCTTAAAATGACATTAGGATTGCTAGAGTAAATGAGCTAACAGCATCAGCATAAAGTAGGGCACGTGAATGACCTTGTCGCTTGTAACCGTTACCTCTCTGTGTAGCAAGGGTGAAGGTGCACGTATACGTCGTGGGACTATTGTCGAGAAAAGAGCGTTGGTCGAAGGCATGCGACGCGGATAATCAGAATAGCAATAAATCTCGTGTACTTTCCTGAATGCCAAGCGTAAACATTCTTAACCTTTACGAAAGATAAAATTGGCATCAGTTCTTTTGTAGCACATGTGACTGAAGAAGGGAAGATTAGAGGGCACAAAACGAGACAACAGCACCATAAAACATAAAAGCCCTCCATGTTGTCTAGTTCGCTTCCGTATATTGTCTGTCTCTGATCCGCATCGACTAACACTTTATTGTATTGTTCTTAGCTTCAAATGAGCATGGCTAAACATTGTCAATTCATCTTTTTTCAGTCTACAGACGACAGAATATGAGACTGCTGAGCCGAACTAGCGTGATACGACTTAAACAGAGACACGGGGGCTGAACATATTTCACTTTACAAAATAAGGCAGGCCATAGTATAAGCATAATCGCGTTATCAAAGCACCGACAACTAACTGTTCGCGTCTGAACTATGTATTCTTTGCGTGTCGTTCTCTCTTCGTATGGCAGATTTTAGCCCAAGGTGCAGTGGCGGAAATGTCATCCGGGACTAGTCCGAGTATGGAAGCGGCGAAGGCGCGGTGGCGCACCTTCTGGAACAAGAGGGCCGCGACCGACTTCAACGCTGCCTATTGCCTTCAGGCGACCAGGAGGAAGGTGAGAACTGTGCATATCTTGTGAGCTCTGTCTGGTCTCCTTAAGCAAATGAGAGGCTGCCATGATAATAGGAACAAAAATGGTAGTGATACGTATCGATTTGAAAACATTTGGATTTGCGCGGCCTAGAAGAAGGGAGCTTTGCATTGCGTTAGCTTTCACTTGTCCAACTCAATAAAATTAACCTCAAGTATTTGTTACATACTGGAGCCTCAAAGACTCTATCCCAAAGGACGATGAAAAAGAATGACGCACACGTTTGTCAACAGGCTTGTCACAGTATTTTTTTTTCAGCGTTTCTGAATAGGTGCGGCTTCATAAGCAATTCAAAGCGACATTAATAAAATGCAAAACGTCCCACTTAGAGAGGTGGATGCGCCATGCTGACATCTTTAGAGCGTGAGTGACGTAACTGTTCGTAACGTTAAGTTTTTGCGCAGCGAATAATGAATCTTCTTCGTACATTTCACCACCTGTCCGGACGAAACGCCGAATGTGAAATCTTATCTTCTGTAATTTTCTTCAATTGATATTAACTTCAATAATGAGAAAATAGATTCAAAATCTATAATATTGACAGGCTTTAGCACTACTTTAGAAAAACAGCCCCACGTGATATAAAAATTATGAATATATACCTTTTCTAACTGTGCCATTTTCTGAAGCAACGTCACGGTCATTGTAACGACTTGATTCCATTTAATATTTGATGAGAATCCTTTGTTTCCCGTAATATTAGGCGGTAAATGTACGGCCTAAAGATGATCCGTGATCATTTAGGTAGGACACACATGATCATAACTACATGCGTTCGTACAGTATCGCGCCTTGTTGTTTTGACAGTTGGCATTTGTTTTAAATACACGAGATTGTAGGATAACGGGACTCATATTAAAGAAGTTCGCAGCCACAATGGGTATATGATGCGAGGCTCTGCATTTGTGACGCGACACGTTGTGGAAACCATTGTGATAATTCTGAAATAAGGATTTAACAAAAAGTAACGGTAAATGCAAAAATATGTTTACTCTGTATGTAAGAACTTCGGCACAAAGACGGTTTTTTAAACAATTACGACAGCTAGTGTTGAGCGTCTCGTGCGCCGTAATGTTACGTAAGCATCTCAACTAATAAATATAAATATAAAATATAACTGTAAAAATAATAGTACGTAAGGCTAGGCATCATTTGCTCCTAGCGCTGTGCTCTCGTGATTGCTTGTCAAATGGCATCAAAAAGCTGATTACACCGCTGTTTTCCAGACCCATGGGTGAGCATGTCATATTAGGTCTAATGATGCGTTTCGTGTGCGAGAAATGCGAGCCATGAGAAGTCGCCGAAGTAGACTTCGCCAGACCAAGTCCCTCTGTCGACACGTTGGCTCTAGCACTAGCTCCTATTCGACAATCACCTGATTATTTTGAGCTTCCATTTCAGCCAGAAACCCCAGTGAGTATCGCGTATTCGATTGCCCTTAAGTGTGCGACAAGGTAGGTTGGATCATCAAACGGACCTTAAGTGACCTGATGCGTGGACATCGCAATAATGTGAGCACATCGGAACAGGCTATGTTGGAACACACGTCGGTGATTGAGAGCATTCAACCCTACTTAGCCAGTCACGATCCTATTTGTGAAACGTGGTGGATTTCACGGAAATTGTGAGCACGTCGTTAGCAAGTCTCTCGTTCTTTCGATGTTATTGCGACCATATGGGATAACCACTGCTCGTGCACATTCTGCGGCTTGTAAGAAGGAAACGGTTATGACCATTGGATACACGACAACAGATATCCCAAAACACTACTTCATATCCCACCAAACACAGGATTTGCAGCACACATTTAACACAACACACCATAACCAATGCCTTAAGGAGCCCATTTCGCAATAAAAAAAAAAACGTAAATAGATAAAAGTGCGCATTCTTTTGACTATCATGTTCTTTCAAGAGAGTTTGAGGCTGTCTGCCCTCACCGTGTTTGCATCGGAGCGTCAGTTTGGAAGGCGAACGTTTCACACAATTAACGAATCATTCCGCTTTCCTGTCCCTAAGCAATAGACACAGGTGTCCGAATATGCGTAATTCAGGAAAATTCCGTGGCCTCGTGTATTACAGGGTTTCATGGAGCATCCGGTGGCGCCACTGAACGAATCAGCGGAGAGCGGCGTGCCTCTGCAGCGGGTGATGGGCGCCCGACTGGCGTACCTCGCCTGGCGGCGGCTGCCTGGTAGCGGGAGCCACGGTTTGCCGAAACTGTACCTCGCTCCCAAAGTGCTGTTCTTCGTCCAGCACTGCATCCTCGGCTGCGCCCGTATGGGATCCATGGGCACGGACATGCCGGACGACGGCTGCGCAGTGCTGATGCGCGACTGGGGATCCATCGCGGAAAGCATTCAGTGCAAGCGCGAGCAGCTCTATTTGCCCATGCAGCGGTGCCGCTATATTTGACGGCATAAGCTCTGCCCATCGGACTGTGGTGACTTCGCGCGTGTGCAAGAGAGTTTAACATGTGCGTTAAAAAAGAAAAAGGCGCTGTGTAATGGTCGATGACGTCTGCGTGGCCTCTCTTGCATACCTTAATTATTTCTCTAATTCGATAAGTAGTTTGTACCTACATATATTTTAATAGATCTTCCTGTGATACGGTCCTTGGACACATTAGCGCTGCTCTTTAGGAGCAACGTAGTTGCTCACTTCAGTGGTTTGAAATTCATTTATATGCTTACACGATTGCTTAATTACAGTGAGAACGTTGAGGTAGGCTAGGCGACTATTATAATACAATTTACTGTGCTTTAGGAATGTTTTCGTAGTCTATTTTATTTGCGTCTTCCCTATTGCTTAAATGAAAAATTGTCCAGTAAATAAACGACAATTCACGAGATTACCTTGTGTTGCAAATTTAGTCGGCGCTCATGTAGGGATATTGTATTAGCGATAACTTGGCTCACAGAGTTGATATTTTGCATCTCAAAAGCAGCGCGTGGTTGAAGTAGAGACGAAAACACCTGCATTTGACAGATATACGCGTGGCCCATATGCGTAGAAGAAATTTCTACTCCTCCATCTGATGCCTGCCGTATACTAACGCGATTGCAAGCACGACAGCAAGTCCTCAAGGCTGAATTGGTTGTTCTTTACCGTTAGCGAAATGCGCACAAGTTAACAGCTGCGAAAAAAGCGAACAATTTAAAATCGCGGCACTAGAATTTACAACTAATTTACTATGAATAAAAAAAAAGCTTTTATCCTTACAGACCAAAGTCATAGAGGACTGTTCGTTTGAATAAGGGAGCAGAGGCTTTGCTTTTGCCAAAAATTCAATATCGTTGCTTCAAAAGTGACTAAAATTTCTCGTGTTAAGTTCAGCAAAAATTACCGAGTGAACGTAAAAAAATCATTTTAAACAGTGAAGCTGTTCTTAGTCGACCCTTCACCGTAGTTGTCGGCGTTACCGAGAAGAAACAGGCCCTCGTCCAACATGGAGGCACTTTCGCCCTCGGCGCAACATTACATAATGTTGTTTATGCGAGTCCCAACGTGCGGCACTTGAGGGCGCACCTCTTTGATCTGTTGGGTTCAGCCGCTTTTGTTCTCAACGCACTACTGCATGATCATTATACGAATCTCAGTGTGCGTTGAAGTGTAGAATAGGGTTAGCTCAAACTTGCCGGCTCGATCCTTGCAGCAGCTGCTGCATTTCCATAGCATCAAATGCACAAAGAAAGAAACTTTATAAGAATAGGCATTTTATTTATTTATCCATTTATTTATTTAATTTATATAAACATACTACCAATCCCAATAGGGACTACCGCAGGAACGGCAAAAATATACAATACAGATATAGAATTGGAGGAAAGAATTGTAGAGGCTTGAAAAACTATCCTTTAAATAGTCGAAATAATATTGTGTAGTCGTTTATAAAAATGTGTGACACGGAATAAAGTAATAAATAAAGCAAATAAATCAAACAATAAAAAACAACTACATAAGGCAGCGCACGAGCGTGTAGATAACGATCTGGCACGGTCAATAGATAACACCCGAGCCAGTGACGTCACGATTAACGATAACAGAACAGCTTCGCTCTTCCAACTGTGTGCGCCGCATGCAACTGGCCTGCATATTTTACAGCCAAGCTTTTTATGCCGGTAATTGGCTATTGGTGCACTCACAAAACTATCTTCATCATACTTGCGGAAGAGAGCGCTGAAAATTTCGGAAGGGTAAGTGTGGACAGGAAAGACGCTCACATGCAACTAAGTTTATTCTTACGAAAAACAGCCACCCACGAGAAACACTGAAATGGGCATGTGCAGATGTCTCAAAACGCCGTCAAACCACACCCAAAAACCGAAAAAAGAGAAAGCGAAGGACGCAAAAAAAAGTGTGAAGCTGGCCTAGAGCCAAGCATGCGTCGCTACTTAGTAGCATAAGGTGCGAGATTTATGTTCATCACTAGCACGTGCGGAAACTACACAAGCCAATAACACAAGATCATCAAAGGTGGAAAGGGGCACTAGTCAGTTAAAACATATGTCAAAGTACATCAACTCTTTGTCCCTTAGATGTACAGACGGAGCGCTAATACAGCGATCACCGTACTCTTTAATCTGATAAGCCTCAAGGATTTCCCTATCTAGTCTACCCTTAGCCCTTCCAGTGACCTTGGTGTTGTACGGAAGCACGGTGCATCCACATCTCCTAGAGTGCGCTGGTAGGTGCGCAGCGTTGTTGACGATCCCCAATGAATACGCATGCTCCTTTAACCTCTCGTTGAGACACCGCCCCGTCTGCCCTATATAAACTTTCCCGCAACTAAGTGGGGTCATATACACCGCCTCAGTGGTACAGGGCACGTAGGGCGGCGTGTGGCTCTCATCGCACGCCTTTCTCTTGCCCGCGCTGCTTGCGAGTGCGCACAGCCGGGAGAGTTTCATAGGAGCAGTGAAAATAAGGTCAACGCCGTGTTTCTTTCCAATCCTCTTAAGGTTGTGAGAAATGGTGTGGATGTACATTCTGTCGCCGGCGCGGCAACAGAATGTCTCGCTCCTCCCCGATAAGCGCGCCGTCGTGAAAGTGCGGCGATCAAAGAAGTGCGTCATTCCCAGAGAAGAGGAAGCGCTATAAAGCCACCTCGCTCTTACTCGAGAGCTTGCAAAACGACTTTACAGTGACCTGCGAGTATCGCGCCGGTGACGTGGCGCCGAAATGTCGGCGATGCGTAGATCTGGGGTTACAAGCCCTTAAAAAGGAGCAAAACCGTTTGCACATGAAGGAGCCTCGCCGGAACGATCCGGGCCTGCGACTCACACCACGGGTCGTGTACGAACGGGACGACTGCGAAGGGAAAAAATGAGCAACACTCTACATACACTAATGTCTGAGTGCTCTTTGCGGTTGCTGGTGATGGCGCGGGACAACCTGGCGAAAACTTCATCCAACCTTTATAAAGCTAGGTGCGACCGTCAGCTTCCCTGTTTGCACTGTCTTCGCACCTCAAAGTGAAGCGGCCCCATATTAATTTTTTTCTGAGTATTTATGCCAGCGACAAAAAAAACAATGTTTGAAACATCCACTGCGTTAAGATAGTCGGTCAGCGAAGCTGAAATAAGCAGTCCTGATGGAATAAACCCGGCGGTTCGCCCTGCCACGGTGGTCTAGTGGCTATGGTACTCGGCTACTGATCCGAGGGTCGCGGGATAGAATCCCGGCCGCGGCGGCTGAATTCGCTGGCGGCGAAATGTTGAGGCCCGTGTGCTGTGCGATGTCAGTGCACGTTAAAGAACCCCAGGTGGTCGAAATTTCCGGAGCCCTCCACTACGGCGTCTCTCATAATCAGAACTGGTTTTGGGACGTTAAACCCCACTTTACAACAAGAACAAACCCGGCCGGTTCATTTAAAGTCTTTCTCAAATAGTCTTTCAGTTTGCAGGCTTGGGTTTATTACTGCGTTTGTTACGAATGCGTACGTGGAGCTTCGCATAATCACCATTGTCGAGTAATGGCTCAGAGCAGGAGTGGGTTGAGCGCAAAAGAAGACAGTACGCACGCACTGTGCCGGAGTACATCTAGATCTCCATCTATCTCCGGAGTTTCTGCGTATGGATGCGGATGTTGAGGCTATGTACATGCAGATTCTCTTCGAAAGGACCCTTTATAGTTAAGTTTTTCATGCACAGTTGCCGTAGGGAAAATGTCAAGGACCAGCCATTTGTATACGTGCTGGTATAAGGGGATTGCAGGGCGGCGTGGTCTTGTACTAATGATTGACTACCTTCAAGGGCGCTACTACATGTTCTCTGGAATCTTCATGTTATGAAATTCTGTTCCTTTGAATTCCTTTAACTCAATTTAATTCCTTTAATTGTTCCTTTAATTTAAACAGGAACCACTTCGTCGTGTTTACTTTTCGTGTGTGTTTAACCCTCTTTCCATTTTGGTTTTTGCTCGTTAGTTAGCGCTTAGATTTTCTTTCTTTTTTTTTTGCTTAGGCTTTCCTTCATCACCACTGCGTGTCACATGTAGAGTGACCAATGCCCGTCGTGCATATGAGCCAGGTCTTTATGGAACAAGAAGAAGAAGACCCCAAAAACAATAGCGGTGAAATTTATCTTCTCTGCATTCTCTCAGAGCGGACGTTGTTGGCAGTGATGAAGAAGACGAAGAAGAATTCTCCGGATGTTCGGTGCGTACTGTTTGTAATATGCTTCTACTTATATGAGAAAATCAGACAGTTTGTGCAAATGCTTACGTCGCTGTAAATAGGAAGTTTCGTGCGATGCCCAGTAACTACGTGTTCAGAGATAGCAAATAGACGTAAGTAGTTAATTTCCTGTTCTTCGGCATCCGAGATAAAAGAATCACCATTCCCAGGCCGTTTACGCCGTAATGAAATACAGAGCACTCTAAGCGTTGCGTTTGTGTGCCTCTTTTTTTTGTGTCTTTGCCGTAAAGCGCTCTGCAATTTCTTGTGGATCCACTGTGACTAGCCTGGTCGAAACCCTTGCTTCCTTTCGATCAGAAAGAAAAGTACGTACGCCCTAAAGAACGGCAGGGGAACGTAGCCTTTAGTCGTGTTGATAACCTTGTTCATTAAATACGGTGTCTTTCTACGAGCTCCGTCTATACATGTAACGAATATGGTACGTCATGGAACTGCTTCGTCTGGGTGCTCGAAATAGCTTCTTGGTTTATACACCAGCGTGGTAACAGATTTTCAGCTTCCTGTCGTAATGCGCTTTTCTTATTGAATGTTTGTCTCCTGAAATACACGTTGCTTTTGTTGTCAGTGCTAGTCCTCCTTATATTTACGCTACGCATGGTTGTAGTTAAAGATTAGTTCTTGCTGTTCGAGCTTTTACACTTTTCCCGCGCTTTCATTTAAAGATTGTATTGTTTGTAGTTCTACCAACCAGTCGTATAAACATTCGCCTGCCATGGTGCCTTTCGCCGTACACTCATACAGACAGAAGATAAGTAATAAATAACAGTACCACAGCGACATCTGCCACTGGTGGCTTTAGGCCAACACTGGCGCGCAAGGGTGACAGTACGAACGATTGCACATCAGCAAGAGGGTAACGACTTTTATCGCTCTGAATAAGCACACTGAGATAGAATTCTTTGAAAACAGTTTCCTTTGTGCAAGAGACGTCAGTTCCACTGGGAGTCGTGTGCATTCCTGAAATGCCACAACCTCAGGTTGTGAGAAGCTTTTTTTCTAAACCAATGTGCGAAACTGCCGCGCGCTTTCTTTTTGGAACTTATTTCTGTAAACGAGGACAAGGTTCCACGCACACACAGAAATTAGCCTTAAGTGAGTTGAGGAACTCTTCTAAGCGTACACGAAACGTTTCGTTGTATTTCTTGTTCGCACTCACTAGGCGCTACTACTGATTATGAAAATCGGTGATCCATTGAGACGATTCAAAACTAACAGGTTTAGGACAAAAGCAGTCCTCCCTAATGCCGCCGCTGGCATTACTTTTCGCGAAATGAATTGTTAAGCGTCGTGCCTACTAGGTAACTTTTTCACTTGCAACACTCACCACGCCACGCGGTTTAGAGCTTCAATTAGAGAATTTCAATTGCCGTTTTAAAAATGACTTGCAATTGTGGACGATGCGAAAGCTGTGTAGTTATCCACTAAACATCAAATATTAGCATGCATGTTGAAATTGGCTTTAGAGGTCTTCTAAAGTGTTCTTTTTTTTGTTTACAGAAACATGGCTGCTTTCGTGAAAGTGTTCTATAATCGAGAACTATGCGCAACATCTTTAATTACAGGGTACTTAAAAGGCGAACCATATCGCCGTTGTCCGGAAGTTCGTAATCAATTGTCACAGTTGCAGACCGGTTGTTGCGCTGTGGCTGCATTGTGTGTTCCACTGTGTTCGTCTTCGTTTCGTGCAGTGATGTCTAAAGTTCCAACAGCACCAGCAGCCCCAGCATAAACTTCGCCGTCGTACGAAACCTCGCTGATATTTCATGTGCGATGGATGGTAAGCCGACGAGACACTTTTTCTAAGTCACCTTAGCTTTTATTCATTTGCCCGCACTGCTATCTTTGAAGGTATAGATGTAGGCGTCCAGTGTAAATTGCAATAACAAGTACATACGAAATTGAAGGAGTTAGAACAACATAAGGACAGTGACCACACCTGCGCATGAGTGCGCCTATATGAAAGACACAGTGTCAAAGCGTGGGAAAAGTGTTGTGCACTACGTTTTTTTGCTCTTGGCGCCAGTGCTCTGGAGTTCTACTGGACTACCGGTTATCTGCCCTCACAGTAGACTGCCTTACTGTATTTTTTTCCGCAGAAGGTCAGCAAAAATGTTGTGTGCTCACGCTTGCTTTTCAACAAGCACAGCGCTTTTTCTCGCACATCTAATGATAGCTGACATATTTGGACTCGCTGTTGTATTGAGCTTCTTAATTTCTAGAGCTTATTCGCCAAATCTATGTTTGCATCCCCTCGGTATTACGAGCTAAGTGAAATACAGGTACAGGGGAGGTTATGTAAAGCCTCATTTAGAGATTGTGTGTTTAGAACCTACAGGCGGTACTCATTTTACATGTGTGTTTTTTCATTTATCTTTGTGTTATCATTCACATTGTCGAAATTCAGACCCCTCAATATAATTTCTCGAGCTTTTTCCGACAGTGAAGTTGTATGACCAGTTAACAGCGAACTCCGCTCCCCTACTGCTTCCTCGCGGATCGTACTGCGTGGTTTTTAAAAATTTCGCATGGCGTTGTCGTTCGGTAGCCCAAAGAGCTAGGAATGCCATCACGCGACGTAACATAATAAAACTAATAGATATCAGTGGTGGCAGTGAAATACGACGGCTGTAAGGGAACATTGAACGTCAGTCGCAAGAAATAGCACTGCGGGAGTTTGACCATGTATCCTTGCTATTGTTAACGCCTGCTCCAGTGTGCCTTCGGCCTGCGGACTCCATTCACTACAAGTCGCCACTGTCCAACGAGTTCGTATTCCTAGACCGTCTGGAGAAGGCAGATGACGGCTTGGACAAGCTGTACCGCGTGGTCAACATCGTCGCCTCTTTCCTCATTCCACAACCGGAAGTGCCAAGAGGTGATCGCACGACTCTTTTTAAGTGAGCGATAGTAGTATCGGTTGAAGTATTAAAAGTTATTGAGGTCTCGAAGATGCAGCAGAGCAGACTAAAAATGAGCCCTGCGCCACTAAAGACGCATAGCTTTAACACGACGACATTAAGGATGTCGGGTCAGAGAAGGTCCGGTGTCGGCTCCAACATCGGTGTCGGTATAGGTGTCCAGCGGGAATGAGACATCTTGAGCTACCGCCGTGTTTCTCGAAGCATCCGACTGCGCAAGCCCGCCACCATGGTACAGGTGCGTCAAAGAACAAAATTCAATTTCTGAAGGTTATGTCCGTCAGAAAAATTGTTAACTACAACAGAACTAATACCTGCGTGCATGATAGCACGGACTGCATTTTGAATGCACGAGAAACCATAGTTTTGTTACGAGGAGCTTATGCGAACGGTGCCAAATGACGCTATTGCGTTTCACTCCTAAAGATGAAGCGTAAGCGTCCTCCAACTGGCCACAACGCATACGCAACCGGCTAGAGCAATAACTGCATACTAGAAATAAAAAGTTTAGTCAAAATCACCGACACGACGTACGACTACGGTGACCTTGACACTCTGCTGTCTCCGTCTTGTGGTATATATGAGGCAACCACGTTGAACAAACTATCAGTTGTTCGTCGCGTAGTGTCTCCGTTATATCTCTTGTTCTACGTATTTGTTCACCCATCCTCTGCGTATGCGGCACCTGCCGCTACATCAGTCCGTTATTCAGCAATTCTCACTGAGTGAGATATCCCCATAACAAATTTGTAGACGCACTGGCCACAATATATGTTACGCACATTTATAGCACACTAGCAATGAAGAAGCCAATTAAGTTACCGTTCTAATAAAATATATGGGAATAAAGTAATCTCGTGTCTCTTTTATTCAGGAAAATTTTTATATCGTTGAGAATTCATCTAAAGGAGCTGCACAAGGTCGGTGCTGTTCTTGCGTAAACGCGCCGAACCATTCAAAATTGATGCTGAAGAGCGATAGACGAACTTCAGCTTATACTAAGTGTGAGACATCGACACAGCAATGTTGCCGGGATGAAGATATTGTAGGGGTGTAAAGCTATGAAGAATGAGCACAAGGGCGCTTGCAGTCAATCAGAACACGCGTCCAGCTACAGTGAGAAAGTACGCTCTCCTTTCTGTGGCGTATACCAAGCAACAAGGACGATATATATACGCCTAATGACACAGTTAGGCCATGTCATTACAAGTCAGAACTGCTCAAAATTGCCGTTTAATTAGAACATGCTATATTGCTGAAAGGATCAGTTGTTTCTAGCAAGCATCAGTTGGTGACATTGCAATAAAGGGATGTGTATGCGAAGTAACCTTTTTATCATGTGTCACTCAGCCCCTTAACCGCTTCTTTACTCCAAGAATTTCTATGCCCAAACTGCTCAATTTTTTAAAGTTTGATATTGAATACTTTCCTTCTAAATAGCAAGTTCTCGGGGTTGAAGAAATGCATGCACACATTAAGTCAAATTAGCATAATAGGTTAATTATTCCTCTTGGTAAATGAGGCCTGCTATCTGCTACCTGCTGGTAAACAAGAAGAAAAACAGGGCAAGAGTGCAGTTTTGAAACGCGTGCCATTTTTAGAATGGTTTGGTGCGAAGCGGTGGGATATGTCACCGTGGAAGCTTCCGCAGTGCGTGATACACCCCATAAGAAGGAATGGTCGCCTTCATCGTCTGGCGAACTACTAATTTCGCTAACACGCGCCTTATCTCATAAAGTCAAGTGGTCGCGACGATAAAGGACGCCATAACAAAACTGTTAAAGAAGAAACCTTTTAATGGGCGATATCGTGCTCCGAGAAGTAAGCGACTTCAGAACGATACTGGCGAGCGCAATCGTCACTTGTCAAGAAGCGGTGTAGTGTGTCCGCTTTTGTACATGCATCAAGGTGCATTCTGATGTTATCACTCGTGTTCACGTACAGTCTGGAATGTACGTACAAGAACATACAGGTCAGGCAAGCACGGTTTGTAGAACAGTAGGCATCACGCTCGGAGCAACATGCAGCTGTGGTCTGCGTTAAAAAAAAAAAGAACAACAGAAAAACAGGGTGGCGGGTCAACATATGAAATTTCATGGGCCATCCACCTAAATAATGACAGCACAAGCTACTAGAAAAAAAAAACGGAAGTAAACATGAGCTTGTCTTGAGCATAATAAAAAGGAAGTACTGGGAAATGTGGACCTACCTTATGTCTAAATAATCTCTATCGCAATATATCATCTCATTGGATTGATTCAAGAATTAGTGTCTGAACAAATGCCAAGTCCTGTGCCATTACGCATTAGGAACAAATTGTGCCAGTTGACGCATTTTTGTACTCCGGTCCAGCTCTTCTGGCGCCGGAACTCGTCAGCAGTCCAGTGGAATACTTGCCGCAAGCCCTTGTGGATGTGAGTAGATAACCTTTATTGGAAATTTGCTTCAGTCGCGGAGGCGACTTACCGGAGAACTATATTACAGTTCTTATAAGTAATGCAACTACAGGTTTGCAGGGATTAACGCAAATAAAATATATTGTAGCATGATTTTTTGGACAACCACATGTCAAACGCTCTTATCCGCTTCAGTTGTAAGCTTGTACGTGGATGTGATAGCCTCACAAATGCAAGTTGAGAGCTGGCTACGTATATGTCATAGCCGTCGCCGTTTTACAACCGCGCAATTCTGAAATTGAAATAAAGTAGTGAAGATTCGCTGAATGCTTACACGTAATGTAAATGGCGATGGCTCACTTACCTCACTTTAGAAGGCGCACGTAAGCCTGAATGCATCTGTTCAACGCGAACATGGGGCTATCATGTCACCTTTATTAAACAAGCGCCGCCTTTCCTTTTGTGCTACGAGTACAAGAAGCGCGTAATGATGTGGTTGTTGAATTGCACACGATTCGACATTGAAGCGGAGGTACTTGCTAACTAGGCATGCTGTATATCATGCTAGAGTGAGCGCCTTCCACGTTGAAACTACGCACGTCAGTTTTCGTTCAAAAGCTCGTGTTGCAGAAAATGGGGCGTCGGCGTCCGCGGCTTAAAAACAATCGCGAACCAGCCCGAGGACGCAGACCCTCGGCCGATGCGCAATTGTGCACTACGTCTTAAATCAACCCCACACAGATTAGAGCTCGTATTGTTATTTCAATGCACGAGAAAACATCAATGAGTTACGAGGAATCTCAAGTAGAAGATGATTTCCCAGAATTTCTGCCACGCCAAAGGCGGCGCGCCCGGGCGAGGAGGCATTGGCCCTGGTAGGTTACTTGCGTAAAGATTGTCCTGATGGCGTTCGCACCATTCCAAGGCTCCCGGAATGGCGGTCGTTGGCGTATTGAGTGGTGCGTATATTGTGGTGCGTGTGTTGTGGTGCCTGGAACAGGTGTAATTTTGTTTAGTTCATTCTTTTCTTTCTTTCGTTTTGTTCTCTTTAAGTTTTGCCGGTCAGGGCACCTTAAGGTACCCACCCGATGCAAAAGGGAATATCACATTCATCATCAGCTAATTCTAACTGCGAAGCATCAGCGTCCTCCAATCGCTGTAGTACATATGTACTTTCGACTGACTTGGCTTTTCTTTGGAAGTGGTTTATTAAGACAAGAACGAAGAATAATTCCCAAGCAAAGGATATCACTTGGAACTAGACAAAGCTTAAAAAAGCAACATTAAGTGAAGTTATTGCGAATTTTTAAAATTGTGTTCATAATAAAACAAATATCTACTCGTGTGTCGTTTTCGTCATGGACTTGAACACGTTTAGCAGACAGATTTAGTGTATGCGCCTGTCTAGGAATAACAAAATGCAAGACATGCATTTTTACCAAAGAAACGGACATTTACTGGCATTACCTCTTGAAATTGACTCTCATAGCTTATCTTCTGTTTTCAGAACTACTGTGAAGCGAAGCTATGCAGTAATGTGGCGAAGAAACACAAATCGCACGTATGATCTCACTAAACACGGGCTTGTCAATGAGGCGACTCGTGTCATGTAACTACACGGCGAGACACAACACATCCGCCATTTGGGCGTCGCGAAAGGTTGCCCCTAGCGGCATGAATTCAGTGCTCACCATTTTTTGACCGCGTTTTGCTGCGTGGCAAGTAAAGTGATTTGGTGTGACAATAATTTATTAATCTCATTTCGCTGTGGCTGCGAAAGGGACCGCTATACAATCACTCATTCACAAAAGACTGATCACTGAGCGCCATTGCGAATTTTTTTATGGATGACAAGCTGCGAGGCACTGTCTGTATAGCAACACTTACAGAGAGATATTTCTTTCGAATCCCAGTGTTACGGAAGCGGAAATGAATTGAGCTTTACGACATTCTTTACTTGACTGGCTTGCCTTATTGTAACAAGACTCCCGCACCGTTTGTTTAAGAAGCTTCAAAAGCGATGTTCCTTTCACATGTTCGTCAGACACTGAAGATTGAGGGACTGGGTGACCACGTCACGTGGATGCCCGCCTGCTTCCTCTCCTTCTGCAGCTACGCCACGCACCTAGACTGGCAGACTTGCGAGCCCCCCTTATTGGTGAAAAACCCATGTCAA
Organism: Hyalomma asiaticum; assembly: GCA_013339685.2. NCBI lineage: Eukaryota > Metazoa > Arthropoda > Arachnida > Ixodida > Ixodidae > Hyalomma > Hyalomma asiaticum. Next base: position 85,962,038 of record CM023484.1, read on the forward strand.
GACCTAAGTGTAGTGACAGTGCACGCAACGGCACGGAGGCATTTTTGCGCCTGATATTATCTCTGGATGTAAGCGTGGCTCCTTGGAGCGGAATGTTGCACTGAATTGAGTGTGAAATTTTGGCGCTTCGCTACCAGCGGCGCAGACGCTTTTCACTTTGCGGACATGACTAGTATTGAGTGACCTATGCTGCTCTCTCTCTTTTTTCTTGTAGTACTGAAACCTGTCTTTCCAATAACGTCGAAACCTTTAACGAGAATCCTACCTGTTACCCAGGCACTTCGAGACCTTCCTCGCGTTACGACAATGCTGTCCGGGGCCATATCGCTGGCACTTGTGTTCCCCGTGTTCGGTTTGTGCCTGCTGACGTGCCGTTGCTGCTGCGGCGCATGCGGAGGCGGAAGCAATCAATACGAAAGGAGATGCGACGGGTGTTGGCGATGCATCTGCTTCTTCAGCCTAGGAATATGCTGCGGCCTGATGACGTAAGTGGATTCCCTCGTCATTCATCGAAGCATTTCTAAAACAAAGTGGCTTATGAGTGATGCTACTTACCAATACCTGCCAATCTTGAAACTTCTTCTAGGGGCAACGCAAGCGAAAGAGCACTTTCAGCTTACTGAACTGCCTTGAGCAAGCATTCTCGGCAGAGTACTTTGCCGCGCTGGTCTGTGTTTGCTCTCGATCTCTTGTTTTGTTTGGCAATATATCTACGATGAATATCTACCAACTACTCCGGCTATGCAATGGAAAGAAAAATGATAGGGGTAACGCTAAGAGATAAAAAACGAGCGGAATGGATCAGAGAACAGACAGGAGTAGCCGGTATTATCTTATCAATTAAAAGAAAGAAGTGGACCTGGGCAGGACATGTCATGAGGAGGAAGGATAATAGGTGGACAGTAAGAGCGACGGAATGGATACCAAGAGAGGGAAAACGCAAGATGGAGCGATGAAATTAAAAAGTTTGCGGGCATAAAGTGGAACCAACTCGCTCAGGACAGGGTGGATTGGAAATCGTTGGGAGAGGCCTTCGTCCTACAGTGGACCTAAACAGGCTGATGATGATGATGATGACTCCGGCTATCCACACTTTGGGAGCAAGTATTGTGCGCGGTGTGCAGGCCGGCACAGGGGAAGCACAGGAAATTGGTTTAAGTGTTACTTCTGAAGCAAGCAAATCAGATATTGTGCTGTACATGGCACAGCACAATTCGAGTAGTGGTCACGTGTGCTTGGTGAGATAGAAAAGATGGAAACAACTCTAATAGCGGGCACCGCGTGACACTATTCTAGTCTGACTACAAAGGATGCAAATAAAATTTTATGGACTATGCTATTATCCTGCCGTTAGCTAACAATTACCCTAGGATAGAGGGGGTGTTAGTGGCTGATCATGACGGGGGCGCGTGTAATAGGCGTTAGAGTGCGTGGACGTTTAGGATGGCCCTGTATCAGTGGCATAGCGATGGCATAACAATGGGCTATTCGAGTTATGTATAGCGGCTAAAATGGTTCTTTGTGGTCATTTTTTCCTTTCTTCATTTCCATGTTAAGAAAACAGTTTCTGCTACAGCAATACGACGACTATTACAGAGGCCACGCCGCGGCGAACTCTTTGCTATATTGGCCTCTGGACAGTGACACCGGCAACGCCGTTTGTCATATTCGAGAGAAAATTTAGTAACAGACCTAATTTCCTACGTCACTCGACAGTTAGGACAATGCCGATGTGATTAAATCCACCGTGGTAGGCGTGCAGATAACTGTGTTGTGCTGCTCAGCTTTAGATTTCATCCCTGCAGCAGCAGCTTACTCGTGACTGTAAGTTGACTTTTCACGTGTGCGTTTAGAGGTTACGCGCTCGGCTCGCCTTTGGTGCTGGCTTGAACGTCTTCTCACCGCGGTAATTCATGTCGTGCCGCTATTAAGATGACGTGATTTGAATTACCAAATGTAGACACAACATTTCTGCGTGTGGAAGATTAAAAAACACTCTATTCAACAGATGAAGGCGCACACAAGTGCTCCAGAAGCTGTTAATACGACTTCTGGGAAAGGCACTACAGCGCTTCCCATAATAGCATGTGTGCGCATCACTATGCGCGTGTGAATAAGAATCTGGAATATATCTCGCTTGGTTCTTTGCAACATGGAGCGTTATTAATAATTTACCATAAAATGTGTCGGTCTTGAGATCTTAAAGTTGGTGGCGCAGGTATGCGCGCCTCATAAAATGTGCTTTCATGTACGATGCCAACCTCACAAACATTACCCCCGTAACCTTTGGGAATATAGAAAAAATGATGTCTTTCACTTTCGCTTTTATCGTTTCTTCCATTTTCATCGCAAGACACCTTGCTCCCACAAAGATTTTCTTTATATCAAATTTATTACATAAGAGACTTATGCACATGAGAATATGACAGAGAAAGGACGTATGATGGTTTCTGCACTGTAGGCTTTTTTCTAACAAGGACTTCTCTAGACAGAAATTTTCAAACCTGTTAGGCAGAAGCCATGGTTTTCTAGACATAGCGGCACCAGGTAGGGGAAAAACAACGTTTATTGACTTTGACCTGCTGTTTTCGCACGATAAACACGATATGTTATCGGACGAGTAGCGGTGATGTTTCGAAAACTTAGTCCTTTTACTGGCCTGCGCTGAAAGTATGATCAATGTGGTCTAGATTATTTAGGATTGCTCTAAACATTACTGCTAAAGTGAGCAAGAGATGGTCATTTATGTCGTACTTTTCTTATAGTACTGCTTTGGTTGCATCGAAAGGAAACGGGAGAGAGCGGCCAAAGTCTGCCGGCTCTGGACAACGATAAGGTAGTGGAATCATTGCTCTTGGCGATGCAGGTTTCTCGCTGCTGGCGCCATCATTGCCGATATGTACACGTACGCCGGCATCAGCGCTTTGCCGCAGTACCCGAGACGTGTCATACAGGATCTGGAGACGGGCTACCTTAAAACCTTGCACGTAAGCAGGCACCGTTTCTTGTCTCTCCGAGAGGCTTTTAATTCCTAGCGTTTTATAGCTTGGGAATGGTTGCAGTTGAATCTTATGCGAGCTCATTACCAGTAGTATAACCACTAAGCATATATTCGCTGTTAAGCGGCCGCATTTATGAAACTTATATTTCGTAAGTGAACTTTGCCATTGAATGAAGGGCTTTGCTAATGACATGTTCAGTATTATGATTGATTAAAATATTCTCTCACGAACATTATTAGGGTATATTGTTTACGGAGGAAATATGGGCCCAAATTTCTAAATTAATATTACGAGTCAACTTGAAAGGTTGTCAATGGAAAGCTGAATTATATTTCCTAAAACTCATGTCAGATTCACAGGTGGAGAAGAAAATAAACAGTGTCACAGCTTCCCTGTTGCCATCTTCAATTGTTCTTCTAAGAGCTAATGTTTATACAACCCTATCATTCATGCAGCATATATTGTTTTCAAGTGAAGCTTTGTTCATTTTGGAATGCTACGTAAAGGAGATTGGCTCGCAATGATCTAGTAGGTTTTGCGACATACGTTTATTCTACGTGCGCCTGTTATACTGATTACGTCATAAAAATATATGTTACAAAAATAAACCAAAGAAATTTGACGGTACACATACCTCAGGGAGACTGAATTTTATAGAGACGCTGTTTTGACTATACTCATGTAGAGGAACGCATAAGAAAATGGAAGACCTAAATTATGTTGCGATGCTTTCAGAAGGGCAGCCTCGTTATGTGCACCTGTAGCGAAGACTGAAGTGAAGACGAATATGCAGTGTGCATAATTATACTTTTGCATCCTACAAGGGACACAATTTATTGCCGCTAGTGCTCTCGCGATCCTATTAACTTGATCAATTCAATCTTTCTTCTCAAGGAAATCGATACACTGCTGTTGGACGACTACGCGATTTTCGAAAAGGAGATGAAAGAAAGACTAGACGGTAAGTGCATGCAGGCGAGCTCACATTCGAGTTTGAAAATAAAAACTAGGAAGAGTAAGGTAAACACAACGAAACTTTGCGACTGATAATTATTCCGCTGATCATTTGCTGTACTCTTTGGGGGTCGCTTTCTGATGTATTCCGCTCAAAGAAACAGATTTATCCCGAAGTAGTTAGGTATACTTGTATATTATACGAAATGAAACTGAGACTGAACCGGTACTATCGTTTCCAATGCACACATTTTAAATAAAAATTCCTGCTTGATCGCGGTGATTAAATGCATCAGTATCTATGAGCAGCAAACATCCAAATAATACCAGGCTCAGTACAAATGGTACAGTTGTACCGAGCCCAAAGAAAATCACATTTTGTGAAGCTGTGATACCAACACGGTTTTATTAAGCCTTGAGGCTACGCAGAGATGTTCGCCCCAAGACACCGATCGAACTGTAGATCACAACCCACAGCTGATAGTGATCAAGAAATCTAGGTGATGATTATTATGTAGAGATGAAGTAGAAGAGACTAATCAATGCCCACAATATGTCGGTTTTATGTGAGCGGGAGGAACGGATTAGTCTGGCATTCATTAAGTGGTTAGTTGAAGTACACTCAAAAGAAATATTGATGCACCGTAATTAAGATGTTTCCCGAAGGTGTTTGCCAAATGCACCATAAACGCTCGCATGTAACAGCATTGTTGATTGTAGAAGGTCCACTTTCCCGCGTCTTTTTTATTCACAGGCTGCTCAAAGGCGATCGGAGAAGACATTGAAGGCATACTGGCCGTGAACCCCGCGCCGCTTGCCAAGAAGCTTGTTGACCGTAAGTGACCTGATACGGTGACTTGGGATTACCTAGGTGAAATTACCTTCAGTGCACCACCTCAAGGATGTCTCACATGCAAGCGATTTCCATTTTAGAGATTGAGCTTTCGTGCTCACACAAATTCAGTACACAGACATTACGATGAGAGCTGTGGTAAACCAGCACGCAGTCTGCGGGTAGCCCCGCCACGATGGTCTAGTGGCTATGGTACTCGGCTGCTGATCCGAGGGTCGCGGGATCGAATCCCGGCCGCGGCGGCTGCATTTCGATGGAGGCGAAATGTTGAGGCCCGTGTACTGGGCGTTGTCAGTGCACGTTGAAGAACCCCAGGTGGTCGAAAATTTCCGGAGCCCTCCACTACGGCGCCTCTCAACGGCGCCTCTCATAATCAACGGTGGTTTTGGGACGTAAAACCCCAGAAATCAATCAATCAGTCTACGGGTAGTCAACTACGTGGAACACAAAATTCTGAGGCATTTTTGTGACACTCAAAGACAGAAGCGTTGTTTGCCCATGTGCGCGGTTGTCCATGGGAACCTTAAGGCAATTTTTGTTCGCCAACGTAAACAGTATTTCAGAGACTTCCCTGGAAGCTGACTGCCGTGGTCGCCTAGTGTTTGAGGGGACGATTTGATAAGATCGAGAACACGCGTTCAGTTGCCGGCACCGGGAACAGTATTTCGGAAGGGCAATATTTATTTATTTATTTATTTATTTATTTATTTGCTTGTTCATTCACTTATTATTTTTTTTTTGAATATTGCGGATAGGAAATCTAATCTGGGTGAGCATAATACATCAAATGACAAGAAAACAAAGGCGTACAGTTTGCGCATGTTATTTTAGTGTACACGCTATATCGAACGGCATCAACTGAAAAGAATGCGCTCTCTTACTGCGACCTTGAGGCACAAAGTAGCAATGATACTAACAGTGACAAATACTAACACATTGAAAAAGTTATGTTCTAGCACATAGAGTTCCATGATTTTGCGATCTCCGGTAAAAGTCGTCAAAGGGAAGCATTAAAATCAAATAGAAGAGCAGTGTATTTGCAACATTTCATTAACAGCGTATTGCCAGACAAAGAATTTTCTATGAGGAACCGTTAAATCGATGATTTTCACGAGAAACCCTGGCAATCCCTTCAATATAACACCTCCCCATTTAACAAAACTTCAGTATGTTAGACAAAAGAAGGTTCATTTAGACGGCGATAAGGATATAGAAGTAGGCGACGCCGCAAGAATTCACGAGTACCAGTACTGATCCTTGGTCGAATAGAATTAAATATGTTTCTTTTAAGTGAACAGTCGTTACATACCATGCGCCTGCTATTCCACTTGCATTTTCAAGCTACAGAAACCGATTAGGATTATGGGTAGAAACGCGTGTATGCAATCTAAGAACACTCAACACTTGCACTACATGCCACTCACGAAGTGAGAAAACCGTTGAAAGAGGGAATCTAGCATAAGATACTATCCTGATGTTTGCATACCTTTGCGCTTTACATTACTCAGGTCAAGCTGTTTCTCATTTTAAGATGATAGGTATCGTATTGAGCTTTGGACTGGCACAGATTTCGTTGCTGTGCGCTCACCCCACTTTGCCACCTTTACACCTTTGCTTGAATGCCAGTGTACTAACATATAGGTGGACGTCAAGCGATCTCAGGCGGTGAAAATCATTCCTGAGTCCCTACGACCGCTTGCTCCATCATCGCATCGCGGTTTTGCGAAGTGAGCACTGTCGCACGCGTTTATTCTAACCTGTGGCTTCCTGAGAACTTCCGGTGGCCACGCCCGAGTTGCTAATTAGAAAATTTTGTCCGCACAGTAGTATACTTAGGGCAATTAAAATTGAGATTTAGTTGGCCACGAAATAACGGCAACAAGCTTGAAGAGGTGTGAAATAACATTGATTATATATAGGTAGATCGTCGGTAACTTTCTGTTCAGATTTCCGCATGTGCGCGAACTACATAAAAGAAACACTGTTTCGTGCAGATATTCTGAGTATGAATACCGCAGCTGATGCCATGAAGGAGACGTCGGACGAGTATTTGGCTGTCACAAGTGCGCTCGCAACGAAGGCAAAATTTGTGCCAGGAAAATCGTCGATTGGGAACGTTACGGCCGCATGCACTACGCTGCAAACACTAGCGAGCTACTGCGATGCGGTTAAGAAGGCGACAGAAAATCTCCAAAAGCAAACGTCGAACTTCTCACAGGTAAGTGTTCCGACGGAGAGAAGACTGCGAATGTCGGGAGCATGTATCTCAAACGTAGGCCGGCAGTTACCATGGAAAGACGCTGAATGAGAAATGTGGAATACTGATGCTCCCAGACCTGACGTTATTATTGTGGCACTTCAGTTTGAGCGTGGTTGTTGCGTACGGGTCGATTCATAACAGGAAACCTAGCGATGTAAAATATATGCATAAAAGAAAAACAAGGATGAGCTGCAGAGCGCACTGCGGGTGCTCCCACATTATGACCTGGTGTTTGTCGCTGTTCCTAAGACGGAAAGTGTAATTGTAGTATAGACCCTTTTCATAAACTGTAAAGCTAGCTTCCCTGCAATGCAACTTGCCCTACTAATGGCGACAGATGCCTTTTTTTAAATGCTGTCAAAATTCAAGTTGTACATGCTGCGGCCCGTTATTTGGGGTTGTTTGTATCAGAACGGCTGGGTCGACATTTTACACGCCCTATTGCAAGCAAATTGCGCTTGCACACGTTGTTTGCCGGATCGCCAATGCCGCCATTAGTAGGGCAAGCTACATTGCAGGAAAGCTACCTTGTAGTTTATGAAAAGGGTCTATTACGCTTTGGTGGGCACACGCGATGGGCACAAACCCGACGATGATGATCACACACCAGCGATGAAGAAGATACGCAGAACGCATAGTGATGATGGTAAAATACAGATGATGATGATGACGTGCTTAATAAACGCCCACAGTACTAACAACTGGGACAGCAACTTGTAGTACAAGGAAATTGCGGTGAAGTTGAGCACTACGCACTAGGCAGTGCAACTGAATATGATGGCGGCAACATGACGGGAGGCGGCAGAATGGGTCAGGGTAACCGATTGTTCAGAGCGATGGAACCCATGTGGAGAGATGAAGGAACGCCGCCAGTTATTGCAGAACGCAAGTGGGACAATGAAATTAAGAAACTGGCTGACACGGTAAATGGCAGATTATTGGTAGGGTCCCTTGTCATGCAACGAGCATATATAGGACGCAGCCGACGACGACAACACCGCAATTTCGGCAACTCTTCACTTCCCTACCTCTTTTCCTCCCCTCCTAGCACCCCCGAATTAAGTGTATTTGCAGCTTCAGCGCCAGCGCCAGTACGTAAGGACTTATTGTCCTTATTACAACATTCATTCATGCGTAATAATGACACGCGTGAGGCTTATTTGGTCAATACATATGGAAGGTAGCGAAGTATAGGAGTAGAGGAAGACCCACTTTATTTATGTGGAGGATTCAATAAATCGGTTTTATTTACGCTATCCTTTGTAGTGAGCGATTATAAAGCTGATGGTTCGCTTTAATGGAGTTGAACTCTCTCGGATCACATGAATCTCTGAAAAGTCTGCTACTGCGGTGTGTCGTAACGCTTTTATCAACAAGAATAATGTTGTAAGGATGAAAGGTTCAAAGCAAAACCTCGCTACGCTTCGGCTAATTTAAAATTGGAGTGTCAGATGACGCTTTAGGGCCACTGAAATCCTGCAGTTATTGAATATCGTGCCAAGGGGGACATTGCCCTAGCAACGTGCTTATACCGAATAATGCTAAATTTGATAATACGCCACAATGGCTGCGTGTATGTCGGACATGCATTCTGTACATGAATGTGCTATAGGTGCAGCTGCCAATAATTGCCATCGATTTGCCACTCTCTTTAACTTTATGTTGTCGCGCAAGCTATACGGATTTGTTATTGTGCCTATTGAAAGGCGGCAAGAAAAAAAAAACCGAATCTACGAATGTACTTACAACCCGGTCATTGAATTTTATAAAAATTCCGCACCACCTATCCTGGCTCAGCTACAAAGAGATTTGTGAGATATGAAAAGCAGGCATACAGGAATTTATTTTGTTAGGCGTGTCATAGTGTAGGGTTCCCCGCAAAATGCACTTTGCTGAGTATCACTCAACAGATCGCTAAAGAAGATGGAGAACAGGGAATGTCGCTTGTGTCAATCTTTCGATCAACTGGACTTGTCTTCGTCAGGACTACAAGTGTCCTGAGTACATGTCGAGTAACTGCGGAAATGCATAGAGCATAATTGACGTTTTTTTTTTTTTTTAGGGCACTTCAAGTGCCACTCTGTACGGCTCACTCTTGCTGGGTAACGCCAGTAGGAAGCAAAATCGGAAAAAAAAAAAATAAGCAGCACTTGTGGCTGCTGCATCACCTTCAATTATCCTATTAATGTAATGTCTAAGTAATTCCGTTTCTAGAGGGTTAGTTGTAACCGGATGATTTATATGAAGAGAGGGACACTATCTGGTGCGACAGAGTATTGAATCAGTAGTAAAAACAGGTTAAGAAATTCGACAAACGTTTGTGTTTCTTGTTCTGAAATCCATGCAAACGCCTAATTTCCTGTATCAAATGAGCTTCGCGCATAAACAACGAATTTCATACGTCAGTACATAAAAGGTCAAGAGGCACTGGTAACTTCGTTTTCTTTTATTAAAGTGAATACAGCTGTTTGCGAAGAGCCCATGTAATTCTCCGAGTGCCAGAGACAAATGAACAATCCACGTCATTTCAGCTCCTAATCCTAGCAGCCGTAACTTTCTGAAATAAAATAATATTCAACACCCACGATATAGCTGAATGCCAGGGGCATGCAATGAACAAATCGGCTTGATAAATTAATACTAAACGAAAATATTAGAAAAATGTAGTTCGACGAAAGCACCTAACTTAAATACAGCAACTTCACAGGGATTCATCATGATCATGCAATTAGTAGTCGCAACTCTCATATTGTTTGAGATTCACTCAGGGGCGAGGGCTTATGCCGCGTATACGCAATTTACCCTGTCCGGCGCGAGATGAGTCTACTTTGCTCACGAAAACTTAATTTGATCAGCGAGTCTAAGTTTCTGCTGCTGTCCTCATTTGCACCTTCCATTCAGTTTTATCCTTTGCGACGATCTGACTGACCACATGTGGTCTGAACTGCATGCTGCCCTATAATTTCGGAGGCCCATTTTTTATCAATGTAATGTACGATATGACCTATCCCTATTCCGTGATGCCTTGAACTTCCTCTCTGCCTCCTAAATTATTCCTATCATAGTCCCGTTCTGTCACTGCCTCTGTGATCCTTCGCTGCTGGAGTGTACTTTACTATTCTCCAAGTTTCTTTTTTCCCGAAGTGTTAACCCTGGCTAGAAGCGGTTATTAAATTGTGTCCCATTTTCCCGAGACAGAGGCAGACGAGCACTCGTTTCTCTCTCCGAGAATTATTTCGTACAAGAGTTTCCTAGAGTTGAATTTCTTGAACGGTATATATTTGTCGCACATGCTCTCTGAGTGATCCACTAGAGTCCAGCCGAAATACTCAGGTTGCAAAAAAATGCACCTTTTATTGAGGTAGAAATTATTCCCCAGTCACATAATGATGCTCTGTGCAGGGGCTTAGATATGACGAGAGAACGCCCTATAACGGCGCCGAATAGAACTTGAGGAGAATTACCCAACAAGAGTGTGTTTCACAGAAATTCGGCCTTTTATGGTGGTTTTAGCACTCGACCTGAAGAAAATAAACATTTAACATATGGAAGAGTGTGTGCTAGGTGCAGCTGCATGCTAAGCGTATCAGCGCGGTCTGCAGGAATCTTCAGTAAGGGATGTGACCTTCTGGCTTGCTCCATGAGTGTTTCCTTCCTTAATGTGCAAAAGAGGAAAAAATAAAGCGAAATGTATTTGTGCTGCAGCTCTATTGAAATATGCGTCTTGCTTTCTTGATCTCCGTGGTGGCGCAGCAGTTACGGTATTCTAGGCGGTAAGTACAAATTCGCTGATTTCACTCGGCTTTTCCCAAGGTCGATCGCCTGACTTACCGCGCTGTACGCATGGTCTCCCAAACTGGCCTCTCGTAGACTTCATTCAGGACAAAGACATATCTCTTTATTTAATCTCTGCCGTAGGGTGCACTGGCGGCAATAAAAAAAGAAACTCCAGGCCGCAACAATTGCGTGAAAGGGGAGACAGAGGGTTGGAATACTTTGAGTTGAGTGCTCCACCCGCGATGACCTATGCGATAATAGGCTACCTAAATCAATGCATAGATAAAGAAATTGACGCTGTTTGGCCTTTTTTACTTTTTTTTTGCAGCTTACAGTATTAGGAAAAGCTATGTCGGACTACACTGCCATGCTGCAGAAGCTGAACGCCGCACAGCTGCGGACAATCGTGGACAAGGTAAGTGCGGAACAGCAAAATTTGATATGCATTCATCATGTTTCAAGTGCTCAAAAAAAATTTCGCGTACATTATCTATTCATCCTTTCTGTATTTTTGTGCCAACGAATACCAGATGCTCCCTTTCCCAGCTCTTCATTTACCTTTCATTTAGCTTCACCGAAGAAGATCAGCACGGCAAAATGGACAGCATTATAAAAATATTTCGTGAAAGTGGCTGTGCGTTATCAACTTCTATTTGACGCCATTTACAACGTGGGTCTTTCTGTTAAATAGAAGTAGACCTTTGTTAATGTTCGTGGTGAGGGGTTTGAGGAGTATGAGCGGCTGTGCATTGATACGTGTGCTTTTTGCTTTGCCTCTGAACGTGACCAACCTGCTAGGGGTAGGATGGTCACATGTGGGATTGGTTGGCGGAAGTCGTACCTGTGTGTGCGTGTATCTTATCATTCTTGGAATGTTTACGATCGTGCAAATCATAGCACACGGCGACGATATATATATATATATATATATATATATATATATATATATATATATATATATATATATATATATATATATATATATATATATATATATATATATGTGTGTGTGTGTGTGTGTGAACAAAAAATTTAAGGTGCACTCTTCCTCCCTTTCAGGCCTCTAATCCTACAGCGAAAGACGACCTTATGAAAGCTACCGATGCAGGCGTCAAACGTAAGCGTGGGCGTCTGGGAATTCAGAGATATCATCACTATCGGTTTCGTTAAGACAGGCAGGGCATTGGCCAGCCACCGTGTATTAGTCGCGATCAGAAATTAATTAAAACTCCCGTTATGGAACTGCGCCAGGTGGAGAGCTTTTAATTGGGGGCGAAATAGGAAAGAAAGTGTTCCCGTTTACTGAAATGTCTCGTGCGCTGGCTTTTGCAGCCATGTGTGCTAATAATAAAAGAGGCTAGAAATGGACGAAAGCTAGTGGTAAGTTTTTTGGAATCTTTGCGAATTGTAGGCGTGGTATTAGAGTGGGTATATGCTGTATTATGATGGTTGCCGCACGGGTGAACAGGGCAGTCAACGTAGCGCATCCTATTCAGGTCTTTGTGCGATACGTCTACAAGAGAACATTACGCACAAGCAAATTGCGGGCATGTAGCGCCTTTCTTTAAGCCGACTCTGCTCTTTGTTATTCATGGCACTTCGTTTTCTTGGCCCATATTTGTGAGCTGCCATCTGCCAGCGTGCCGTAGTAGCAAGAAATATCATGGTAGTGGCTGAAGTTTGCGATTTAGGCCGTATGGAGTAGGTTTTGCTATAAGTTGTAAATGAGGAGAATAGTGGTGACGTTTGTTTGAGACTAAATCTCGTGGAGCACGGCCTTTTACTGAAGGTGCAACTATATATTAGGCATAACAACTCACAGTTATTGATTTGCACCTTAAGTAACTATAAAAGTGTACTTTATGGGGCGATCCTTGCTATAATAGGTACGTGTACTGAATACTGGTAAAAGACGCATTGACTATGTGAGCGACTCTGACCTCTGATGGAACACAATTAAGCGCTTGTCAGCAACATAGTTACGAAGTAAACACTACACCAAACATACATTGACTGAATAATTGAACCTAAGGCTTCCATTTGAGAATGTAAAATTTTTATTTTCAGGGGCCATTGTGCTTTTACTTCTTTTTGTACAGAAAAAAACAATGAATGAATGAATGAATGAATGAATGAATGAATGAATGAATGATGAGGCTTGAATAAATACACATAATAAACTATGTCAGATGCCAGGGACAATAGTTAAACCCAAGTAGCACGAGAACAAAATACAATCGAAGCACAGCGTCGGCAGAGCAAATTGGAGTTTCATCTGTCCACTAGCTGCATGCGATTTCCTTTGTGAAGTACTTTTGATAAAGTTCGCGCAGAGTTATACGGTCAATGCAACTTCACGACGAATAACGAAGGCAATAAGTTATTTATTAGAGTGTTTTTTAATGTCTCTCATTCCCAGTAGCAGCCATTGTTTACCTCCAAGGTAGTGCCTGGTGAGATTTCTCCTGTGCGTGATTAAGCAATAAAAATTTTGTTCAAAACGCCGTTGATTGATGAAATAAACCAACGAAAGACGCCAGATGTTTTCTAAAAGCAAAACGAAAAGACGCCAGCTGCTTAACGAAAGACGCCAGATGTTTTTAAAGCAAAACGAAAAGACGCCAGCTGCTTAACGAAAGACGCCAGGTAAAGCAATGGTTTTCATCTGCAACCAGTGCAAGAACCACTTAGCTTACATTTCACCGACCACAAAGCGGTCATAATGAAAGGACAACGGAGACCAGCAATAAAAGTTTGATAAAACATTTCATCAATCGTTTCACGTCATTTTTATCGGGCGAATTAACGGAAGAAATTTCACGGTTTAACCGATGATTACTTCCAGGAGCTTCGCCCAATCTCATCATCATTCACCTCGTGGATCTGCCGTCAATTTTTTTTTTAATGGTTTCCTAAACTGATTTACCAGTACGTGGGAGATGTGTTATTTTTACCCGGAATTCTTTACAGGGACGATTTACTGATCAGGTGAACTTTATGATGTGCGTGCAGATATGGTTTCGAATATTTCAATACAGTGTCTCCGTAATGTGATGTATCTGTCACTCAGACGCTGAGACGAATACAAGCCATTTTATCTGATAAGGTTGTAGGCAATCCGAACCACATGAGTTGCAATACTACAGCGAACGAGCGCAAGTTGGGGAGGAAGTGGTCTAAGCACCGAACTCCATAACACGTTGAAATAGTACACGCATGCGTAAAGCGAGCGCTTGGTGTATTTTGTTCGCTTGGTGTCATAATAAAATGAAGTCGGCTCGTCAGATGCAGGTCGACGTTAGAACATGCTCGAATGCCTCTGATTTTCAATGAAAGCATATTGCCACTGAGAAATGTATACTTAGAACTCGCTGCATTATGACGCGCTGGAGATGACATGCCTAACACTTGAAAAAGATGCAGAGACGAAACATTGCTGGATGTTTACGTACGTTCAAAGTGCCAGAAGTATTTCATATAATGAGCCATAATGGTTACATTAGAGTTTCTGAAGACAGTATTACAGTTGCTGGGGCCACATATGTTTGCAAATCGCTAGCGCCCTCTGTGGAAAGCACTGTCTTTGTGTGGCCAGCGGCCCCATAAAGAAGAGAACGACGACGAACCGTGGTTCGGAACAGTCGCCCGTGTGGCGTGCGTTGCCTTCTCAACCTCTGTCTTGCATACGTGGCTGTTAACAAGTGCTTTGAGTAAATTACTCTCCTATTCCCTACGGCTGGAGTTTCAATGGGATAGAAGAAGGTAACACATATGTATAAGTAGCTTCTTCCTCCTGGGTTTCAGATGCCAAGGATTTCCTCCAGAAGTTCGGAGACGACCTCGGTGACAAGGCCAATACGTTTTACTTTGCGCCTATGGAATTCCCCGAGGACCTGGAAGCTGCTTCAGACAAGCATATCGTGGGCAATTACAAGTGATTATTGTTCAAGTATTCTCTCCTGGTCCTGGTACCCGTATCAGGAATAACTATAAATGACACAGCTGTTGTGAAGCCGCACGTGGTTTGTGAAATGGAAGTAAAGTTCGTCTTTTCGCTTTTGGGAAGGTATTTTTTTGTATTAATGCTAATCACCGATGTCCGATTGTTCAAAAGCAAAAGGAAAAAAAAAAGCACAAAGGAAGATGTGGACTTCAATTGCTGAATAAATCGTTAGAAACTAGAAGAGCAAGGAATGTCATTAGAGGCAACGTTACAAGTGGACTAGTCTTAGAGTATGACCGCTACCCTAACGAAGAAAAGTCTACGTGTCGAAACGTTAGCTCTAGCTACCTTCCACATTCTTCATCACTTTAAACGATATCTTCTTCATAATAAGTGTTTTAGATTTTTCACGCAGAATCCCGAAACGTAATCTTGCACTAAAGTGGATCAATATATAGACTACATTCTTTGTGCAAACTGTTCACTGTACAACGGCTGGGCAAAAGATGCACTCATCCTTTTCTACCTTCGTTTATTATGACGTCATTGTCTTCATTCTGTCTCGTTCGCAGAGAGTACCAGCCTTTCGTGCTGGCATTAGCTGGTCTTAACGCAGCCGTGGTGTGCGTACTGCTTCTCTGTACCACCATGTTGTACATGTGTGGACTCGTGATGGTTGCATGGGCTCCGGCGGAAGGCTGTTGCAACTACCGATCGGGCCGCTGGTGCTTCTCACTGGGCGCCTGCATGTTTGTGCTGCTGTTCGGTTTCATCTCGCTCGTCACCACAGCTGGCCTACTCGCTGCCATTTTGGCTACGCGCTGCGGATGTGCGCTGGCGGCTGATCTTCAGCAGCAAGGCATCGCTGCAATCATTAGGTGCGTGGCAAAGGCTACAACGTTTTCTTTCGAACAGTGGTGAGCGCCCGGAACCAACGCTCTTGGTCAAGTACCGTTCGCTGGAAAAGGCTGAAGAGAAGCAGGATAGTGCTGACTCCTGCCACAATAAGCAGCAGGGCGCTTGAAGCCAGATCAAGGCCAGTATGTAGTGGTGCACTTATGAGTCACATCAAAGTTAATTAATTACCTCAATAATTGCCGGAGAACTAGCCACTCAATGCTCCCACATTATATTGTGTTTAGTGACATTGTTTAATGGAACATGTTTCATAGCTTTGCGAGATGCAGTGAAACCCTCCGATCACATTGTTTCCATCGATATTGAAATAGCCGGCCGGAGCACCATTTCAACACAATGGCCAGGTATACTATAAAACCTTCTGTGAAGTGTGCAATAGCTCTTACATGAGAACAGGAAGTACTCTGACGGAATATAGAAGTAGCGTACTCAGAAGAGGCGTCAAAGAATCGTCACTATAACAAAGCCATTCATTTGATTGATGTCTGGAATTTTGCGTCCCGAAACGACGCTGTCATTATGAGAAACACTGTAGTGGGAGGCTCCGGAAATTTCGAACACCTGTTGTTCTTTGTAATCTGCACTGACATCGTACAGTACACGGGCCTCAGCATCTCGCCTCCTTCGAAATGCAGCCTCCGCGGCTGAGATTCGATCCCGCGAACGTCGAATCAGCAGCCGCATGTGCCATAGCCACTAGAGCGTGTAAAAAGAGTGTCATCCTTGTGTATCATTGTCCGATGGCATGCTTTTTGAAAATTGAGACAACACACATCCCGCTCCTTGATGAGTGATGAAGTTTTGTACTTCCGTCAGTCTTCTTGCGTGGCGTATCCCGAAACAAGTGATACGTAGGAGCACTTGACAAGCTCTTCACCAGAAGTTTAGGCGGAAGAGATTTCTGTCTTGCCGCTCCAACTCGGCCTCTACTCAAACGGTCTCCCGAAGTCCCAAGGAGCACACGGCTCTTTCGTAAGGATGTGTGAAACGCCTCTTATATTTCTTGAGTAAAGAGCGCAGTCAACAGACGGTAAAGGACTGCGGCATATAAACATATAATTAAGGTGCTTAAGGCTGGCTGACCGAAGTTTGCTAGGAGGGCTTGCTTCACGAAAGGTGCCTCGTCGCCAATGTTTGCTAACAGAAGGGCCACTTCCTAGTGTTACTGAAGAAGAAAAGTATAAGTACTGATAAATATTTCTGGGGTGTCACGCCCTAAAACTACGATATTATATGAGAGACACCGTAGAGGAGGGCTCCGGAAACTACGGCCACTCGTGGTTGCTTAACGTGTGCTGGCATCACACAGTGCAGCGGGCCTCTGGCATTTTACCTTTACCAAAATGAGGTTACCATGGCCGAGACACCCCTGTTTCGGTCTAGATGTAGGGACGACAACTTTGCCACAGCTCACTCAATTTTTCTGGGGCTGGAGAAAACAGCGTTTACGTTCACCCGCTCCTCTACTTCAGGTTGTGGGCGATTTTACGCGTATAGGGAATTGCAGCAATTGTTTGTTTCACCCTTGTCGGCTGGACTACCTTTATTGGCCGCCCCTGAATATCCCGAAACGTAATCTGCACTAAGTGGATCAATATATAGATTACATTCTTTGTGCAAACTGTTCACTGTACAACGGCTCGGCAAAAGATGCACTCATCTTTTTCTACCTTCGTTCATCATGACGTCATTGTCTTCATTCTGTCTCGTTCGCAGAGAGTACCAGCCTTTCGTGCTGGCATTCGCTGGCCTTAACGCAGCCGTGGTGTGCGTACTGCTTCTCTGTACCACCATGTTGTACATGTGTGGACTCGTGATGGTTGCATGGGCTCCGGCGGAAGGCTGTTGCAACTACCGATCGGGCCGCTGGTGCTTCTCACTGGGCGCCTGCATGTTTGTGCTGCTGTTCGGTTTCATCGCGCTCGTCACCACAGCTGGCCTACTCGCTGCCATTTTGGCTACGCGCTGTGGATGTGCGCTGGCGGCTGATCTTCAGCAGCAAGGCATTGCTGCAATCGTTAGGTGCGTGGCAAAGGCTACAACGTTTTCTTTTGAACAGTGGTGAGCGCCCGGAACTAACGCTCTTGGTCAAGTACCGTTCGCTGGAAAAGACTGAAGAGAAGCAGGATAGTGCTGACTCCTGCCAAAATAAGCAGCAGGGCGCTTGAAGGCAGATCAAGGCCAGTATGTAGTGGTGCATTTATGAGTCACATCAAAGTTAATTAATTACCTCAATAATTGCCGGAGAACTAGCCACTCAATGCTCCCACATTATATTGTGTTTAGTGACATTGTTTAATGGAACATGTTTCATAGCTTTGCGAGGTGCAGTGAAATCCTTCGATCACATTGTTTCCATCGATATTGAAATAGCCGGCCGGAGCACCATTTCAGCACAATGGCCAGGTATACTATAAAACCTTCTGTGAAGTGTGCAATAGCTCTTACATGAGAACAGGAAGTACTCTGACGGAATATAGAAGTAGCGTACTCAGAAGAGGCGTCAAACAATCGTCAGTATAACAAAGCCATTCATTTGATTGATTTCTGGAATTCTGCGTCCCGAAACCACGCTATCATTATGAGAGACACTGTAGTGGGAGGCTCCGGAAATTTCGAACACCTGTTGTTCTTTGTAATGTGCACTGACATCGTACAGTACACGGGCCTCAACATCTCGCCTCCTTCGAAATGCAGCCTCCGCGGCTGAGATTCGATCCCGCGAACGTCGAATCAGCAGCCGCATGTGCCATAGCCACTAGAGCGTGTAAAAAGAGTGTCATCCTTGTGTATCATTGTCCGATGGCATGCTTTTTGAAAAGTGAGACAACACACATCCCGCTCCTTGATGAGTGATGAAGTTTTGTCCTTCCGTCAGTCTTCTTGCGTGGCGTATCCCGAAACAAGTGATACGTAGGAGCACTTGACAAGCTCTTCACCAGAAGTTTAGGCGGAAGAGATTTCTGTCTTGCCGCTCCAACTCGGCCTCTACTCAAACGGTCTCCGGAAGTCCCAAGGAGCACACCGCTCTTTCGTAAGGATGTGTGAAACGCCTCTTATATTTCTTGAGTAAAGAGCGCAGTCAGCAGACGGTAAAGGACTGGGGCATATAAACATATAATTAAGGTGCTTAAGGCTGGCTGACCGAAGTTTGCTAGGAGGACTTGCTTCACCAAAGGTGCCTCGTCGCCAGTGTTTGCTAACAGAAGGGCCACTTCTTAGTGTTACTGAAGAAGAAAAGTATAAGTACTGATAAATATTTCTGGGGTGTCACGCCCTAAAACTACGATATTATATGAGAGACACCGTAGAGGAGGGCTCCGGAAACTACGGCCACTCGTGGTTGCTTAACGTGCACTGACATCGCACAGTGCACCGGGCCTCTGGCATTTTACCTTTACCAAAATGAGGCTACCATGGCCGAGACACCCCTGTTTCGGTCTAGATGTAGGGACGACAATTTTGCCACAGCTCACTCAATTCTTCTGGGGCTGGAGAAAACAGTGTTTACGTTCACCCGCTCCTCTACTTCAGGTTGTGGGCGATTTTACGCGTATAGGGAATTGCAGCAATTGTTTGTTTCACCCTTGTCGGCTGGACTACATTATTGGCCGCCCCTGACTTAAGATCGCGAAAAGGTCCTTCGGCAAAAGGAACTTGCACACAGGCAAAATAGCCGGCAGAACTTACCCTTTCAACTTGCTTTCGAAAGTTGTCACTCATCTTGTGCTCGCATGATTTTCGTAAAAAGAAACATCAAGCCTGCGCGGAATCGCGGGACAGTGACAGCGTAAGCTGGAGGAGCAACCTGCTTAGAGGCCATAATAAACGCTTGAGGATCTGGCCAAGTGATCGGGCCATCAGGTATATCGAAGCGCCAAGTCAGGTTTGTTGAGCAATTATGAAATTTCTAATTGAAACCAAAAGAATTTTACCTTAATCGGGCATGTGCATTGAGTATGTGCCAACTTACAGAGGAGAAGAAGAAGTCAGGTTGCTGTCGGGCTGCGCACGTCGCCTGTCGCATGACGCGCGGTACGATACGACAAAACTACTTCACGAGGCAGCGCTTTGTAATAATGATGACGGTAAAGTTGAAGAAGATCATTTCATAATGATGATGATTGTTGATGCCTCTGTAATGAGTGCAGAGCTATATAGCTGCACGCCTGTGTTCTTTCAAATGATTCCTCGAACTCTTTATGCAATCCACTATCCTCGACGCTTAGTGGCGTATTACTATTTTGCCACGTAACATTGCATTTGTTAGATTCCTCGGCAGGCTTTATACCTGTTTAGGTCCTTCAGCGATGATTTCGCAAGCACAGGCGTAGCTCAGTGGTAGAATGGCCGACTACCATGCACACGGATGTGGGTTCGGATCCTCCTCAGACCTGGTTATTTTTTTTTTCTAAAATATACGTGATAGTTGTTACGAACACCGGCGGCGGCGGACAACTGCGGCGCTAAAATCGGCCCTTGTTGTGATCTCCTAGCAGCTTACGCTGTAAAAGTCCATGAGGCGAGAATTCACGATACCGCGCTTGACAAGCTTTGAATGCGCAGAATGGTAGAGAAGAATTGCCTTATTGCCAGGTAGAGAAGAATTGCCAGTAGAACGAGCTTTACGGCTTGTGGTCTTACATACGGCTGGCCTCCCGCTTTCCAAGGTACGTACTGCTCCGGTGAGGGGTAGCCAGGTGCTCGAAAAAATACTATGGTGTCATTCCTGCTTTATGCTCTAGAAGACGATACGAGGCACTTGGTCCCAGTTTGCTACTATGGTCCTAGTTTGGTCGCAGTTTGATACTATGGTCCCAGTGTGATACTATGGTCCCAGTTTGCTTGTGGCACCTCGCCTCCTTGCGCGGCGCTCCGCGAGCGCGGGCCCACTGCTCACGTATTCCCTTTAACAGTGGGCTCTTCTGTGCATTTGAACAATTCTAGTGCTGCTGTTTAATGAAGGTACACTGTACAGTACAGTCGTCTACAGAAATACTTTTTCTTGCGGCTACTGATAAAAGTAAGTCAGACTTCTTCAAAAGTGAACAAGAATTCCATTGCAGGTACTTCGTTCAGCTCGTTCAGATCAACACGGAAGACGACAGCACCGCTACTAAACTTCTGTCGGCCATAAGCATCGACTATTTGCTCAGTGTTGTGAAGCGTTTCGGCGCCTGTAATACGGAGCCTCGCAGTGCCTACCGCTTGCTCGGAGAGCCGTTCGTGCGGAACGCGTCGAAGGCCATCGGCTACGAGAAGACGTTGTCTTTCCTCTGGGAAGGCTTTGATAGAAGGCAACTGGATGCTCAGCTCCAGTTCATCGGCGGTTCTGCAGAAAGCACAGTCAACCTTAGCGCGCTGTCTGCTCTGGCCGCGACCTTGAAGCCACTGCTGCAATTCCAGTTGAACTCGTTGCATATTGAAGAAATCAAAGGCAAGGTGAGTGTTCGAAGAAATTCGTTCACAACAGATGCGACACAACAGATGTGGAGGACATGCGGAGCCAGGGGTGAAAGCCGTGATAACAACAACTGGATGGCTTTAAGACATTAAGAGTGAAGCGCAATAACGTTCGACAGTAGTAGATGACATTTAAGCTATCGCAGGCAACGTAAGAGGACTTCAAGGTCAAGCCTCATTAAGCTGAGACTAAATATTTCAGGACTAATTAGGCTAACACTGAATAAGTCAGGCCTCATTAAGGTAATACTCATCAAGCGATATCTACTTAAGATAATATATCAAGCACAGCATAACTAGGCCTAAACTAAATAGGCCATATATAATTAGGATAGAACTAATTAACCCAAACATAATGAAGTCATGTGTGATTAGGTTTAGGTTAATTAGACCGAGCCTAATTAGTGTAACACTAAATAGGTCCTGGCTAATTAAGTTAAGGCTAAGTCAAGTCTCAATAAGCTCAGACTATTAAATTAGGCCGAATTAAGCCAAACATTACAGACGTAATGATTTTAATCCGCACTAATTTACCTTAGTCAACCCTAGTCTGCTGTGTTCCGCTAATTCACCCTAATCTAAGTCTAGCATAATCCACTCTATAATAAGCCATAGTCCACCTTAATGTACCTCAGTCTGTCTTAATCCACCCTATTGCGCTTTAATGAGCTCTAATCCACCCAAGTACACCCTAATCAGACCTAGTCCTTTAATCTACCTTATAGCAGAATTATTTTGGGTTCGACTCCAGCCATGTTATTGAATATGAGTACTAGAAGGTGCCGCATTGGAGTACCATAATGAATAAACCCATCTACAATCACTGATGAATTGTTAATTAAAGTTCGGGAATAATTTGTGATTTATTATAGGCTGCTGGCATGCATTTGTTGGCTTATTGGAAAACTATATTTGTGGTGACTTTTGCACCGCACCGTTCGCGTCCACGCCGGGGTAGTTTACGGACGCCTTCCAATGGCATCTATGAGACTTGCACATTAACAAATATATTTTTACATATTTCCAGCAACTGTTTTGCCTATATAGGTGCTCACAACGCCAGGAAAAGCGAGCGCACGGCACGCACGGCACGCACGCGCTTACGGTTTAAAAAAAAACGCGCGCTGCGATGAGCCCGCACACAGGCGCGGCGGGCGTGTCTGCCATCGGCCAATGGCAGCGAGGCTCCTTGTAAACGCTTTATGACGAAACAAAGCATATACAAGGAGCGTGAGGAGAAGCCGCTTTTTGAGTTGAGCGCTCCTGAGGAAGTGGAAACTTTGTGCTGCGCTTGTGCACGCTACGCTTCGACGATGACTACAGCATTTGGCTGAGATGTTCATTACAGCGTAGGCAAGCCGTAGAATATGTTTTTTCACCAAGCTCGGAAGGTGGTTCAGGGCCCCTTTAAGGGAAGGACGCTATTTTCTGGGGCTCATCTAACTATATATCCATGTCACAAGAGAACCTCAGAGAATTATGGAGGCTTGAATCGATGAACAGATCGCTAAAGACAATGTAGAACAGGGAATATTGCTGTAGCCGACGTTTCGACAAGTGGACTTGTCTTCGTCAGGACGGCAGCGGACATCAGGCTGCCATTCGTCAGGCTGCCGTCAGGTTATCGTCCTGACGAAGACAAGTCCACTTGGTCTTCGTCAGGACAAATACACTGGCCGTCGCGTCGGATTATGTCGCATATGAATTACGCGGTCTTTCACATTCTAGGTTGAGGACATCAGCACGAAGGCGGACTACGCTGAAGAGTTGAAGACTGCGCTTGAAGCCATGAAGCAGCAGGTTTCCGCTCAGATGCCACTAGTAAGAACGCCTTGAATCTACTACCATTAGGCTATAAGAACGGAGTTCTTATCATTTCTAATAAGTATCCGGTTTCAATAC
Organism: Hyalomma asiaticum; assembly: GCA_013339685.2. Taxonomy (NCBI): domain Eukaryota; kingdom Metazoa; phylum Arthropoda; class Arachnida; order Ixodida; family Ixodidae; genus Hyalomma; species Hyalomma asiaticum. The sequence continues at coordinate 85,985,110 of CM023484.1, forward strand.
TTCAACAAAGCGAACTCGCAGGTAGAATGGCAATAAAAGTGGAAATGTTGTTGAGAGTAGTAAAATAATATAACCAAGGAGAAATTCATCGCCATTTCCTTGACGGTGTAAAAAAAATTTAAAAGAAAAGGACTGCAGGCACAATGACAGACCCGTCAAAGCCGCGTTGCTATATTATTCTGCTGTGCTATCTCAGTTGTATTCAAGCGGATCCTCACAGAATTATGATAACTTTTTTACAAATATATTGCGGTGATAGCTCAACTTATTCAGATCATTAGCAAACGATATTAATGCTCTGCGCTGTGTAATCGATTACAATGTTTTAAATGGACGCATCATTCAAAATTGCAGCTACTCACCCCACGAGGGCCCACGTTCACGGGCCTTGCAATAAGCACGAAACGATTGATGTGGCTGCTTTATCCCTGATTAATGTCATGAGCACCGGATAGCCAGACACCGGTATTGTCGGCGCACACTTGCGCCGCTTGTACATCAAAGGTTCGACGCCGCCACAGGCCGCCACACTAGTGCAGCATTCCAGCCACCCCAGCACTACTGACGCCGTAGAAGCCATACAGCTACGACATGTCGCTACTGAGGCAGCGGCAGACAGCCTGCCGCGGGATCCGCTGCCGTCACTAGCGTGCATTCCGAGATTAATCGAGCTGGGGAGGTACCGCAGCGGTATGGAAGGATGCGACTCAAACGAGCCCATAGCTGCCTTTGTGCAAGTGCTTTGACTTCTTTATGGTGTGAATAATTTAATCACGTAGCCTAATCAGTGACACAATACCAAGAAACCGTTTCAGGGAGCCAGTAGTTCCGCCGGCTATATCGTGTTGAATTGAATACCGAATTTGTGTTGCTTGAGCAGCATTTGTTAGGTAGAGGCGTGCTGCGATTGTGATCAGCGAAGCCTTGCAATGAGGCTGGAAGAGCAGCTCTCTAAAAGGGAACAACGGTAATTTAACAATAATAGGCACATGCATACATGCGTTAATCTAAATACAAATGTGCTTTCCTAGAGACAGAATTTAAGTTAATGCAACGCGATGTACGACATACTATAGTACAAAAACCGAGAAATCGAATGAAACGAAAAATCTTCATCCACCCGTTAGGGGTGTGTGTTCGGCGCAGAAGGAAATGTACACAGATTTACCCGAGTGAAGACTTTGACAGATACTTTGTCCTCTTCTGAGATTGCAAACCGCGACCAGCACAGTTGCACTGTGGATGACAAAGTAGAACACACACACATAAATAAGATTGGTAACTTTACGAAGCAATGACTGCTGGTTCAGCCCCCCCTCCCACCGCTGTTTGCTTCCTTAGTCAACTCCTGCAAAATCAGCTCGGTGCCGCTGCCGTCCCCATTCACCGCGATGTGGACGACGTGTGTGGGACTGGTATTTACATCGGGAACAACTACTTCATTGCCATCCCCCCCCCCCCCTTCCGCCCTTTTCTTTTGTTTTTTTCGCGTGCCATTTACGCTACAACTCCAATAACCCCATCTGTCATTTTAAGTTACGCAAGGCCCCATAATCGCTTTTATTTCAGTTTATCCCCTTTGCGTGCATTGTTTTCCTCTTCCTCCTGTTCTACTGAAGTTGGAGGGTGTTGAGCAAAGCACATCTAAACACGGAGTTAATGAAGCGATTTATTACCCTCACAAAGACATGTCCCTGTGTTGAAACGGTTGCTTGCACCAATCGCTGCTTCTCTTCTTGTGTGCAACGTACTGTGTTCATTTGCTTTATTTGAGGCTAGTTGGAATTATTTTTCAAGTGACTGTGTAGAGATTTTTTCATAATGCAGGGAAAGATACAATTATTTTTTTTTACTTGCAGACAAAAGACCTCACCGATGCAATTAAGGATGCGGAAACTATTGATACTGATCTCAATGAGTGCGATCTGAGGAAGGTAAGCATGCATGTGAAGAAATGCCCGAAGCTTCAAACAACTGGTACTTTTTTGATTTTTTTACTTTACTTTCCATAGTGGCTGCTTTTATTTGTTCTAAGCTTATATGAGGTACAATGAGCCTAAGGCGAAATATCAAAGAAACTAAAGTTTCTTTGGCGCATGCCGGTGCATGCCGCAATGGCGCATGCCGGAAACGGCATGCGCCATTGTATGTGCTGGTATAGCTTCACAAAAAAAAAAATGAAAAGACGCACTTTTTCTGCAAAACATATTTCAAGTTCCTGCCCGGATAAAGAGGCCTTATGAGGAGCAATATTTGACAATTAGGGAACGTTAGGGTATGCTGCAGATGGAACTGCAACGCCTTCTGAGGCCTTCCGTTCCACGTTCTAATAATTTCATGCGTTTCTTTAAGAGGCAGATGTTTAATTTACATATTTTTGGTATATTCGTCACACTTTCGCACACGTATCTTTCAAAAACATGTGGAAGGGTTGGAAGGACCATATGAATATCTCAGTAGCATAGGTTCTGAAAAGAACAGAAAATATTCTTCTAATCCATAATCAAATCCGAATCCGCATTTATACTGAACATGTTCCTCCAGATTGTCCTTTCGGTTAGACGGCCCGTTCTGCTAGGTGATAATTATTAGATGTAACTGTGTGAATTGTTACGCTTGCGGGTGTCATGTATAGGTGCTATCTCCACTTCGGCTAGCGAAGTGCGTGGAGCAAGAGTTCAGCGTGTTTTCGTTTGTGCGATCGATTCGACAGCGAAGTTTCCTTTAAAGCGAGAATTTTTCATCGAGAAGGAAAATAAAGCACAAATATAAACTTTCAATAACCAAAGAAACTCGGTTGTTTATTCATACGAGTGTTTAGCTTGTTGTCAGATGTCATACGACTCGACGTGCAACAGGTAATTTGCAGTTCGGTTTCAAATACAGCTCGAAATTGCGTGCCTTTCTTTCAACAAATGTTGTCGCTGGTGTACCACCGACCAGGCCATTCAACCTTTCTCGGTCTTCTTAAAGATATCTATAGATATCTTTAAGAGCTGGAAAGATAGGGCTCGAGAGATAAGGACAATGAATCTATAGATTCGTTGTCCCTATCTCTCGAGCTCGAAACGTATAATGCATTGCAGATGACCTTTGAACTATCGTGAGATCCACCAATGCTCTTTCTGCTTCGAGCAGCGAAGTTGGTCTGCTTTGCCCAGTGACGTCATTTGCTGAAAAAAAAGAGCAGGTCTACCCAGCCGTATTCGAAATCAAATCGCAAACTCCATGGTGCGTGCAGTTTAGTAATATTTGACACACATCTTCGCTGGAACTTCCACGACTGAAGGGCATCGTTTTCCGACGAGGTCCAAAAAGTGCTGCCGAGCCCTTTTAATGCTGTGGCCAGCGAATATAAATGCTTTGGCTACTACGAAAGCTTCGCGCTCTATTACTAGAAAGAAATGGAGATTTCATTAATGAAAGGGTGTTGGTTTCCTTTGATCAGTTATCGACCAGTAGTGCACTGACTTATTAAAGGCGCTTTCTAAGGAAATAATTCTTCAGCTATGGTAGCACTTAAAGCAGCGCGAGAGCTTCGCGCGTCTGTTGTTTCAGTTACTTTGTGTACAGCGGCAGGCGCTTCTTAGCTCTGCTTTCATGTGTAACATTGCTACGCTTGTGTTTTCCACGCAGAAGATTCTGCAGGACGCCTTGAATAAAATGAAAACTCTGATGGAGGTGGACAGCAAACCCGTTGACGTAAGTAATGCAGCGGGGCCACATTCGTTTTGTTCGGGATAGTTATTTGTTATAGCGAGGAAGCGACTGAATGTAGCGCAACTATTTACTTTTATTTATTCCTTTGAATAATTACGTAGCATGAGAAGCCTACAGTGAGAGGTCCGGAATTGTTTAATATGCTGTGTAATTAGGGCAGAAAAGCTGGTCGATTTCGTGTTGCGATGTCGTTCAACTCCCTATTATTTAAGGTTGCATGGGATTATGGATGTTACACACTACATACAGCGTTTTACATTTAAAGAAACATGAGTAATTAAAGGAACGTTCGATAAGTTATTTATATGACACGAAATACGTTTTCTTAAAAGTGGCCTCTGGCGAAGAAGAGACCGTCTCTTTTCGCGTAACATGATTTTTGGATGATATTCCTCGCACCATTATCGCACATCTGCTCAACCTCAATCACAAAATTACGCATTTTATTTGTTAAAGTTGCTCTGAACATCTGTGAGTTCTCGCCATTTTTTGTTTAATAGTTCTATTTTCTTATCTTTTGGAACGCGAGTTATTAGGACGCGCACCATCGTGCATCACGGGAGGACTCTTAAGAGAAAAGCATGGAAAATTGACCTCAAAGGCCAACTGTACGGTCAATAAAAAGCGAAAATATGGCTCTGTAGCTATTGAGTCGAGCTATAAACGCACACCTGCAGTACGCTGTATATTTTTTTATTTGTTTTATTATATCATAGTATGAAACAAAGTCAAGTTTCCTTGTTTTGGCAGGCTAGAACAGACCCTTGTCATCATTTTGACGTGACAGTCAAATCAGCAGTTGAACATTCTTATTTACTCGAAAACACTGATTTTTCGAACCGCTGTTAAGGCATGTTACGACGCATGAGCACATGCTCCTCGTGTATTTGTTTACTTGTGGCGGTGCACCCTTGATGCAAGAAAAAGAAGTTTTCGAAGCGTGAGATGTGTAAGCTGTGGGAAGTAACATTTTGAAGTTGACGGGCAGTATAAAATGCGCGCTGTCATGCAGTTGTTAAAAAGTGAATGACACATTGTACCGCTAAAGAGCTTCTCAAAAGGCTTCTCATATCTCGGGGATGGCCAACGCTATTAGCGTGGCGGAAGCTATTAGTTAAGACGTATCTTTGTTTAAAGCATTAGAAGGCTGCAATTATTTCAATATAGGCACTATTTAGACACTTTTAAATCGCTTTCTGAGTCCCGCAGTGAATTTCGTGTGTGCTGCAACTTTTCTGACATGGTGCTCCATTAATGAGACCGCCGTATTTACCTTCAAGTGTAGCACCTAACATAAATTTTGCCATCGTGTAGAAATATTTGCGTAAATAGGAATATCTATACGAAATTCCAGCCATCAGCATGCTAGTCACTGAATAAAAAAGGATGAGGCTCCTTCACCGATATGCCTCCAGTGATTGCTTCGTGCAGGAAGATTTAACGCGGTGAATAATATTTGCCTTACTTTTGCGTAGGCGTATTCGGCGCTAACGAAACCCGCCGAGCAATGTGTGTGGATATGCCGCAGCCGAGTGCCTAAATTCTAACTCCGTGCAGGTGTTTAAGGCCGAAACAATTACGGCAATCGGCGATACGCAAAAGGTCCAGGATGCCATAAACAAAGTGAACGTTCAAATCAAGCCTTACAAGGAAAATATCCTCAAAGTGGTGCAGTATTACGTCGAATACGTCGTAAATCAGGTGAGCAAATGCTGAGCTGGTTACTGCGTCGAACATTTAACGAAAGTCGAATTTGACTAAATAAGCCCGGTGCTGGGCCAATCTCTCGGAAACTGTTGGTTTCCTCCAAATGTTGTTCTTAAGCTCAACGATCGGGCGGACACACCTCAAAGAACGCAGTAGAGTTGCCGAACATAAACTTTTTTCGAAGTGTTTGTCTACTGGTACGCTGGCTTCCGTTAATGATATGTCCTGCATCGTGATTGGCGGGAATATTTTCCCACAAATACTTAGCGCAAGGCATTTTTGCGAGTGAATGTCCGAATACTTAACGATGTCTTTATTTCTTTGTCATTGATGACTGAGTGGGAGAACAGAGAAGAAGCAGTAGCGCCTGAGAGCGAGAGATTCAGCTATAAGTTTCTTGCGTGACAAAGTTGCTTTTGGTTTCTAAAGGAAAATAGGGGATGTAAAACAAAATTTCAGATTATTTTGCAAGAAATGTTGCCACATTACTGCCTTGTCATTGCTGTCTTTCTTTTCTTTCTTTCTTTTTTTTTGCTGTACGTTTGGCTGTGTGCTTCTTATACGGCGTGTATTACTGTTTCGTTATAATTTGCACTAATTAGCCTGGCGAACGGCTGCCGCGAGGTTATCCTTATGCTCTCGTATTTTAATAGCGCTTTTGCTGTCCATCTTTTATCCGTCCTACGCGTAAGATGCCCTGCCTAGCTCCGCTTTTATTCTTTTTATTTATATAAGAATATCAGCTACTCCTCTCTGTTCTCTCATCGACTTCGTTTGTAGTCCTCTCTTAGTGTCGCAACTATCATCTTTTCTTTCCAAGGCACGCTGCGTACTCCTTAAGAGCGACGGAATGTATACCAAAGAAGAAAAACGCAACAGGACCGAAGTAATTCAGATGTTTGCGTACATAAAGTAGAACCAACTCGCTCAGGATAGGGCAAATTGGAAATCGCTGGGAGACGCCTTCGTCCTGCAGTGGACATTGAATAGGCTGCTGTTGTTGTTCTTCATGACGATTATTATTATTATTATTATTATTATTATTATTATTATTATTATTATTATTATTTGAATAGCGGCCCAAAACACATGTTCAAAGCTCGTACAATGAAAGTTGGATAATTTATCTGGTGACGACAACTGAAGCGGTCTAGGTGTTTTCAGGAAGATGTGTGGCGAGTAAATGAAGAGTGGGAGGAGTTGCTACTTCGCATAAGTTTGCTGCAGCAGTGGGGCGAAATATTCTCTGAATGTCGGAGTAAATATAGACATTACACTAATATGCTGCAATACTACTTCCACCGAAGGAGTTTATAGTTCTTGGGATGTAATATCCTTGCGTGTGTGAAGGCCATAATGCTTCTCGCTTTGTATTTAGGCGAGCGTTGAATCACTCCGATGACCAATTTTTCTTTAAACCATAAATTGCTTCGCTCATAACAGTTCGTATAGCTCGATGCAGTTTGAAGATCATAGGACAGGATTTATTTGGTGAGAGCATCTTTATTTGTGTCGGTACTCTTCAAAAGCGCCTGCTGTAGCCATGAGTTTGCAAGTGTAGCAGTGCAGACCCCTGATTGTGCCTCTGCTTTCCTAAGTGAAATCTTTTCAAATCCAAATCTTTCTATGTGTATCATATTGTAGTTTCTGTTTGGATATTAAGCCAACGCGCCATGCTACGGCCTCTCCTTGTGCTCAACTGCCACAATTAACTTCGGCAGATGAAAGACACGGTCGGCAATTGTGCTCCTGCCTACACCATCTACCTCTCATCTGTGAGCGTCGTGTGCGACGGCATCGTAAAACCTTTCGTGCGTATTTATTTAGCGTCATTTTTAGTGTTTAGTGTCGTATTTATTTATTTAGTGTCGTTTATAGTGTTTAGTGTCGTATTCAGTGGAGACATGAACATGCCTCTTGTCTGATGCTCAGTACTTATTCCACTATAGTATCCTCAGCTTGCCTGTATTTGTTCTTTTATTTAATTAGGCGTGACTTCCGCTGACAAAAGGTATGAAATATGAAAGTTGGTGCCAGTTGAGGTTAATCAGTGCAGCGACTAGGCTACCGTATGAATTGTCGACCTTATGGAAGCAGAGCCTATTGGCAAGCTAAAATGCAGTTGAAGATAAGTTAACGTGGAAAAGAACAAACGTTCAGTGTGGCGTCAGTTATGACCAAGTGGCATTACCAAAAAGCAAAAAGGCGGGGCGGGGGGCTTCGCTTATTACAGCAGAAAAAAAAATGGCGACTGACTGTGTAGAACGACAAAAGTACGGCACACATCACTCTCGCAACACGACTTGTGGTCAATAGCGAAAAATTCATTCCCGTGTTGCTTGGCGTATGAGTTATGAGCAGTATAAAAGAGCATTTATATATTTCAACACCGGTACGTATGTGTTCAGAAAACATATATATTCTTACGGGGAGTATTCATTGCGTGGTAGACGGCTCGCACTTGTCTAGCCAAGACCACAAGGAGCTTGCAGATTTCACTGCGTCAAGGCATCCTTAGACTCAGCCCCGTATTAACTTTTTTATTGTCTGCATATCTCCTGGCATTACCCCGGCCGGCAAAGAGCAGCTGTGGCGCTTGTTGCGGTCAAAATGACATGTCACTGACATGTAATTTGGTATTTACGTCCCGGAACCCCGGGGAGTGTTGCGGCAGACTTGGTGCCATGCGAGGGTTTATTGGGCAGCAGCCACCTGATCTTAAGATAACGTTCTACGTGGCGCCTTCTGGCGAAAAGAGTGCTCCACACTTGCCGCCACTGGCTACAAGTGGTGCAGTCGAACACTCGGCGAAATTCACGCGCATAACTACCCATAAAGTGCAATGCTACCGGCTGCCAGCTACCTGGCTACAGGCTACCAGCTGCCCATGCTCACGTAACATCCTTTGTGCCATTCACGGCGACGCCAGACTTAATTGAGAGTGCACTTCGTTCACTTCACTGTGATCGCACTAAAGTTCCACCCAGGATTGGAGTACGAAGACATGACTTGACAGAGAAAAAACTACTGCCACAGTTCCATATTGCAATCTTTAATTTTTGTGCAATCGTTTTACGCGCTGTTCCAACTCTCCTTTTGCAGATATTTCCTGCTATAGGTTGGAATAATTTCATTAGGGATTGCCATTTGCCTGCGTTGGTTGAAAAAAAGGGCGTCTTGCGCTCTTGCAGAGTGGCTTCTGGTTCTTTGTGGCGTCCTTCCTTGCCGTGGGCATCGTCGCAATGTTCATGGCCCTGTGTATGTCGACGCTGTACTCTAGGAAACCAAAACCGCGCAAGCCAACGCCGGTGCCGGAACAGAAGATGGAGAGCTTCGCGGTGTCGGTGTAAGTAATGGTTCCTGGAAACTATTCGTCGGAAGGAAGCAGTGCGAGCAAGCATCACAAAGCATAGGAGAGATATTTCTCCCACTGCATTTAGTTACGATATTCAAGCATATCATCTTTCGTAAGCTTTCCTGGGCTCTGGACGTTTATAAAAAAACAAGAAAGAAAAGAGAGTTACGCCCTTCCGATATTGCGCTTGCTATCGCTCTCCACTGCCAGCTTCCAAGTCCATTCTCGTCTTTCCTTTAATAACCCTCTATTGACTTCTGCTTTTAATTTCGCTTCTGAATATAGCCATGTAGCTCTGAGAGGGGTCTGCTAACAAAAAAAAGGAGGAAACTGAAGGCTACAGAATCCACCGTTTATAAGGGCGATATTTCACTCCTCGCAGCGTAGTGTTAGGTGACAGACGAAAATGTTAAGCAGCTTCGCCGTATGTCGTTCCTCAGACTATGTTCCGAGTCTGCTGATCTTTCTATTTACAATATACAGCTTACGTTGTTTGGATACTTTATATTTGTGGTTTTGACAAAGACGAATATTTAGCTGTCGATGACATTTGTACGCAGTTGAGTGCGCAGTTTACAAAGAGTGTGAGGGGTCTGGGCAGTGGCAGGGATGTATTTGAACGTTCCCTGTTAAAACTTGTCACTGTATCTTTAATTAAGCCTATGATGAAGTTTTTAGGGGCAACATTCGTGCTTTTATGGTCGAATGGCCGTTCTGAGCTCAAGGAATGTTTTTATCGTTGTGCTATATAATTCATTGCAAGTGCTTCCTATTATTGCCCTCTCCGGCACCAATCTGACTTCTCCCGTGGTTCACGGTGCCCACCATTATTTTTAGTCACGTTGCATATCAAAGTGTCTTTAGAGGACGGTAATATTTGAAATACTTTGTGGCAGCAAAAAGAGCACATCACACGATGACAGAATGTTACCGCAAGATTACGTTCCCAAGAAACATTGAGCTACTTGCCTTGACTCTCAACAGCAGTCTGGTGAGAAGTGTCCGAAGTGAACGCGCACCTTCCATTTCAGGCCGCACTGTGTCGTTCATGCGATATTCACTCTGTACCGCAGCATGCCGAAGGGAGCGCCAGCTCCGCAGGAAGCCAGGCATTACCGAGGTGCGGGTAAGTGAATACAGGCGAGAAGTTCGGAAGAGCAGCGGATCGGAAAGCACGACATATATCCCGAGTTCCACCGAGTCCTCAGCTTCCAGCTGCAGGTGGGTATTTAGAATGGGCGTATGCTTCAGTAGGGCAATCCTGGCCTGGCATCCCCCCCCCCCCCCTTTTTAAAAATTTCCAAATGTTCGGACGCAACTTCTTTGCCTTGATGACGATGATGACTGTGGTGCGTTCTTTAGGAAAGGACGCTAATTTCTGCAGCCCATGTAGGGAGCACGGCTAAGCGTCCAAAGGGGTGGGTGAAAGGGAGTGAAAGAGATAGAGAGGAGAGAAAGGCCGTAGTGGAGGGCTCCGGAAATTTCAACCAACTGGGGTTCTTTAACGTGCACTGACAACGCACAGTACACTGGCCTCTGGCATTTTCGCCTCCATCGAAAATGCGACCGCCGCGGTCGGGATCGAACCCACGTTTTTTGGGTGGCAGACGAGTGCAGTAACCACTACACCATCGCGGCGGACTTTGAAGCACGGGCTGCCTACTTCCCGGGAGGCCAAACCCAGTCGAGAGTCTAAAGAAATCAGGCCGGGTAAGGAGCGATCCGTGCGGACAATACCGACGGAGAATAAGGCCACCTAAATAACGCGGGTTCGATCCCGGCCGCGGCGGTAGCATTTTCGATGGAGGCAAAAATACCAGAGGCCCGTGTAGCGTGCGTTGTCAGTGCACGTTAAAGAACTCCAGGTGGTCAAAATTGCCGGAACCCTCCATTACGGCCTTTCTCGCCTTTCTATCTCTTTCACTCCCTTTCCCGTAGCCCGACGAACGCTTAGCCGTGCTCCCACCATGGCCTGCAGAAATTAGGGTCCTTTCTTCGAGCGAACCACAATCATCATCATCATCTAGCCGAAAAAAATCACCGTCCCTTCTACTCCGCTAAGATGGCGGGACAACAAAGCTGTGTTATTTACACCGAGACACTCGTAAGAAGCAGGGTGTCCGTTCTTGTTTCTTTCTTTCTCTCTTTGTCTTAGCATACCTGGCATACTACGTAATGGATCGATTTGGAGTAATGCTGAGCTTGGTTTATTAAAGTGCCCCTCAATGTAGCCACTCACGAATTTCTTTCCCCTACCGTGGTGGTCTAGCGGCTACGGCACTCGCTGCTGATCCGAAGATCGCGGGATCGAATACTTAGAGACGCTCCTGTGTTAAAAGCTACGTTTAAAGGGACCCTGCCACGCATCTTCAACATAGCCTTAAAACCGAGCCAATCAGTCGTGGAGACTCCCATGAATACGTGAGCCAAAGGTTAAATCTCTGCACGCACCACGCACTTCGCACTCTGGTTGCAAATTATCATCATCATCCTATTTTAGGTCCACTGCAGGACGAAGGCCTCTCCCAACGATTTCCAATCCACCCTATTCTGAGCGAGTTGGTTCCACTTATGCCCGCAAACTTTTTAATTTCATCGCTCCATCTAATCTTTTGGCTGCCTCTGTTGCGTTTTCCCTCGCTTGGTATCCATTCCGTCGCTCTTACTGTCCATCTGTTATCTTTCCTGCTCATGACATGTGCTGCCCAGGTCCACTTCTTTCTTTTAATTGATATAATAATATATCAGCTACTCCCGTCTGGTTCCCTGACCCATTCCGCTCGTTTGTTATCGCGTAGCGTTACATCTATCATTTTTCTTTTCATTGCACGTTGCGTGCTCCTTAGTTTCATCTGGTTGCAAATACACCTGGAAAACTCTCGCTGTCCTTTCAACAAGTGGCATCACGAGTAGCACCGAGCACATGCTTAACTCCTTTTGTTGCTCTGAGAGATACACGCGTTTTCTTTATTCGTTGAGCTCACAGCGAACGAAATAAAGCATTGCCGATGACAGTTCTGCGATTATGAAACCACTAATGCTAGTTCTTTTTCAAGCAATGGAGTCGCAGTACCTTGTGATGTCACATGTTCAAAGAAGAGCAGGCGGTTTCCAGCCACATTTGAAAGCAGATTGCGAATGCCTCGGTGCGCGCAGTGCGCTAACATTTGGTTCACGTGTTTGCGGGAGCCGCCACTATTGAAAGGCACCGTTTCAGGTTATGCTAAAGAAGTGTTGAAATATATTTGCTTGGAGATATCGTCAGAGCGCAGGCATAGTCAGAAGAGAAAAAAAAAAACATGGGGTGGCGCCTTCAGATAGCGTCTCCCTTTACGCAGACATGTGGGAGAACACTTAAACCGCACGACCCAAACATTAGGCTGATCTGCGGCTTAATGTATGGGTCATTTGGTATTGTGTATACTGCACATGGGGAGATAAAGTGGAGAGAGATATGACTTTATGCCCTCACTTGAGAACTAGCAACGCAACCTGGGTGTCTAGTATAGCTGTGGGATTTGCCCAAGTGGCACTTGTTGGATAGTAATACTTATCATACTAACGTCATCCTGATATCAAGTTCAGAAGATGGGCCATTACTGGCTAGCTGTTCGCCCAATAATATGCCAATAGTTGCCAATAGTATGCCAATATAAATGAAAAACAAAAAAAGAAAGGTGTCCCTAAGTTTTAGCTTCCGACCTGTGTCTTTTCGTCTTTCTCACAGGTTATGGGTGCACACACGTATGTATAAGTAAACCAGGCATGCGGTAGCAGTGTACCATTTAAATAACTAGTGCCACCTGGGAACAATTCGGAGACTCCCTGGAGTCGCGAAGTTCTAATTACTCGCTCGCCACTGCCTCCGACGATAAGACTGTTTTCTTTTTCGGTAGCATCATCGGGCGGCAGCTCCGGAGATCGTGTGTTTGTTCTATACTGTTCTATAACTCGGCGACTCGCCTTTTCGTCAACGTCGCTTTAATATTTTAAAACTACGCGAAGGTTACGACGTAGCCAATGGGAGCGAAAGTTCCTCTGGAACTCTGGTGGCCGCAACAATCGGAATACACGAATCGTTGAGAGAAGGGTTGTCAATCGTCGAAACGTAATCTAGTGCTGTTTTGCCGCGTATTTTGCGGTTGTCCTGCCACTTCTACAGTGCACGGTGCTGCTACCTTGTTGTTAGTGACGTTGTACGCTCGGACTAATGTAAAGGGTGGCAACATCCGATAACTTCCAACGTACTGCGCGTATCTCGGCTTGAATAATGAAACAATAACATTAGACAGAGAGAGAGAGAGAGAGTCGAAAAGGGGCACCGAGAGAAAAGAAATATAACATTTTTCGCATCATTTTCTTAACATCACAATGGAAATGCGATGATGCGTATATGGTGACACCCAAGAAGGACGAATGGAAAGGAAAAAAAAAAGACCATGATACGCATCAGGCGGCTGCTATTAAGTGACTCCGAAGATCCTAATTTTTAACTTTTGCTGAACCGAGTAAAAGCAACCTATATTCTATACATCACAATATACCTCAATCCTACCGGATTTCTGCTGCCGCATCTTGCTTTCTCCTAAAGCATCGCGTGACGTATCCCATAAGCTACGTATTTCCTCTTTTAATGTCTCAGAAACTGTCTACTCAGGAGATCTATACTCATTATCCAAAAGCGAGTTACTAATCCCAACTCAATTATTTTCGTTTATGCATATTTCCATTCTCTAAAATGAAATTGGCAGCTTTTTTTTTCCCCAGTACCTTGGCTTCTTCTACACACTGTCTAGGTCCGTACCTCTTTTCTTGGGAGATTTATATAAGACAGTATAATCTGCGACAGCAGTCAATGCTACCAAAGTGAAGCGATTACCTGAGGGTGGCAGATACAGCACGCATACATCTGTTATTGCAATAGAAACAATATATTCTGCTTGGATGTAAGAGGTGGCTGCCATTAGTCAAGCCCAATATTAAAGAAAAGGACCGTAGTACGCCTACACGCTGTAATCTCATCAACTTTAAGCATGCGGCAGACGCAAGCAATTGTTCCATGATGAATTAAAGTGCAAGTTGTTTTGTCGCATCATAGACACATTATAACTGCTGCAGCATCGCCACTAGCGGAAAACAATTTGCGAGGCCTTCTAAAGCACAAAGTTAAATGAGAAACGTGAATGTGTGCCGCCACACAGTTGAAAGATCATAGATGACGTATAGTGAAAAATGACATGCTTTCCTGCTGCATCGGTTCACTCGACAAGCTGCCGCAGAAGCTTTTATCTATAACGTCTAGTGTTTTCGAACTAGTGGAAGCAAAAGCTTCATTGAAATCGTAACTTTAATGCTGGCATTACTGCAAAGTTATTGGCTGCCAAAGAAATGCCTGACAGTTTAGGTATTTTTGACCGCTGCTAACATTTGCGTACAATCTATGATTCTATTGCCCATGGTGTGGCAGTGCGCACGCTGTTGGAGAGACGTAAATGTGCTTATTAACCGCGTAAGGCTGCACGAAGTCTTCCTAAGCAAAACACACATATTTGGCAGCAGGATGACGAAGACCTGTTTGTTTTTATATACTGTATGCTTCGTTCTATTTTATATTGGGCTTTAGTAAAACCATTTTTTTTTGTCCAGGGTTTATTTTTTATCACAGGGAATTGACACGGGCATTTAGTTAATAACGAAATTGCCCTGATATGTGTGCTTCCTTTTTTTCCTCGTGCAGCTGCATTTTTTCGGACACATCGACACGTTCACCGAAGCCAGCCACTGCGTCACGGAGGTAAGGATTCACTCACTACCTGTACGTTTATTGACACATGTTCAGAGGAGGGATTTGAGTCGCCGGATGTGCGAAAGATGTGCTATGTACTTGCACGGAACAGACTTGAGTCTCAGAAGCATTGTGGGAACTGCACACTCTGATGGCAAAATGCGTACTAATGATCGATTTTCTGCAGCAATATAGGTGAAGAAGAGCGGATCTTGAACTCATGAAAGAGAAGATAAATATTTGTTTTCTTTTGATCGAAGGCCGCAAGCCATAGGACATCGAGGAGTTCATTTTATCATTTATTTACCACATAGAGCCTCCAAAGATTTTACATATTTCTAGCGTATTGTATAGGGCACTCAAATTATCTTGCCCAGCGCTATGCACAGTTAGAGAGCTGGTGATGTTTGCACCATTTAATTGATATTGTAGTTTTTATTCAGTGCGCGCGACTGGCATTGGGCGAAAAGGTCTTTTCGTTATATCTACTGCTCTGTGCATGACTGCTTAGGGCAGGAATGGCTCATTGCACAACTATATACATTGTAATATTAAAGGCGAAAAGGTCAGGACATTATAAAAACTACAATTAGGACTCATTTGCAAAAATCTATTAGGTGACATATATTGGTCAGAAATGCCGAGATGCGTAGATGCGGAGGTTATACAATAGAAGCTATATGTTCTGCTGGTATACAGATTCATAAAAGACAAGTGTATACGAAACCTACAATTGGGGAAAATATCCCATTATCTTTATTAGAATTATTTGAATGCACAGTTGGCATTCTCCAGCTGAACGGGTGATTTTTTGCAACACGCAGCTAGGCCTACTGTTAACTTGATGCCGCATGTTGTGTAGCTGAATGTGCAAAGAAAAAGGAGAAAAGGAAGCTGGTTTGTTCGAAACAAAATACCTAAAAAAATTGCTGGGACCAGTGGACACAGATGTAGCCCGAAAGCAGCGGATATCTTTCGATATGGCAGGAGGGGTGATCTCCTGACTTGTTCTCTTGAAAAAGTAGATGCTGGTATGTATGTATGATAACCGAAAAGACAGCTATCGCTCATGTTGGGAAGATAGGAACGTAGTTTACATAGAGGAGAACACACAAATATCGTAAATTTCCTGACCTCGAAGTTCATTGAGCAAAAGTCAAAGTAGGCTATAGCCCGTTTACAGTGTCTAGTCGGATGCTTGCACCTACTTCAGCTTAAGTGCTCCGTTTCCAGGAATAATAGGTCAACAGCACTGAAAATTATAAACATGTATCTATTAAGAAATTACCTTCTTGTATTTTTATCCTTCTGTGTGGAGACGTAATCGATGCAACACTCTTGCCTGCTCAATCAAAGTCGTATTTGACGGGGTGCAGAAAGTAATCCCTTCCAAAGTCATGCTCGCTCTAAGAATGCGGAATGCAGAGGAAGTGAGCCGCGAGATATTGAGTTATGATGCTTCCTGAGAATGTAAGTGTGTGAATTGTGTAGTTCGCCACGGGCTCACCTGTGGGCGCATTGAAAACGGTGCTTGCTCCGCGATGAGCATTAGTAAGCCTCGATCAGTGACAGACGGTGACAAGACGGTGAAGGTATAGCCGCATGCTTCTTTCACTTGAAACATAGGAGCTAATCCGCGAGCAATCGTTATTTATAAATGTTGTCACAGCCCTACACGTTCTTCGACATAGCAATCGTGCTTCCGTCGCTTTCAAACTGCTTGATATTGTTAATAGACGTGTCTTGTCATGCGTACGCCGGTTAAAAATATAGTAGCCTGTTCTACCACTGCCGAAGACATACAAACAAGCTTTTCTGGGTGACCGTCGAAAGGCTTTGCTAATTGTTCTTGTAGAAACCGGAATTTCCCCTTAGCTGCGTCCATATGCTTACAGCCTTCTTTATTTGCGAATACTGGCCACGGCAGGCGCATGTAGATGTGGGCGAAATAATAATAATAAAAAATTGACGGCAGATCCACGAGGTGAATGATGATGAGATTGGGCGAAGCTCCTGGAAGTAATCATCGGTTAAACCGTGAAATTTCTTCCGTTAATTCGCCCGATAAAAATGACGTGAAACGATTGATTAAATGTTTTATCAAACTTTTATTGCTGGCTTCCGTTGTCCTTTCATTATGACCGCTTTGTGGTCGGTGAAATGTAAGCTAAGTGGTTCTTGCACTGCTTACACCATTGCTTTACCTGGCGTCTTTCGTTAAGCAGCTGGCGTCTTTTCGTTTTGCTTTAGAAACATCTGGCGTCTTTTCGTTTTGCTTTTAGAAAACATCTGGCGTCTTTCGTTGGTTTATTTCATCAACGGCGTTTTGAACAAAATTTTTATTGTTTAATCACGCACAGGAGAAATCTCACCAGGCACTACCTTGGAGGTAAACAATGGCTGCTACTGGGAATGAGAGACAGCAGAAGTCGGCTTTTAACACTTCTACTTCTACTAACGTTTCCTACTGGAACATGCCAATGGCTGCTAATGGGGAATGAGAGACAGAAGAATTCGGCTTTTAGTTAACGCGCACGCTGCGAATTTTTTTTATTGTTCAACAACGCACAGGAGAAATCTCCCACCGGCACCACCTTGGAGGTCAAAGCGTAAGACTGGTTACGCACTACGACTACGACTACGACGAGGGACGAACGGGTGCCGCTTTAAGGAGCTTCGTCCCTAAAATAATCGTATGCTCAGACTAAGGTGAACGATGCAGACCCCGAGGTGGTCGAAATCACTCCGCAGCCCTCCACTACGCCTCGTGACATAGCATGGTTTTCGGACGCTCAACACTAGCAACTATTGTTGTTATTCATTTTGTGTAAGCACATATTTTGATACGTAAACCATAAGTTAACGACACTACGTCTTTTTGTATTTCAGGTCTAAAGACAAGAAGAAGAAACTTCGAGAGCGCAGGAGTAGCAGCAGAAGCACAACCGACGGGACTACACGCACTAGTGAGAAAGATGGCAAAGACAGCGACGTCAAGAACGCTGAAAGTGGAAAGAAGAAAAAGAAGAAGCGTGAGGAAAGCAAAGGCAAAGCGGGACAGAAAAAGAAGAACAAAAGTGTTAAGAAGAAGGAAGAGAAGGGAGGTTCGAAGAAACGGAAGAAAGATGTCAATGAAGATGTCAAGAAAGAGAAGGGAGGTTCGAAGAAACGGAAGAAAGATGTCAATCTGACGCCATCGGATCAGTCTATCGACATAAAATATGTAATCGGCGATGAGAGAAGTGAGCAAAACATGAAAGAAAGAAAGCAAGGGAAGAATGAGAAGAAACGCGTTCGACATAGTCAGTCCAGCACGACTGACGTGCGCGTGCTTCTGTACGACCCACCTGCGTCTGCAATAGCTAGAGCCCTTCGGAGAATCTCGCATAGGGTGGCGTCGTCAGTTCGACGGAGTTCCTCCATTCTTCAGAGCGTCCACGGTAGGGGCGAGAACAGCGTGAGCACAAGGCTATTCGAACGCTACCAGGTTGTGGAGGAGGACGTGTCGTCGTCCCAAGCTGCCTTGCAGTGGTAGACTCGATGATTATCTACGCAAGTTGTGTTTGATGACACGTCTATGAGATTCCCGAAAGGATGGAATTGTGAACACTTTTAATATTATTATGTAGTTATCAAATGTATGAGCAACGCTCTAGTGTAATCCATATATGGTATCCATGATAAAATATAGCATCTCTACTTCAAGGTTTCCAAGTGAACAAACAAGCAAGCAAGCAAACAAACAAAAATTAAAAGCGCCAATTTTCAGGCGCCTTGGCCTCCGCCTGTTAACATATTAATATTTTTCATATTTTATTTCATTTGTTGAGGGATTGGAATGCTGTGCCTACGATTCTATAAAGAAGAAGTATTGTTTACAGTGTTTGTAGAGCGTGTTTCTTCTGTGAAACATGTGCACCTGTGATGCGCACATACTGCATTAATTCGGCATTTAGCACTTTTCGCATAACGGTGCCCACTGATGTAAGTAAGCAGTAGAATTGCCTGGAAAAACAGTAATGTTATCGACAGCAGTAATTTTCAATCAAAAGAAGGAATCTTTCAGTGAGAAGGCCAGAAATATCGTTATATTTATAGAAATGCACAACTAACGTTGAATACAAATTTTAGTCTTTTTCTATTATTCAATTCTTTTATTATGTGAATCATTAGAGTTTCTTTTTCCTCCCTATATTACATCACGACCCTCAATACCTCTTCGCCATTTCTCTGTGTAGATTACCGTATTCCTAAATATTAAATTTTTTGGTACCCAGTTCTTGGCCAATCTCCCACTGTGGGCGTGAGCAATACATTCTGAGATGAACAGGAGCAAGAGGTCACTTTGTCTCAGTTGATACGGATAAATATATCAGTTTCCCTGGCTGCCTAAGCATTTGCTGTATGAAGGTATCTGTCAAAAATTACCGGTAGGATTCGGACACTACGATGGAACGCCTGACGGCATGCTGATACGGCATGGTTTGCACAAAATCAAATTCACTCGCTTGTAAAGAACATATGTTGCGGTAGTGCGGCCAGAAAGCTGGAACGGCGGTCAATTCTCCCATTAATGACCGTGTAGGTGATGTAGAAATCGTGCGTTCTACTTTGCGAACACAATGTTAGACCTTCAACAGTCCCCGCTCATGCTATATGCACGGTACACGTGCGTTTTCGCACTCCGCCTGCGTTGCAAGGTATATAGGCAAGGAGGAATTGAACAACCGTCATTTGTGCCTTACATAATCGCTTGCACAGGTTTAGATTGCATACTTTAAAGGCAGGTGAGCTGGAACATATGCACTCTTAGGCAGCACGCAAATGGACAATACATATTAAGAAGTGTGTTGGCATTTGGTGTTTCCGTTAAGGGAATATGATGTCACTGTATAATTTTATGCTGTCATTGGTAAATGTTTTGTTTATGTGCACCCTTATGAAGGTCACGGAAGTGGTTTTGTATATGCGAGATTTCCGTGTTTCTTCAAAATTTGTTCTTGCTTCGTCTGCAAAGAAATTTTGGGAGGAAGGCGTAGAACAGAAAAAGAAAATATACCACATGATTGTAGCTTTCATAATGTAATCTCGGTGTGAAATCGACGGCATATTCATATATGCAAATGTAGGAAGTTTATTGTTCAGGTTAGTTGGTCGATTTGTTCGAACAACGGTTTCCTTGACCTGAGGTTCTAGATCTTCGGCCGGTGAACGGGAGCTTCGACTTCGCATACTTCGCTAGAGAAGCGAGACGTTCGAAGGCTCGCTCCTCTTCGCCGTCATCCTCGCCTAAAAATGGAATGGAATTAATTTATTTATGCGGAAATTCGTGCTACAGTGACATATGTAATACTCAGTGGTTGCTTTTCAAGCCACAATGCAAATTTTTCACGCACGTTTGACAATTGATTTCTGTGCCTTAACGTCACAAAACCACGATACGATGAGACGCGCCGTAGTGGAGGACTCTACAAATTTCAACCACCGGCGGTTCTTCACGTGCACTGACATTGCATAGCATACGGGCCTCAACATTTCGCCTCCATCTAGGTACAGCCGCCGCGGCCTTGATTCGATCCCGTGACCTTTGGATCAGCAGCATGTTCATGGCGGTAGCAGTGCTGCATAGGGTAAACTGAACCTCGTGGAGGGGAATTTTTCCCATTTCCCAGGGGAAATGTAAAATTTTCTGGCTCACAAATAACAATAGGACAGTAATTAACTTCATAAGGATAGACTTCTTGGCTAGTTGGTAGAGCATCCTTTGCTCCTCTGCCTTGCTCCTTCTTCGTCCGTGTTTGGTGGGCGCTAATACTTGAATAAATTTATAGCATTTGTTTTGGACGCGTATTTTTTGATGGGCATCAAGTAGAGCATCACAAGATACGTGGAAGAGCATGTCCTTTTGAGTGTATTTGTAAAAGATGAGGTCGTGGAATATGCCTCCACTACTCCAATTAAATACTTTGCCTTTCTTTCTTCATAAGAAGGCCACGGCGCTGTTCTTGCAAACGTTGCATTTCAGTAATTAAAAAAAATTACCTTCGTGCTTCCTCGCAAGGCTTTTAGGTGTCAGAAGGCTCAGAATAGAAACAAAATGTCACAAGAATGCAGCTTTCCTAATGACCGCGGAAGATGAAACGGACAATTAGTTCACCTTGGCCTGCGTATTAGAATATCTCGGGTGAAACTTGCAGCTGAAGTGCTTTCTTCTGTCACCTATGCACTTAAAAAGAAGGCGCCGATTTTACTGAACGAAATCGGAAAGCAAAGCATAATGTATTGTCTGGGGACGCGTCAGTGGGGGAACTCCTTACGCACTTCGCACTCAGTACATGATTATCACCGTGTGATTTCTTTGAATAACTCGGCGAAGTGACTTGTTTACGCCACTGGAACGACTTTCACAAGATACGCCAAAGTTCGCTTCTCTCTGACAGTTGCAGCGAAGAAATGGTTCCTCAAGCACGAAGGTCTTCTTCCTTACAAGAGTGCTTTGAAGAGGGGATGGGATAATTCCTTTCTCCTTTACTTCTTACTTCAGCGGTTCGCTTTACCCTCGCGATGAGTATATGCTCGGCCGCCTTTTATCTCACAGAGACCTAACAACCAGCTTACAATAAACCACGACGATGTCGCACTTAGTTACCTTTCCCGCCGAAGAATCTGCGCCTTGATCTCATGGGACCATTGCTGCTGTCTCGGAAACGGTCGTGTTCGCGCTGCACTCGGTCATGACACCCGTGTTCATCGCTCTCCAGCTCTCTTTTTGTCTGGAGAAAGAAAGAGGTGGTATGAATATGTTTTTTAGCTCAATATAATGCTTGTAAAAAAGTCAGAGTACGAAATATAACTTGGCAAACAAGGAATATAATTTTCGCCCTTGTTGTTTACGGTTTTTGAAAGGTATTGTTTGAAGCTGACCACGCACAGACTAACACTTCGCCTACGTCTCGTACAACAAAGCTTTACCAATTTTTCAGCGGCTGAATAACTGACTTAATGACCGCCGTTCTGTCCTCCGTACACTAGATGTTCCGTTGTGTACTGTCATTTGAGCGTGCTGCGTACGTATTGTGCGCACAATCAAAAGAATTTAACTTTGGAATATTCTTCTGGAGGGGGGCGTTTGGCAATTTTCCAGGCAGCCCTCTCAATAAGCTTATGTATTTCTATGGAAGAACAGACTAAAACTAAAACTGCAACTGAAGTCCGTACAATACCTCCCGCTCTCTGTCGCTCTTTAGGTATAGTTTTTTTGAAACAACACCCCTACTTAGTAAAATTTTCCTTTGTCATTGAAAACCATTAGTAAGTGGCTGCTGAATTAGTGTACATTTGTCGGTACGCAGTGAGAGAGACTCCAGAAGAATACTTGTTGGGAGCATGGCAATCGAGATGCCACTGCAATATGTTGCAGCGAGACACATCCGTGAGATATTTTCAACTGCCTCATTGCAGGGAATAGTATGAGCGGCAATTCATTTGTGCTTTCAAACCCGTAAGTATTTCTATGGTGACTCAGTGAGAATTCTAATCATTATTATCTAATTATTATTCTGTGAAGTACGACAAATCCCAGTGCAGCAATAAATAGAACAACCATACAGCGTTAAGGTTCGAGCACGGGTCCCACGCTCCGATGGTGAGCCTTATACAATCGGCTATATACCTTCCCTTGCAACGAGGGATTATATCTGAACCATATGAAAGCGTTGTTAGCACAGCACAAAAATTAACATTCCACGCATTGTACGAACCGATGTCATGCGAAGCAATCATGTATGAATTCGCCTATGTGGAACTGTTTGGCATCCAGCCAGGTGTTACGCAGGATTTACGTGCGTGCAAACTGAGCACCAGTGATGTAACAACGACCTGCAGTTGCCATAAGTTTATTTACAAAATGTGAAGCCATGGAAAAGCAACCACAGACGAGTGATAGCGTGCTTGCCAGCAACCTCAGTGTCCTGGGTTCGATTCCTACGTGCCTAACGAGCGGTAGGTTGACGCATGCCTTTGTTTGTCCGGTTGCTACTGAAACGCGACATTTGGACCGCCTGGTGGCTTGCGCATTGTGTGCGACTGGAGTGCGCTGGGTGTTCAGAGAGGGACCAAAATGAACCATAGCGCTCAGAACAAGTCTTTCGCTTTCATTGAGTACTACAACAAATCAGCACTATAGACCCAGCGCTATGTTATGCCGCATAATGCATTGGTAGCCGTGCGCTCCGAGTATCATGTTTCATTTGCACATTTAAATCGCAAGCTACAACAAATTTGCATCTTTCTCTTCATTTAATCCGCGCAGACTGGGTTCACATGAAATTTTCACTTGGTTGGTCCTTAATTAACATGAGCTGCGATGTTAAGATTCAATCAGCTGTGGCGAATATTCGCGTATCCTGGGCCTAGAACTACGGGTACACGTGACTGTGTTGTCGTTAATCGTGATGTACGTGAACAGTACATCATTTTAGCGATGTCTGGATCAATCATACCTGTTCACCACATATAATACCCTACCACCCCGATGTTCATATGCACGAAGTGAATTTGACGACCAGGAGAGCGCCGGGACAGCCGGCTAGGTAGACAGACACATACGGCCAAAGTGGCTTCAGTCCGCCAAGAAATCTATCGAAATTACTACAAGCCCTCTCCTGACCAACGCGCAAGGACATTTCGAAAATTTAGGTGCTGCGAAAACGTTACGGTAAACTGTGGGAAGTTGGGCTTGTTCGTTGATCACGACTGTGGGCGTAGCGCCGAATAAAGAGGACGAAGAGAGAATAAAAAGGAAAAACAAGACGCAGGCAGTGCCTTTTGCGTCGTCTTTCTGCTCGTCGTGTCTGTTCTGCGCAATGCCTACAGTCGATTACGCTAAGCACACCGCATACCACCACAACACGCGTATCGACAGTCGCAGGAAGCACGTTCCCTTGAAGCGTTACACTCGCTGGCGAACGCTAATGAGTAAATGAAAGACGCTGTGCCGATGGCCGCCGACAACAACGTTGCTAGCAAGGCCGTGATGCAGAGCAAGCGTAGGAAATATAGCGCGTGGTCTTTCATGTCGTCGTAAACGAAGTGCACGCTACTGTGATGAGAAGAACATGACGCAACTAGGAAAGCGTAATTAGTTTGTAGCAAACTTATGTAGTGATAGTCACAATGCTAGGGAGAGTTACTAAGGCACCACGGCAAAGTTGTGAATTAAAAAAGAGAGAGAGAAGGGGGTGCCTTTGAGAACGTAAGGCTGTATTTTTTTCAGAATGTGCGTCAACGGCGTGCCATATTGTTATATGTAGGCTCAGAGACAATAACGCGATACGAAATACTGCTTTGTGAAAGCTACTGTATTTACCTGCACATTACGAAGACCAGCTAATTTTGATTAACTGTTGCCATATGTTAGATACTCGCTGCCATCCTTGTGTCAGTGTCGGTCACCGTTAGCCAAAGTTCGGAATATGTTTGTTAACATTGATTTACGGGGTTTTAGGTGCCAAGACCACGACATGATTATAAGATTCGCCGTGGGGGCGGGGAAGTCTGATAATTCTGAGTGCTTTTTTTTTTTTTTAACCTGCACAAGGGCATCTAGCAGTTGCTCCTACGTGGAAAAGGCGACAACCACGGCCAGGATTCAATCGGCGTCGTTGAGGTCAGGAGTCCGTCACTAAATCCACCAGAAAGCTATGGCGGATCGTACGCTAACACTGACGTGTGACAGTTCCTGAACAGGAGGAGGAGGAGGAGGGAGGGGGGCGACCAGGTACCATAAATATGTAATTAACAGTCACTACCATGGCACTAGTAGATCCATGTGATGTTTTCGCGGTATCACAGCTCCACGTCAGGATACTTTTCTTAAGCATCAAACTTTGCTTAAGATAGATTTGCTTAGGATAGAATGAAAGCGTTGAAATAAACAAATGTCATACAAAGTTTAATAGGGCTGAAGAACTTGAAAAGATTATTGGCTTCTTTGTCCATAAATCTCCTGTGACGGACACGACACGCAAGCACTTCTTTATGATGCAAAATGAATCAGAATGTGACTTTCTGATGCTGTTTTACGATTTACCTTTCCTTGTGTTAAATACAGATTTGAACGAGCTCCAAAGAGCAATTATAAAATATAGCAGAAGTTACGACTCATGAAGGCTCGATAGGAATTGAAAAGACGCCACCTTCAAGACTAAATATAATTTTGTGAAGCAGTAAATTATGCAGTATATTCCAAAGAACCTCTGCGTCTTGAAATTCACTGCGTAACGAACAAGATAGTGCCTTATGGACTTGTTTTAAAAGTATGCCAAGGAAAGCTCTCATCTTTGATTGCATGAAAAAGCCATTAAAAACGCCAAAATAACTTTCCACTGGAGCTTCAAAAGGGCAGGGGTGAGGGGTTGGATCTACGCATTTAAGTAAATCGGGCCAAGAAGTTTTGAACTCTGAGCCAGGATAGATGTTTTGAAACTGGGCAGCTATTAACATTTGTGCTGTTAAGCTTACCGTGGTACCTTCATCTTCGCGGCAGTCGCTTTCGCTTGCTTCTGTGCTTAGTGCTGCAAAAGTGAATAGAACATCGATTAATGCAAGTGCTAAACGGCTCACACGCTTTGTGGCCCTGCAAAAGGGCACCACTCAGAGCATGGAGCAGTTCATAGAGATAATACGCAGATAAAAATGGCTATACTCATATGAAATACGTATGCTCGTTCAGCAGTGTCCTCGTTCCTGTAAGCATTTAATGTCGTGTATATAAAGTGAAAACCTTACGTCGCGATATTTCACGGTTGCGTTGTGACGTACAAGAAATCGGAGCGTACGCAAGCAACAGCTACTTGTAAGGCATGTCCCGGGGCGCTGTGGCTCAACGAGACAGAGCATGAAGACCTTCACCTTCGCTTTATAACAAAGCTGACAGCACTCGCCAAGACGAACTTAAAAAAAAGGAAAATAAAACGAGGCTGGGGATATATAGGCAGTATTCACGTAACGTCAGCGTGCGCCATATTGTTTCACGGTTCGCAGCTTCTACTGCGCTGACGGATCGTGATAAAGCGCCGTCTTTTTACTATACCGGCTGTGCAACAAAATCTCAGCCTTAATAACGTGAATGCATGATAAGGTGCAACAGGAAACCGCAACTACGCTTTTTCTTCAACATTCTAAGAAACTTTTCAGGATACACCTTTTTGTTTAGGAACTCAGGAAGCCTAAAGCCTAAATTAGTTAATAAAAACGTGCATATTTTTATAAGTATAACCATACAGCAAAACCTTCGCCCGAGCGAAAAGCAAATATTTTAAGCTAGGGCTGTTCAGAAATGTAGCAGTTCAGTGAATCAAGATATTGGACAAATCGCTAGCGAAGCTCGTTGGCAAAGGGCAACACGCATACCAATCTAGGGCTTTATCAATATGCCCGCTTATTTTCGTGATATGTTCTAGCAACCTCTGCCAAGTGTTGCCTCATTATTTTGACAAGGAGTGTTCAATAAGTGGAGCTTGTTTTAATAAGGACAGACTTATATGGCTCGCAAGTGTTCCCAAGTATTGTCATTTCTTGCTATCGTTGTCAATATAGTGTAGAAAGACTTTTCACTCAAAGCCTAAAGATAGCTTTTAATGAGGAGTAAACCACAAGGTAAGCAAGAATGCAACCCGCAGCGCTGGCAATGGCTTTTGCGACGTCACTAAAATATGCGACGCTTTATAAACGCCCGCTTCACGCAAATTTCTTCGCTTCAACATGAGCCGGCACATAAGAAACATGGCACGGTACATAAGGGAACAGGGCGCTAACATGAGTTTAAACAAAGACAAAAATTACATGGTTTAGGCAGTGTTTTAAACAGTGGACGCAAACAGTGAAAAGAACGAGCAGTGTAAGATTTTGTGATTTTGTAAGATAAGGTGTAACCTTATCTCACTTATCATTATACTGACAAACCAGATTAATTTGCGCCTAATGATCACATTTAAAGCCAGTGATCTATTGGTTGTTCCTGTAGCGTAGAATACGCCACCATTGTTTCAAAAGATTGTGAAAATGTCTAAAGTGTCGTAGTACTATTCGCCATCGTCCTTGCGTTCTCTTCGATTGAATGTTGGTGAGAAATATATATCTTTAAAGGAACTATTCGCGGCGTACAGCCATGTGTTTTCTAACCACGGCTGCCCAAACACACGACATCTAAATGATATCTTAGCTCTAATGTCCAATTTATGAATTGACAAAGATTCACTGTTGAGTTGCAACAGGAAGAAAATTATCCGGCACAGAGTGTCTTAGTAAAGCAAAACCAATGCAGAGTCTAAATTTTAAAATGACGTGGTTTAGTGCCCAGATGAAAGGCTATAGTTCACAACGCTGCTGAAGCCCCTTACATCGTTGACGCAGAAAAGAAAATAAGGAACTCACCGCTAGCAAGAACAACGAAGAATAGCATCAATAAACAAGCCTTTAACTTGAGATGCATAGCTCCTGTCGATCTGAAAGGGGAAGAATGGAGAGATTGACAAGACGAAATATATTGCCTATAGCGAATCTTTTGACAAGAATAGGACTGGTGTTATGATGTTACCTTATTTCTAATAGGCTACAAGGTTGAGTGCTGTGCAGTTGAGCTTGGTGACAGCAATAACAAACCTAATTGAAGAATCAGCGCTGGGCGTCCTAGTTACGTCTTTTTATCTTGTCTTTCCTATTCACGGCCTAATTTAGATTGCACAAAACTAGCATATCTGATAGCATTTGTCATTGTGTCGTTTCTCTAAGACTCGTTTAATTAGCGGCAAGTTCGGCGTAGCAATAAGGATCATACTTTTTCCACTGTCCCGACTATTTCTTTTTTGATAATCGGTAAGTTGGTGCCTGTTAGTATCAAAGCTTCGGTAGAGCTGAAAGTAAACTTACCTTGGTCAGCGGCAGAACGACGTCGGAGCTTGGAGCTGCGTGATTGACCATCGCATCTTTTATAACTGTTCTGGCACGCAATCGTGTAGCGCAGAAAATAACAAAATGTGGGAAAATGAGCTTTTTTTTTCTCCATCATTCAGAATGTCTGCAAATCACATCAATGAAACTGCATAATTCCGCGTTGCGAGTCTTTATTACGTGCGAACAACACAGGTGCGCTCTCCCCCTAGTTGCTATTGCTATGTTAACAACAGCAGGAAACTTACAGGCCATTTATGGGCGTTCTATTCGAAGATAAGCGCTAACGTACTTCTCAAGGCGCAATGCCTCCAGGAGGGCACTATATATATATATATATATATATATATATATATATATATATGGGTGTGTGTGACGTAACAAGCGGGCGATAGCAGGAGAAGCCGACGATGAAGAAGAAGAGGAGCGTGCATTGGAATAAACCATGGCGCATCAACCACGGCACGTCTCCAGTTTCTAGCGTTACATATATATATATATATATGCTGAGGCTAATCAGAATATATAAATGCCCAAGTGACGATGTTCCCCTGCTAACTTCATACAGTAGGGACATTGTTGGCGCGCACTTGAATACACTAAATATAAGCAGCGTACGTGAACGCGCAATTGATTTGAAATAGATTCTGATATTGGCGTGCCTTTCAATGTATATATCTCATTGAAATTATACCATGTAATGCAATGGCGTTCTACGTACTTGGACTGGTATAGCGCATTATGGAACACGCGAAACGGCCAAGCAGACCACAAGAGGACAGAGCGCTATGTCCTCTTCTGGTCTGCTTAGCGCACTGTCCTCTTGTGGTCTGCTTGGCCGTTTCTCATGTTCTATAATGCGCTATACCTGTCCAAGTACGACGAACCAACTCGCCCAATCTTCAATACCAATGGCGTTCTAGTTTATTTCGGGCCTGGATCTATAACGGGCCATTTTTTTAAAGGAAATGGCCTGAAAGACGCATTTGCCCCATGTGTCTCTGTGTCTCGGACAAGGCAACCTCCAAAATGCAAAAAGGTTTTCCAAAAAGAAAAGAACGAGTTGTTTTTAAGAGCAGCCTAAAGATAATTTTTAGGTGAGGCATGACGTGGTGGAAATAGGGTGCCAATTTGGATCAAAATGCGCACTTTTTCTAATTTGTAAACTTTGCCAAAAGGTTCACAACTTTGATTTTAGAAACATGTGTTAGCACAGCATGTATCCTCCATAGAATAAGTATTGATTACTCGCGCATTGAAAGAGAACGTCATTTTGACGGCAAAAGATATACAAACACGCAGCGCTCTGGAGAAATTTCTGCAGGCGTACGGGACAGAAAAATTAAAATGACTTCACTGAGCCTCCAAAACTATTAACCCAACATGGTTCCCTAGCATTTCAACCAAGTTCGGAGTTGGCACGTCAAAAAAACAAACAAAAAATACATCCGATGACATTTTCTCAGACGGCATTCTGCGAAATTCGGAAGGCTCCCACGTGGCAAATTCCTCTTTTTTTTTCCAAAAGGTCCTAGCAATCCACAGCTTCTAAAGCAGTACACAAGCGCGCATTCTTCGAATACAATAGAGACGGTCGCAAAAATGGCTCGGACTTTTGGCGTGGAAATAAAGTTGTTACATTGTACGGGCCAGTTTTATGCGTGTTTTCATGCGATACAGCGTACTTTTACTACCACATTTTCTACTAAGCACTCCTTGCTTCTTTCTTCAGAGGGCCCTGCAACCAACTAACCAACCAAAGATACGAGTTGTATATCAGTTACTGCTGCGCCACGTCGAAAACAAACTATTGCACCAACGCCATAATTTGGGCGAACGCCTCCCATGACTCGCAAAATCCGGTGGCGTATTCGTCGGCATTGAGAGAAATTCCCCCAAAAACACACGACAGATTCACCTCAAATGGTTCTATAAAAATACTGTCAGCTGCGGTGCACAAGGTAGTCTACGTATACATTGAAGGAAGTCAGGGTTGTCCAAGGGTATAGAAATCATGGTGAAGTAGAATCAGGGTCGGTTATAGGGGATTAAGGCAACATATGCATAAATACAGATGAATTGGGAGTAATTAAGGATAAAGAAGATACATTCATGGCAGATTAGTGTGAATTAAGGTAGAATAGGGAAGTCTATGGCGTATTACGGTGGACCAAGGCAGATTGGTGAGAACTTAATCGTTTAAGATTTATCGATATTAATAAGGACCATTGATGCCTCGTAAATTATGAATGCAGGTTGTTTATGGCGGGATAAGATCTAATAACGCGGAAATACACACCTTAGTAAAAGCGTTCTGCAGATCCTACGCATTCTGGAAATCAGTGGCACTGCGAATCATTCAGCGAGGAAATAGTCTATGACGAATTGTTTGGCATTTAGCCGAGTGATACAAGTAGGATCAAAGTCTGCGAAGCGCAGGGCACCGATTTATGAGTGTGCTTAATAGTGCGCTAACCAAGAAAGTCAACATCCCCGCTGCAGGTGAATGGTATCTCATGGTATTACGTAAATAAAGTTGGCATTCCTCGTGTTAGTGCAAAATACAGACGTTTGTTTTGCCGAAGAAAAATACACTGTACCTGCGAGTTGATGGGCTACCTTAAACCTCTTTCGTTGAAATATTCCTACGGGATCGAGCAAAGCTGCACAAAAGCACACCCAGTAATAGCAGGACATAGTCAGCGCTTATCAAAGATGACAAGCACAAATCACGTCGCACAAGAAAGTGATGGTGCGCAGTAGGTTTGCCAGCTGTAAATTCCACCTGGAACAAGTTACCGTAGCCAAGTTATAGGAGGCTTGCGTGGCACCTCGAGGGGCCCGTGTTTCATAACGCTTGGTAAGTTGCATATCCGTCGTGTGCTTGTTATGTCTTCATTTTAATTGCAAGCGATGAGAAACCGTGTTCCTTTGTTGATTTAAGAGCGGAGCACTTTAAGCCGCCTTCCGGTGGCAGCCGCGAACTGAAAAAAATGTGGACTCATCCCGGAGGCAGTGCTCCATGCGAGGTGCAGAAGACTTCAGACACTGATCGAAGTTGTGGGGATCGGTTCCCGCAGCCGCGGCATTTCATGGCTTTATTTGCCGGAGCCTCTGCATTTCATTTGAAAATTTAATTGGCCCTTGATGATATAAACTCTAGAAAATTCAAATAACTGCGGCACATACTCGTCTACCGTGGGAAGAGAACTACGGGCACGAGGTGCACTTGATTGCAGTATCGTTAATCGTGATATTACATTATTACATGACAAGTACAAATGTTAGTGATGTGTAGGTCACTTGTTAATGTTTGTCGTACATTTCTATACTCCATTTAAAACAGAGGATTATATAAGGTGAACGAGATGTGGGCATCTATCTATCTATCTATCTATCTATCTATCTATCTATCTATCTATCTATCTATCTATCTATCTATCTATCTATCTATCTATCTATCTATCTATCTATCTATCTATCTATCTATCTATCTATCTATCTATCTATCTATGCTCATACACAGCTTTAAGTTGCCGCTCCTCGCGTTTATTAGCGTTAACTATGCAATCAGGCTAACAGGCTCCACTCTTCGAGATTTGCTCTAGCAGCTGTCTTATGCGTCATTTTGATGAGCATATAGAGTGCCCGCAGATTGAGCACGAACTTTCTCTTGTGTGGAGGCGTCTGTCTGTTTATGGACAGGAAAGGTTGACTGACAGGAAACGAATGCGCAGCTGGTGTGTCACTTCCTTGCTTTGAGCTATGATGGCGCCAAGAATGTCAGTTTAGCTCTTTTCCTCTCTCTAAGCAGAGGAGACGAGAATAAAATTCTTCTCTTGAGACGACGAAGCCTGTTAGGGCTACTAGAATATCAGAGATGGTGCGCGAGGATATTACCGCGGTTTTTACGCGGTAACGTCGCTTTGGTTTCAGGGAAGGGAAGGCTTGGTTTCTTGTATCTGTTACACTACATAGAGTTGCGCGTGAGCTACATAGGTGGGCCGTGCTAGCGTGCATGGCGACAGGCAACGTTGCCATGCGCGATGTCTCTGCCCGTCTCTCCCAGGTGGACGGCGTTAATCACGCTCTCTACGACCACATCACGGTCTGGTGCGAAGGCAGCAGTAAAGGCAGAATAGAGAAATCGCTACAGGTGTCCCTGAGCTGCACGAAGGAATTCTTGGTGGGCAGATTACTCCAACTGTCGACGTTATAGGCAGTGGCACGGGCCGAGTCTACCTTACTTTTCAAACCCCACAACAGTACATGTCCAAGTACGAACTCCATTTGTATCGACCGGCCAGGAGAGGGTGCTTCCCCAGGGTGCAGGCATGCCCCTTGGGGAAGCACCTCCTCCATTCGCACGGGTATCGGGCGAGGTCATTGCCATTGTGCAAGTCGTCTGTTTACTCGGTATGCTGATCGAGGCAAATAGTTATGATGGACAGACGGTCATTCGCATAATTAGAAAAATGCACAACACGGTTAAGCAAGTCCGTGAAGCCTGAAATATACGTGGAGGGCTCGGGGAGAGTCACATCCTCAGGTCGCACCCCGCCCTCCTAATGAGTCAAATCGCCTACGTGGCCGCCGCGTACCTTTGCTACGGATATGAGAAGGCAAAACTCGAAGCACTGATGCACAAGAACATCAATATGGTACTCGGCGTCCCCATGCATAGAAGCCAGTACGAAGCTCAGCAGATGGGAATCCATAACACCCTCTTCGATGTTGTCGAGGCACAATGGACGACCCAGCTCATCAGGCTTCCTTCCTGGCCTGCTGGAAGGCGGATTCTAGAAGCACTGGGCTGTAATCCCGCTGCGGCCAGAGAGAGACGGTGCGCCGTCGTCGCGAGAACGCGGAAGGCCGTCACACCATCGCCGTTCCCGCGCAGTGTGCACGCGCAACACAATGTAGGAAAACTCAGGGCCAGGATGGTCGCGCTATTCGAATCAGTCGCGGTGATCCGTGTTCGGTCTGCTTCGACGATGCCAGCCGATACAGTTCGTCCGATCGGGTTGTGGCGGCCGTGGTGGATCAGAGGGACGAAATCCTTAGCACCGTGTTCTTGTGGGGCTCGTACCCAGCATTGGCAAGACATGTCGCGGTGGCCTTCGCTCTCTTAGATGGGAGCAGGTTCAGATCTACACGTACTCCCGAGCAGCAGTTAGAGCCTTCGCCTCGGGTTTCGTCTCGAAGGAGCATCCCCCCCCCCCGTCTTCACTTGACTCTTGGCCAATATGGGGCATGGCGTCTCCCCCTTCTTCCGCAGCGCCAAAGAGCTAGCCCGCACCCGCGGACTCAAATAGCGCGCCACAGCAACGACTCGCACGGGCGCGTACGCGGGGCCCCACAAGACCCGCTCCAAACGTTCAACGAGATCGCGAAGGACTATCAGCTCGCCAGGATAGTCTAGCCCCAACCCCTCGCTTAGCTCTCCAGGCTTCTGTTTTGCATCCTTCACATGCAGCACCCCGATTCTTATCTCAGTCTAGACGGACCAGCAGTTAAGCGGACTTGTTCAAACCGAATACGCGGACACCCTTTCTGCACGTTAGAACACATACTTTGGCTGTGTCCTTCGTTACTTGACCCATGTAATCTTACCACGGAAGGAGAGAGGGAGCAGGAACTCGATACATCCGAGCTCACTGCTCAGGTTCGGACCGTACAAAGTCACTACCGAGTACACCCTCGGTAGTGACGACGCGCTCCCACATCGGGACGCGCAGGCACGGCCTGCGCTTCCCGACGTGGGAGCGTCCTGCGGTGGCATCTTCCCCTTAGGGAGGTTTCGAAGTGTCTCCTCAGGATACGAATAAAGTTCATTAAAGTTCATTGTCTGTCTGACTCTTGTCTTTGATTAACATGAGCTCACACGTTAGCACTCAATCACCCGTGAAACATACCTGCATAATCCCGCCCGAGCACTGCGGATACGAATAACACGTGATTGCGTAATCGGTAGTCATGGCGTTCTTGACATGTATATGGTTTTAGTGATGTCCACGATCAACCAGTCGTGGTAGCCATATATTGATCCCAGTCTTAGTGTGCACCAAGTGAACCGCACGACCACCTGAGCGCCAAGACGTAGGCGGCTGGATGGACATATAGAGCGAAAGTCGCTTAAGCCCACCAAGAAATGCTTCGCACTTAAAAGTAGTGGTGCCTCCTATTGCTATGTCATAAGCGGGCCGCGCAGAATTGCGCCTTAACTCATTAACTCACTTCCAAGCCGTATTCTTTGCTAACGTCTGGGGCAAAGCAAACTTTACTGAAACTCCAGTGTATTTGTCAGAAGGTGCTGAAATTTGGTGGGAACAAGTGCATATGGCCATGAGTGTTCGAAGTCTCTTAAAACTTTCTTCGCGCCCCGGCGAATTTCTGGCTTGTTGGCATGATGTACTTTTCGAAAGAAAGAAAAAAGGTTCTATGGACGTGCAACAAAATTGCGCATGAGCGAAGTGACCTGCTGCTTTTAGGGGCGAAGCTCCTCTTAGTCTAACCTTGTCACGCGTCAGGCGTCAGGCGTAACCCGCGTGCCGGGAGGCACGCGCTTGAGAGCGAAAGGCGCGCGTTGGCTATGGAAACGCTCTTTCTTAGAGGAACGCTACCAGCTCGCAAAGGAGGAGAACGCGCCCTCACCCGCGAGAGACAACGTTGGCGCAAGCAGCGTCTCCTAGCGAGTTTCTTGATAGAGAAATACCGACTGCTCGCGTTGGAGAAGCGTTCACCGGCAACCAATATATATATATATATATATATATATATATATATATATATATATATATATAGGCACTGGATCTTGACAAGGAGGATTAAAAAAATGCTGGAGTGGCAACGCCTGCTGAACCTTACCGCAGTGGGTGAAGCCGGCGTTTGCCTCTGGTCCAGCCCTAAAAGCTTGCCAAAGTCTCCAGAAACCAGTATCAGTTCGAGCGTTCTTGATCTGCTAATGTATTTTACAGAGTACTTGTAATATAAAAGCGTGTTGTTTTCGATTAATAAACTACCATTGACCGAGCATCAAGGCCACGATGTGGCACACAAATCTTTGCGACGTTCGAGTTTCACCCAAAAACGCGTAGCACAAACAAGCACATCAAGCATTGTCTGTCTAGCAAAGATGACCACTTTGAAGGTGCTAAGAATCGTGAGGAAAGCACTTTTTCTTTTGTACTATCTGGATGCTGTTAATCGATGCCTCTGGTAAGATGGCGGCCTCCGGCTTCACATTTAGGAAAAAATCTCCACTCCAGGATTTTTTTTTATCCTCCTTGGATCTTGATTGACTTGCAATGAAGTGCCGGTGGGAGATTTCACTCGTGCATAGCTGAACCATGAGGATTCGTAGCGTGCGCATTAACTAAATTAATCCGGAACTCGGCACGATCTACGATGAACCTCCCGAGCTTCGCCCACTCATCATCATTCACTCCGTGGATATGCTGTAATTTTTAATGTTTACGCGTTCGCTTGCCAATGTGCCATGGATACTCGACGCGTGTTTTGTAGGGTTCATTGATCCTTCTTACTAAGTAAATATTAAGCGCCACAGAACTCTGAAAACGAAGCACGATGACCTGAGCTTTTACATAAAACATTTTAGCACACATCAAAATACTACGCCGCACCTGTTACATTTCACCAATGTGCCGACATTCAGGATTCATAGCCAACGCAGCCAGCATTCATAGAATATAAAACAATAAATCATCGTTCAGCACTCATTAATCATATTTACCCTCTCTTTAATGCACGCTAAAGTGTTATTTAATCATGAAATACTCGTTATAAAAATAATATATAATCACTCTGCACTCATTTTCTTTACCCTCCATCTAATGCGCACTACAATGTTTAATCAATCATCGAATAGTAGAACAATGTCTTGAACTTATGTTTTATTTTTGCATTATTTCATGTTGCAATTTGAGCAACAATAGGTTCATGGTGGGAGGGTGTTTCACATGCTGAAAGTTTTTTACCCGTTTTGAAGATAGCGTGCTCAGCTAAGCAGTTTCCTTTTAAGACTGAAATTAGTAGGCGAAGTTGTTCGCAGAGATTCTCTGTCTCTAAGAGATTGTAACAATATTATTTGCTTCCTGAAACAGCATTAAATGTGTTGTATGCTGTGCATGCATCTAAATTGAGGCGCGAGAAAATGGTTGACATGGCCATGCCGGCCGCCCTTTCGACCTCCAAATACGTGAACATTTGCTCTTTGAGGCCAGTCTTTTGGTCGGGGTATGAGAAGAATAAGCGTCCTCTGGGATTATTGGCCACCCATGTACCATCCGCTCCGCACCTCATGATCACTTGCATAGCGGATATGTGACGGTATTGTTGACATAGACAGAGGGAGAGGGTAGCTGTATGTAAAAAGACGGCAATTTATGGAACTAGATTGATGGTGGTACTATTGTCATGCGGCTTCTGCAAGGACAGGCTATGATACGTGCGTGTGGATGCGCAGTTTGAAATTTCGTGGCACGTGGCAGGTGAAGGTTCTAGGATCACCAGTGTTGAAGACCTCCTGAATTGCTGCGTTTGTTAATTCAATGTTATCTTTCGAACTGCAGATAATTTTTGACGGCTGAGAAGTGTTGGGGCTACAGGTAGTTTGCGTATAGCGGGGTGTTTGGAGGTTTCAGATATCTGCCGGTGTCCATAGGCCTCGGATTTATAGAATTCCAGCGTCCTTCCAGGAGTTTTACAAGCACGGGGAAGATATGAAGGGGTTACCGATGTCGCCATTTGGTCGACTTGAGCAAAGGTCAGAATTTGAAGAGTATATTCGCAGAAGTGACTTGTCACTTGCCTTGCGGTGAGTGTCATCGGCCAGAAAATTTCCCAGAAATATTCTCTGAGGATAAACGAGGTACAGAATTTCATTGTAGAGAGAAACGTCCAAGTGTAACATGCTTATGATATTAACTGCTGTATAAATTTCAACTCCATCTTTGGGACTTATTTTTAAGATGATCGCCCAACAAAGAGCTACTAAGCACCGTGATACAAACAAGTACGCCGGCAAACCCCGGTAGATCAACAGGGACGGCCCCATTTGTGTATGTGGTAGGCTCTTGAACACAGGAGCGGAAATAGCAATGCAAAGGCCATGTGAAATGTAGAGGAAAGAGTGGGGTGGAAAAGTCAACACACAACCACCTAAGCAGGCTATGACTGGTGCATTCCGAGCAATAACACCCGGAAAGAAGGACCAGTTGGGTGTTCGATGTCAGGTATCAGCTACAAAACATCTTGGGTGGATAGTCCTTTTTCGCTCTTAGTGATTTCACCTAGTCAGGCAGGTTTCGGTGGAAGACTGAATGCAAGAGCGTACGCAATGAACAGAGACGAAGCAGTAGATACTTGGATAATCGAAACCAGGCACATTTCACATGCTGTGCTCCTAAACTGCATGTACCCGATTAAGTATCGCAAGGCATGCCATCACTGCAAGGTACCGAATTGTGATGGTATTGACATATGGCGCATAAATGTATCAAATCTCTAGAAGTGGGAGGCCGCTTGGGCAGTCCCAACTCTAACGTGCGGGTGAAACCAGTGGGCATTACACGGCTTCCTGGAAGAATGACGTCGCCCACGTTTGCCGAAGGTGTCACTTGTTCCTTACCTCAATAAGGTTCATTCCATGATATATTGGAGTGCTGTGGGCTCTTCCGCATATTGCTAAATTAAAACTGAATTGTCGTGCGCGAAGTCTACTGCAGTGCTGCCGAAAACTTGAAGAATGATTGGAACATCACCAGTTGAAGATGTTCAGTGAATATTAAGGACCGTTTGCATATTGCCAGAAAGCGGACTGCGTCAAAGAAGCGAGAAGCGCGCGAAATGTTAATCATAAGAGCTGTTTAAAACCACGCTTCGTCTTCAGCGACAAAAAAAAAAATTCTAGTACTTCGCAGGCTGCACGTGCGCACGGCTTTATAATATAATCGCATTGAGCTAACTATTCCTGCGTCAAACTCGACATATTAGCGGAGACAACTAAGTTCTCTAAGCTGTAGAGCTTTGATAACTTCTACCTGTGTACGTTGCTTGCGAAAGTTCAAATGAAGCGAAGCGAAAACATATGGCAATTAACTGGTATTTATCATAACTGCTTTGACAAGCGTAGGTCAACGTCTATAAAGTTAATATTTCTGGGAGGATGCCCAGTCACGCGGCTGGAAATTTCAAGTGAATTGAATAGCGAATCTTCAAAATAGTAATACATGACGCCAGAAAGCGGAAAAAATTGCAGGCCGGTGCTCCTCGTCTTGTGTCATAAAGTATCGTGCAAACGTGAGCAAAACATTTTCATTAGCAAGCACAGTCTAATGAACAGCTCGTTTACACCTGGAACGCAATTACCTTAATGTTCATGCAAGGTGATTTGCTCCGACGTTAGCTTGACTTTACAACACTGAAATTTAAGTCAGGAGGATGATGCGACAGAAAGAAAATATATTGAAGCTTCGTGTGTGTGGTGCTTTATATATATATATATATATATATATATATATATATATATATATATATATATATATATATATATATGGCAGATACACTTTTGCGTTAAGATAAATGTATGGTGTCCTTAATAAACAGTGCCGACAAGACAGAAAAGACCACCGAGCGAAGAAACATATATTTTGACACCTGTGCAAATAACGAATGTATGAGTGGCATTTTCAAAATATGCATGGCAGAATTCGCTGATTTGTTAGGCAGCAGGGAAATCAGGTAACAGGCGTTGCAGTGCAAAACCGTTATGCCACCGCTAGTAACTCGAACATGGAATTCAGCAATAAGTTAAAAATATCACTGAACCTAACTATGATTCACGGAAAACAGTTAAAATAACGTTATATCAAAACGAGTTGATCGAGTGATTCTTTTTAGTGTGGATATATAAAAATTCTTTTTCAGTGGCAATGTATAACAGCATGTTTCAAACTGAACACATATTTAATTGTGATGACCATTAGGCCTCCTTGACGACTATAAAAATACTGAAAAAATTTGTAAGTTGAGCAGTTGCCTCGCGGTCATATGACCGCATTTCTGAGGAGGAGCTCGTATATTTTTCTGAATACCTCAACTGATCATTCTAGAGCAGCTTTCACATTTACTGCTTGCGGTGGGTGTCCAGTACTTTTAGTGCCGACGAAGTCGTTGAACGGGGAATGTCGATAGAGACAAGGTTTCGTTATCTCTAGCGACGCCCCCGTTAAAATTACAATTAAGCGACGTTGCGTCTGCAATCCTAACTATAATTAGTAAATCTAAATTACTTTTTATGTGTAAAAATAGGTCTAATGTTCATAAGATTTGTGTTCGCTTAAAAAATAACGATATACGACGTGCTCCTTTTTTAAAATTTATATATGCCCAGTGTCATGAGAAGCTGGGTTGGAGACCGCAAATAAACAAAGTACATCTCAGTATGCCTACGTCGATTTGTATCCTATGCAAGCCCAGGTCTGTTGTTGCAACCTCGCTGCAGCTCCCGTTATACCAGTCGTTAGTTCACTCTCATCTCCACTCATCCCCTCGATTTAGGGCAAGACGTTTAGGCTCTTAGTTCTTCAAGAGAGGGCTGGCTGCTCGCAGCACAAAATCTGCAGCTTGCGGAACACATTTCCGCTATTTTAGAGTGTAGCCGGGTATCGAGTCGTTACAGTGGCTGAAATTGGTGGCAACGGTGTCTACCACCGGTGTCCGTATCTCCTATCAGCCTCAATGTGAAAAAGAAAACACTTGCTTACCTGTGCGCACGGGAACCCCGCTCAGCAGCTACTACGTCCTGACTGACTCTAATCACTTGATTGTGCCTCTTGCATTGTCAGCCACAGCTCTGTTATGGTGAAAGTGGTGTTCCAGGAGATATGTCTGTAATCCACTGGCTGCAGTTTCATCAGTGAAGATGGGAAAAATGTGTGAGGATGCGGGAAACAAGAGAAAGGTGATGGCGATGACGGCGAAGAGGAAGAAGGCGCAGAAGACGACAACGAAGAAAAACACGAAGAGGAAGAGGACGGCCAAGCTGTAAAGAGTTCTTTTTCTTTTTGCTCGTTCTTGTTCTTATTGGCTCAGTCCTTCTTGAAACAACCCTAGATTACTGAATACTGCCGCCCGATTCTTGGCCTATCCCCCTCAGTGGGTGAGCGTCATAAAAGAGGTCCATCATCATCATCATCAATGGCGCTAAAGGCAAAGTGGAAGGAAAAAAAAAGCACACAGAATACGAAGAAGAGTGGGAGGAGAAACAGGAATCGAGAAACACTTCACTAGAAGACTGAGAGAGCAGGTAGCAAAATCTAGCTTACGTTGCCGCCATGCTGTGTCCTCTGCGCAGGGTTGGGAGCTATTCACTAGCTAAATATACTTACTGTCCACCAACTATGTAATCTCAAACTCACAGTACACATGGTCTTAAAGAAATTAGAAATGACATGGGTGGTTATTAGAGATATTGCTACCCAACCGATGCTCTCTATTATTTCTGGCACAACAGATGTAGGCTACCATTATTTAAGACCACTTATGGAAATCAAGCCTTGCCTTATGACATACCTAATATACCGCCTAATTCTAGCTATATCCACAAACTTACATAAGAGTGTAGTAGTAAACCCTGTACAAAGAAAAAAAATAAACGTTGAGATGGAGTTCATCTCTTGTACAGAGCCCTAAATATGAAAGACAGATATTTCTGTGTTTTTGTATTTTGGTACAATTGCGTGAATGAAACATTTCTTGTTTTTTTTGCGTTATATTCTGTATAGTAATTAATCTCTCTACCTAATATGTTAATGTTTGCCGTTATTATAGATTTTTTTATTGCTTTAGGGCACTGCTTTTGGTTTTGCTGTTACATTTTAGGTGCCTCTTCCCGATCTTTTCCTGCTCGTTAAATTTTAATTGGAGGTTCCTAAAAATTATCGCACACATTTCATGTTCCACTATATCTGAGCAAATGCATGGAAGGAGGGACCTTAGTCAGGCAAAGTAAAAATGCCTTTAGTATCATCAGCTTAAAGAATGGTTGTCTAAATAACCTGCAAAAAAAAAAAATAACAGACTCGCCTTGTGAAGCTCTCGAAGGCAGTTCCATTTGCAAAGATGCCGCCTCTAGCGGCATTTGCTTATCATCGACCTTTTGATCAATTCAAGCCACCATTTACCCTGAACTTTGCCTGTTGTTTGTAAAACACTTGTGAAAGCCACATGTACAGCGGAGATATGATGAGCTTATGAGACAATAGGAAATCCACGCGAATGCGAGGAAGTCTTTACGAGGTACCTTTTCTTTACACATAGCCCCAAGTACGACACCGAAGTCAAGCGATTGTCCTTCAACTGCTCTGTGAAAGTGTTGTAGGGGCATTTCCGTAAACGCCAAACAAACATTAAAACCTGCCCAGTGGAGGATTCCGACTGGTTATAAAATGACGTTGAAAAGTCGACGTGGATTAATCACTGCACTCACGTCCTCGGTAAGTAACTCACCACGTCAGTGAATCGCGTACGATAAATCAGTGTAAACATCTTCTCTCCACAGCAAATCTCAGTGTTGAAGAGTGAATAAATATTAATAAATATTACCAGGGCTTTATAATTAAGCGGAATTCATGCAACAAGGCACGTAATTGAGTTAGTAAATAACGCTTAATGAGGCAGCACTCAAATAAGGAGAAGACAGATAGAAGGATAAAACTCGTAAGGGCCCGTCGGTATAGCTTAAGAGGCTTAAATACGAAAGCCAGAGCCTTTGTAATCAGAGCTTTGACGTAAGCGTTCGATCCTAGAAGACATACCACTCCCGAGCAATTCGGTGGGTTTGTGAGTATAAGTTATTTTTTGGGGCTGAACATCCTTGTTGAGTGAGTGCCGTGACTATTAGTAGTACCACCATGGTCAAGTGGTTCTCCAATTCGTTACCCACGTCCCAATCAATATCTTTGTTTCTCTGTGTTTAACTATTTTCGCTGAACTGTCTTTTTCGCTGAGTAACGCTCACGTTATGCGTTTCGCCAAGACCATTCAGTGGTTCCTTAACTTATTACAGACTTTCGCAGCAATTTCCGTGCTGTTTTTGGCAATCCTTATTGGAAAGTCATTGTCATTTCTGCAAGGTAATGCTCAGGACTATGACTTCTATCCCCATCTTTTAGCTTGCTAGTCACGTCCGAACCCATTCCACTGGTCCCCGTGTTTGAATATTTTTATTGATCCCTTTAACCGAGTACCACTGACAGGTGAGCAAGTTGGCGCGCATTCGTGATTGAGAAAACGGCGGACAATACGGAAACGAGACGCTGAAGGTGATCGTCTTCGAGTCTTTTTCGTCTCTAATGTTTCGTCTTTGTGTGGTGCGCCGTCCTCTTAATCCTGATTCCTTTCATATTTTTCCTGAGTTTTCATCACCATGACTTCTACCACCATCCCTTCGTGCTTCTTTGAATTAGTACCTACATTCGAACCTCTTCGAATGCATTTTCATTGTCAATGATGTCCGGCAAATTCTTGTGATTTGAATGTTTCATTGACCTCCATGACCTCCGCAACCGCCCTTTGGTGTTTTCCTTAACTTAGCACGCACTTTCAAACATTTAAGTAGAGTGTCAGTGTTAATTTTTTTGCAGTGTAATTGATATTTTTGAAGGTTGATAATCAAGCCAAAAGACTTCTAGTACAATCTTTTAGCCTTCCCTTCACTTAGGACCCTAGTCGAGTCAATTTCACTGCTTTTTGAGGAATTCTATTCTTGTAGGGTCGTTGTAATTTGTGCGCAGCTCATTGATACCGACCACCATTACAGCACTTGATGTAAATTATTAAGACGATTGTTCCTCGTAGAACATATATCAAGCGCTTCCTTGTTTCATAGTGCATTGCACGTAAGTAAAATAAGTGATCATGCGTCACGTTTTTACACTAAATAACGTTGTAAACATATGTCTGTTATCTGTAAAACCTGTGTTAAACATTTATGTTTATGAGTGCATTATGACACTTGCTTTATACCGTGAAGTTTGGGCAACGGGGCCGTTTTCTTAAGCCTTAAGGCTTAAAAGGCCGGCCCGCGCCCAAAGCACAGAATGACCTATAGGTGACAACTGACAACCCACAAGAAATAATGAAGGAACC
The DNA here is from genome assembly GCA_013339685.2 of Hyalomma asiaticum. Taxonomy (NCBI): domain Eukaryota; kingdom Metazoa; phylum Arthropoda; class Arachnida; order Ixodida; family Ixodidae; genus Hyalomma; species Hyalomma asiaticum. The sequence continues at coordinate 86,027,799 of CM023484.1, forward strand.
AAGGTGACGATAAAGATCTACCACTAAGGAAGAGCCTTAATGAGCCCAAGACACTTTGAGAACGCCTGCACCGCTGTGCCTAGAGGCACATTCAACACATTCCCTTAGAAAAATTGACTGGTGGGCGAGTCGGTAATGCCTCTGGAAGGAAACTGCCAAACTCGTAAGATCTGAGAAAGAAGAAATTTCCGCGCATAGGGTATGCCAAGGGAACGAGATGGCCAGAGGGCACCAAGACGCAAGCGGCGTTGACTATTGGTTGACTATTCGTTGACTATAGATAGATAGATAGATAGATAGATAGATAGATAGATAGATAGATAGATAGATAGATAGATAGATAGATAGATAGATAGATAGATAGATAGATAGATAGATAGATAGATTCCAAGTTGCTAAAGTTAAGCAAGAAATGCTTCGCAATTATCTTTCAGGTCCAGTGTTTCAGGCCCTCGTGCAATTACCAACTTTGTACGTGAGTGGACGAGTACGCATTAAGATGAAAATGTTCTTTCTTCTTCTAAAGATCTCTTTTACCATGTGCTATACTTATTTTAGAAACATGGTAAACGTGAAAATGAGCTCACGCGTGAATAAAAAAATCAGTAACAAAAGTGTCACTCGCGCTGTTCCTGTGATTCATTGCGGTAGCCTTTTCTTCCCCATAGAAAAGGACAGCGTTTACATGGTCTCGCGTAGAATATGTCGCCGTTGGCTATTGGTTGACTATTTGGCGTATTGGATGTGTATTCTGATGTACCTTTGAAACGATGCTTTACGCGCAAAGTTGGAAAATAATTTTTATAATAATATAGATGATCAAATTAATAAATACACCTCGGTCACTAATAATTCTCGGCTTTAGATTGACAGCACAATCATTTGTGCATTCTAGCTAGCAGAATTATGCGCTTCTCAAATTGGAAAAGCCGTTGGTTACAGTGAAAATAATGAATTTATCTCTGGAAAGGTAAATATGGCATGAGATATGAGGGGCAAGAAATTTAAAGCTTGACAGAATATAATTCCCTAAAACATCGTTGCTTCTACAGAGAACGCAGGGCGTAACCAACCACGTGAGGCAGCGATGGGTGGTGCTTCTCCAATCTAGCTGAGTTTGACTCCATTTATCTCAAACCCGCATTGGGGCACACCTATTGGTGTGGCTCATACCTGCAATGAGTTTGCGGTAGCCAGCCTTACACGATTTAATACTACCCTTTATAGCCTAGGCCAAATTGCATGCACGTGATTTTCGACTGCAAAGGGTTACCAGTCGAAACGTCTTGCTCTCGGGTTCGGCTACGAAATGTCCTGGCATCTAGCTTTACTTTTCTTGAGTGACAGCGAAGGACACTTTGGCATTTTCATTCTCGTTAAGTATGACGCAACAGACCATGAGACCATATCATTGATGTCAACGCAAATTACAATATCAGTTACTTCATACCAACATATGAGAACACATTCGACTGTACAAAAGTTTTTATATGTTCATATTAGATTAGTGTACGCGTGTCATATGTAACATACTCAAATTTTCAGCTGGGTCGTCATGTTACCCACACATTCTCTCCGGTCTATGCCTGTTTCGGTATGAACCGAGGCCAAGGGGTCATCGGTGTTAGGGTTCGGTTTGACTGGAGTTGCGCCATTTCTGATGTAACAGTTGCCCTAATCCTCACCAGCCTAGAGGGGCACGTTTTGTTCTCAGGCATAGCTCTAGGTGTAGTGGTGTTGTTTCATGGCGTACTTTGTCTGTGAGCTCTCGCTTTTTTGTGCCATGCCTTTTAGAATCCTTCCTGTACGCCATCTTTTGTACGATATTTTGTGTACGCTATTTATCGTGTGCATATATCTGCGCGCAGTTTTCTGGCAACGTTATTTCACGGCTGCAAACTTAGTCGCGGTGTTATTTGAAGCGTGCCTATTTGAAAAGAGAATATAACTCCGTAATTGAAAAGGTATACACGTTGCATTTCTTTTCCAGATATCAAAGAGGCCATGTGGTCCTTTCTCTTTCCCGCCACGCTAGTTCTGGCAGCGCTTGCTGCTAGCGGTAAGTGAGACGTCAGCACTTGAGAGTTTAACTTAAGTGCCCGTGAAAATCCATCCATCCACCGCCTGTCATCTATCTATCTATCTATCTATCTATCTATCTATCTATCTATCTATCTATCTATCTATCTATCTATCTATCTATCTATCTATCTGTCTGTCTAATATGCGTCTGGGCTTCGCGGTTGTAGCAGGTAAAACTCCAGTCCAGAAATCACTACTATCAGTTAAAGCCCAGTCATATTTTATGCAGACGCTACACTTGTGCTCCGGCGCATTTCGCTCCGGGCTGCAAAGCAGTTACAATCCCCAGCCTGGCGTCATCATTATGTTTGGCGGGGGGGAGGGGTGGGTGCAAAGTGCGGCTCAAATACAGTATAGGGAATGACACAGGGCTGTTCTGAGATTTGATGTTTTCATCAGTGCCTTGGCGATTTGCGGAAATTGCAGCTTCTATAGACATAGCATTTGCATACTCCGGTCTCCTCGTGTAGGAAAGAAACTGGATGGCATATGCGGATGCAAGCCAGCTGTCTCGCGCTATGTGGCCGCCTTATTTACTTGATTTCCGCATCAGTTACCTTAATTTTATCCTGTCCTGCATTGTCGATAGCAAAGTTATCTGGTGGGCACATCCGATCACATTTGATACCGGAGTAGTTTCGCTTGCTAGAGCAGGCGCTAAAACCGAAGCGTGTAATGCTAGTAGCGATAACTACTGCACTTGCGAAGCTCTTGCTCCGTAGAAACCACGAACCTTAAACACAGAGGCTATGTCGATTTACTGAGGTCTCATAAATTGACGAAGACGAGCAAACGTGCATATATTTTAAAGAGCTCTGGCACCTGCCGCCGCGCCACTTCCGCTGCAGGCGACGCGGCAACCCGACATCCGGATGCGACCGCAGCGCCATTAGTTCTAGTGACCACCACTTGAGCCTCACGCTCGCACTTGCCAGTATGCGCTCTCTGAAACTGAGTTGGTTCTACGAACTTCGGTCCTGTCGATCCCCGACTTGTGATTGTCATCGTGGCTGACGATCACAAAAAGGAACAGAAAAAAATACGTATCACAAACCAAAGGAAGCAAAGCTAAAGTTGTTTATATGATGGGAATGAAAAAAAAAGGTAGCAAGAAAGCTAATGTGATTATATAATCCTTCTCATATTTTATTTTTGTTATTAACAGGCCCCTCACGAGAAACACAGATTTTACAACACTTAAAAATCTGTTTCATAAATGAACACATAACACATACAGAAATGCACTCATTTATAGAACTCACAACTGAAATTGAATAGCATTTCCATATGTGATTTTTATCTTTTACCCACGAGATTTTGTGCGCAGATTCACATAAAGAAATACTTCAGTTTATACTGAAGTTCTAAGCTCAACACCAACATCAATTTAATTTGTGAAAGGCTCTTATGATTTTGTCCTCTGTTGTTTTGATTGTTTACTATGTCTACGCACTAAATCAATAAACCCTACTTATACATCGCTTGGAGAGTTAGCCGCACTGAAACGTATAACCGGCCACTGTCGAACAAAACTGCTCCGGACACTCTTCTGCCTGAGCCCTCGTCTGAAGTGTGAGCCGTCGTACTTTCGTCAAAGCAATTGGGCAGTCAGGTTCACGCCACCCAACGTGTGATAGAGGAGACCGCGAGGCTAGGTCTGGAGGCCAGGCCTTCGTCGTGACCGGTTAACCGTCAACATTGTTGACTGGTCAAGAATGTTTACGTGCGCTCAGTCATTCCGTTCTTTCTCTAAATAAGGGTGCACCTAAAATTGAACTGAAGAGCCACACCAGACCTGCACTGCGTCATGGTGATACAGTTAAAGAGGTCTTGAAACGTTTCTGAAGAATCTGTATGAGCTTTGCATCCGGTATTCTGAACCTCCAATCAATAATATGCACTCTTTCATTGCATTCTCTGGATTTATTTAGAGTGATGAAAACGTGGTTTTGATTCCACTGTGTGCGCCCCCATCAGCTCTGCCGTTGACGTCATCTTAGTTGCCACCAGGCCTCCGAAGTTCGACGCGCCCCCAGAGACCACAGGAAAACAGACCGGGCTCCAGTCGTGCTTCCAAACGACGGCATCACACGATTTCCATGTATCTTTACTTTCTAGCTTTGAACTAAATCTGTTATCTTAGAGCAAACTCGAGTTGGCTATACCCTTACGCTTTAAAATTATGACTCCACAGATTGCAAGAAGACGAAAGCAGCGCAGACGAAAACAGGACAAGGAAGAGCACAGACACGGGCGCTGACTAACAACCATATGTGTTTATTGCAACAATCGTCGTGCATAAGTACGCCGCCACTATCAATACGAAATGAACAACAAAATCAGCATGCACAGAATCCAACTACATATCTTCAATTTAGCAACTCAGGTACGATATCTCCTTCGAAAATCGTACCTGAGTAACACATATGTTAGCCTACCCTCCATTTCCCTTCTTTCGAAGGAGATATCGTAACCGAGTTGCTAAATTGAAGATATGTAGTTGGATTCTGCGCATGCTGATTTTGTTGTTCATTTCGTATTGATAGTGGCGGCGTACTTATGCACGACGATTGTTGCAATAAACACATATGGTTGTTAGTCAGCGCCCGTGTCTGTGCTCTTCCTTGGTCCTGTGTCCTGTGCTGTTTTCGTCTTCTTGCAATCATGAACCAACCAGCCCAAATGCGTGTCCTTCGACTCCACAGAAACGTTATCGAATAGCACATATGCCGACCTGTAGTGTCGCAAGTCTCTTCGGGAGTGCTAGTGTTTTATATGGGCGTTATTAAAGGCACATTGAATAATTCTTTGAAATGTTTGGTAACTGGCATGTAGAGTGCGTATTAGAGCAATGAAAATTACAGCAGGGCAGCTCCATATTCTCTCACGACCCCTTTAAGTTGCTTTTGCGCGTTCTGCATGACATTAAATAGCCACATAATTTTGAAACTTTTGAATATTATTTGAAATTTGGTTGCTCATGTGGGCACATGCCGTAATGCACCCGCGCATTATAATTAGACACGGCCTCACTGTTCTCGTCAGAGTTCACTGAATGCGCTGGTCATAAGTAATCTAACTGAAAAATAATCTTCTTTTCTGCAGAACCGAACGAGACAACTACGACGGAATGTAAGTTCAAAAATGAATTTTTGTTCTATTTTCGGCGCCCACAGGAACGTTGTAAATCATAAAAGTTACATGTTCACGTGTTTTCTTGTCGCGTTATATATGTACTGAATGCTGCAATTGCCGCAGAGGAAACGCAAACCAGAAGACCACAGATTATTGACATCTGATATACCCAGGCAGCACCGCTTCTCACAAAAAAGAAAGCAAAGGAAATATACGTTGGGACATTGTTTCCCGCGTCTGGAAGGAAGTGAGTCTTTACAGCCACAGAGTTGCCTGACGAGGGCAAAGAAGTTCCTTCAATAATGCGGGAGGGCATCCTAAGCCTCGCTTGAAGTTATAGGGACTGGAGATGGATAGAATGAGACTGAAAGCAAGCTGTCGATGTGCGGACGGAATAGAAGAGACGAAAGGCGTGAATTCCGACTGGCTGAATATGAAATGGACCCCGTACTAGATGTTAAAGCCTAACGTATGCAGGTTTCACTGGGCCGTAAGGCTGGAGTCCTTGTTTGCCGCAAACGTGCATATTGAAGGTATTGCACGAACACGCGGGCACAGAAATAGTTCCGCCGCAGGAACTGGAATCCACTGAAAGGGACTCGAAGACCAGTGACACATTGGTGGAGTCGTGATGCCGGAATGCGCGCCAGTGTTTTTCTGGTTTTGGAAGACTGACAGAGGCTGACGGCGGAGACGTTAGTGGAGGCTATAATGCAGCCTTGCTATGACCCTGGAAGGCGTGCACGAATGGATTTGCTGGGTGTAGAACTCGCGTAAGACGAGTATCTGAACCTGAGAGCGTATGACGTATGCTGATTCCGATTTTTTTTAGTTTTGCACTATGGCTGAGTTGTTGCAGGTGCGTCATGCGATGCGCTCCCTAGAACATGGCGGGTAGTCGCGCCTTAGGTTATTGGGATCTCCACGCCTCCCTTCAACGGCGCCTTTGTCCGGCGAGCGATCATCCTCCGCCTTTCGTAAAGGTCATTTCAGCATAAAAGAGTGATTAGCGTTCTTCGTGAAAATGGCACGGTTCTGGGAGGTGTTACTGAGCAGCATGTACATCTCACAAATCGAACGAACTAGTGTGAGGGCACAGAGCTATCTCATATTTGGCATCGGGAATATGTCAGATATGCGCAAAAAATTCATAATTAGCGAAGCATTGCCAAAACGACCATTCCGAGTAAGACAAGCTTTCGATTATGAAGACGGAATTTCAGGGCATGTGACAAGTCAGAACGCGAACGGTGCGCATAAAAGAAAAAAAAAGCAGGTAAAGAAAACGAACTATTTAATAGCCAACGTCTATTCTCCGAAACTGCTGGGCCCTTAGTTTCGGGTGTGTGCCTCCATACTGGGCGTTCGTGCTCTTACAACACTGCAACCGTTGCCATGGTAGAAGCGCTTACAATGGGGCGAGTTGGAACGTGAAGCAGCGGCTGCAGCGAAGTGCCTCAGTCATGAAGCGCGCGTTGGCTTTTGCAGAGGAGTGTGTGTACGTGCCCCAAGAATCGGAAGAGGTTGCTCTGAGTTACAAAGAAGTGGGTTAGTAAGTGCCGGTGAAGTACTCGCGCGACCGAGATATAGCGCCTGGTTACCACACTGGCATGGTGGCTGGGTGGATCCGGTAATGATATCGCACACGCCAGATTAATCCTTGTGATGCGGAGAAAACTAGGGGACTACCGAGAAAGGATGCCTCCTCGTGCGGTGCAACGCTGGTAATTATCGCCAGCTTCCCTGCAGCGATTCATTGACGGTTGTCAACGTTCATCATTTTTCTTGCCGGATGCTTAAACTACCCATCAGCTGCTATACAGACCACCGTATGTGTGACGATTATACCGTTGGCGAGATAAGCTATAAGATTTATTTCTTGCATTTGACGTCCCGTAACCACGATATGATTATCAGAGACGCCGTAGCAGAGGGCTCCCGAAATTTCGACCACCTGGTATTCTTTAACGTGCATTGACATCGCACACTATACGGCCCTAAACACTGCGCCTTCATCGAAATGCAGCCGCCGCGGCCGGGATTCGAAACCGCCACCTTCGGATCCGCAACCGAGTGCTGTAGACGCTCGAAAACCGTAACGGAGGTGTTCTTGACCTAGTAGTCGGCACCGCATCGGCACGCAGGTATATGACAATATACTCTTTGCATATTTCGTGGCGGGCGCAAATACCGCCACCTCTCCGAAATGCTATATCAGCTGCTCGAATACCTTCCTACAGGCATGCAACATGCCACATGGACAGAAGTCAAGTAAGATATCGATCGCTAAACGAAAAATGCCCTGAATATCGCAACATAAGATATACACAAGCGACAAAGTGTCCAAGCAGAACAGCATACCCAAGACGTGTGACCAACAAGGAAGTGGAGGAGCTAGCCTCTGCATCCATAGTGGTCAGGAATCCCTGAACCGCAGCAATTCGCCATCGTCTTCGGCGTTCACACATAGAAAGACAGCATTTATTTTGAACGAACGAGTGACCAACCGTGTGCAGGAACTGCTGGAAAGGCCGAATATCTTTAGAACGTACGGTAAGCCCTCGAGTATAGCGTCCGTGTGTGCCCACAGCACGAGAGCAGTCACGATGAAGCTCCGGAACCACCACAAGCCGTTGAAGAAAGATGCAATGGAATAGTAATGGCGCAGTGTCTGGAGGAGGAGCAAGGTCTGGTCGACTGGGCATGGGCCGTTGCATTAGCCTACGGTTTCTGCCCACTTCGCACGAAGGAAGAACTCTTTCTCGCTGTTTTCAACCAAAGGCGCTTAGTGCTCCTTGCGAATTACCTTCGCGGCACTGCACTGAGTACTCGTTCACTCAAAAGTGGTGACTCTCGTGGTATGGCTGCAACGAAGACATAATTCTAAGTGCGCATACTTAGCCTAGTCGTTTACTGAGTTATGTACTTTTCTGTTATGAGAAACGTTCCTCTATCCTAGATGATACCGCAAGAAATATGCGTGTGTGCACACTGTTTGTAGAAATGAATACTTCGGCACATGGACAAGACAGGCCCAGGAAAGGTAGCTTGGCAAATTCAGAAAAAAAGTCTGTCGCCTGGGTGATTCAGGTGCATGCCGCCATGGCGTTGGTACTTAGTGTTGCTCCCATGATGTCCATCACCGTCATCTCACGACCTAAGCACGCCGGCGTTGCTTCCCTTGGTCAAGTCTGCTCGCTGTCTGCTACAAATGCGACGCTATCGCTTGCTGTAACTACAGCTAAAACTGAAAAAAAAAAATCCCAGCGCAAGAAAATGCATTCAACTTGGCAATCAGTCTGTCTGAAATACACGAGCGCACTTGCGCCGTATACACAGAAATTAGGACTTCACCACAGCGTTGCTTCATGCACAGTGTTTCAACAGTATTTGAATATATTGCAGCGATGGCGGCGGTGGTAATCGAAGTTAGTTGAACTCTGGCCGCGACAAAACGAATTTGATCTGTAGTTTGGTCTTCACCGCCATTTCGAACAGGAACAATGAGGTACTTCTCGCATATTGCAGAACGTGACTTCCGCGACTAAGTGATAATTAGGCACGTAACATTGCCTACGAAATTGACTTCGTCGTTTATTTAAGCACGCAATAGCAGTTTGTGTAGCTTTATGCAACTTAAAATTTGAAAAATTGTTAATCTGTGAAACTTTAACGGTTAATAAGCGAATTTCACATTAGTAAAGAAAGATATGGGAGAACAACCTACAAGCCATATCAGAATATTTAACAGATTTAAGAGGGGTTACAGAGAAATAGCGCTGTGATGGCGCATAGCTGGCATCTTGCCGTCGTCGCTCCTTGTGACAGTAATGAGTGCGTTTCAGGTAATAACATTCATGAATGTAAATTCCTCCAAATTGAAGAACTCACGGCAATTGAAAATTTTTTAGTACCTCACGGAGAACCAGAATTCCCTGGCTTTCTTTTTCTGTGCCAACAGATGAAGTAACGTAAACAACGTAACTCTCAATATGCATGCATTTCCGAAGGCGCTTGTACTATATATAAGAGTAGTAATACTTTGAGCTTTTTAGGCATACTTACTGTTGCTAGAAGTCTTTTGTACTCGACTGCTGATTTTGAATTTTCAATTATCTTTACCTCTTCTAGTTGATTACGGTCAAGAAGGGTGCCCATTTTTTGTTGCTCATAACGAAAGTGGATTTGAGGTTAGTATATTATTTCTTGTATAATAGTGAATCTAAAGCATATGCACCTTATCACGAGACCGTGCAATGACGTCACTAACAGATAGTGAGGAACGGGTCCCACCATTCGCGCAGCAGCTGTCACGTTCTTCCTTTTGTTCCTTTGTTTCAGGTAACTAACCCGAGACCGCGATTGATCTTATTTGCCATTATGAGATATTCGTACGCTTACAAGTTGGGAGATATATTAATATCGCATGTAGCCGCACAAAGTAGGTTATAAATGAAGGAAATACGATGACACGCAGAAAGACGAAAGGTCTGTCTATAGGCTCTGACGGAGTAAGCTAGGACAATATTATGTCATGATGGGCTTTGGAATGTTGCAGCCTACGCCGAGAAAGACTAGTAGAAGCTAGCTGCACCAACTCCAATCTGTTGCACCCTCTGTGCTAGATTGGTGGCATCCCAGATGAAAAACGCACTGCTGTCTTCCGCCATTTAATCTAAATTGACGCTAGCCTTGTTCCTGGTCAGGCTTGATATTATTGGCCCAAGAATCTAAGCGCCGTCTTTGATTTTGTCACACTTTGGAGCATATTTCACTCTTTAGCAGCAGGTACTGGCCGGCTCGAGTCGCCCTTTCTTAGTGCTTGGTAGTCTTCCCATTAGTCGGGCCTGCATATTCGCAGGAGGTGTCAAACTGGTTCCTTAGGCAGACCATTATTTTCTCCCCAAGTGCCAGAGTAGTTAAGTTATTATGGCTTCTGACACTGCTCCAGTCGCTTCCACACTTCCCGAAGTCACCCCACCCCAGTAATGTGCCCTGGAAACCTCTACGGGTCGAAACAGCAAGATCGACATTGAGGTCTGGCTGGCGTGGTATGAGGGGGGTAGGCAAGCACTACAATTGGGACGACACGCGTATGTTGGCCAACGTGACATTTTACATAGGAGAAACGGGAGAAGTATGGTTAGAGATGCATTACTGTTCTCCTATAAGGTGGGACACTTGCAAGAAAAAGGAACGCAATATTTCGAAAAGACTGTAAAATGCAAATTCGGGGTGCGGAAAAAGCCAGCATCTCTTATCCAGCACCTCCGTGATAGCTTATGCGGTACGTGAAATGTATTTCTAACCAAGGTACATTGATGTATGAAAACACAGCAATTACTTTTGTTACATGGAGCAAGAAGTGAAATTGCGGCAATTGAAACGTGGCGTGGCCTGGTGGTGAAGCCTTCGTACTGCGTTCTAGACTCTTTAAAATGCTTTACGTCGCCTGCTGATGTTCACACGACCATGACTCGGGTTTAAAGTCGGAGAAGGTACATAAAAGCGCATCCCCACCCTGTTATTAAAGACGATAGTCTTTCTTGGGCTACATAAACGGAAAAAACTTAGTCCGTCGGTCTATCTGCCACTCGATTCAGCCGGCGCGCCAAGACCGATTCAGCCAGGCGGTGAAAACCAATCGAGCTACTATCACTGGTGGCACGGGTCATACACGTCAACAGTGTGCAGCGTAAAGGAAACCTGAAGCTCATTTGAGGCAAAATATATGTACACAACTGTGACCCGCAGCGTTGATTTATTTAGGAATAGACATTGCAGTGGTTTTTACATTAGCAAATGAAAAGTAAGGCTTAGAATAACAGAAATTTGGCCGCGTTTGTAAGAGTACATGTTAAATCAGAAGCACAGACAAGGACGACGACAAAGAAATCACCGGGTCAGAAATAGTGTCGTAGGTGGGTGTCACACAAGAACTACTAGACCCCTTAAAGATTGTGCTTACAGGCATAGCTATAGGTCGTAACAATTCTATTTCATTGGAAATTTTATTTGAAAAAAATATATTCTCCAATAATGTCAAGACTTCCCTGACGTATCTTTAATGGACGTCTACAGGGTCACTTGAGTCAAACAGTCGCTAAAGTTATTATAAGAATGGGTGCTTCCCAGAGTGAGGAAAAGGCAGGGGTAGGAGTATTTTCCCCAGAACTAGGCTGGTCTTTCTCTTTTAGACTGCCGGATTAGACACCATATTTGTGGCAGAATTCCTCGTGTTTATATCGGCTTGCTGGCGTAAGCTTCACTCCCACATAAGTACAGAAGTAATAGTTACAGACATTGCGTACTTCATTAACTACTTTGGTTCCAAATCATTTGCAAAAAAATATAGTTAGTTTGAGTGCATGGTCACAAAATATTGGTAATAAACGAATTGGCAGACACTTTGGCTAAGGCTTCCATTGCATGTCCTGTTCTTTCTCTTCTTCCAAATACGGCCTTTGTTACTGCAGTCACATTCAGAAAGTACGCCTTACTGATGCAGAAGAGCGGATGATCGGGCAAGTTGGTATGCATTCATGGTGATAAGTGCGCAGGTGTGTCCTTGTGCTGTGTTTGCGCACTTATCACCATGGACGCCTAACTGATGTCGACACCCTGTCTTACATCCTCAACTGATTTACAGCACTTAGAATACCCTTGGAGCAACTCATTTTGCGAAACACGGAAAATCGACGCAACATTGAGGAGGTTGCGATGTAGAATCACGATATTGAATTTCTATATTCACCGAGCTGGTATGGCGGTCCCTCCTTTATGCGCTTTTTGCAACGCGGTAGAGACAATCGCACACTTTTTCTGGAATGCAGACGTTTTACCTCCCTTAGGAAAAGCACTGCCGAAAGAGCATTGCAAAATCTGGGCATTCCCTTACCAAGCTCTATGGTGCTTTCATTCGGGTATTCCGTGCTGGGACACATGAATAGGAATATATGCCTTGTTGTACAGAAGTTGATTACGGATTCGAGTTGATTTGATTGTTCTCTTAATCGATACCAATTACTTATTTCATTATCCTCTTTGTCACTGATTGATTATTGTCATTCTTCTCTTAAGAAATTATTCCGTAAAAAAGATTAGGTTGGTAATATTGAAATTCCCATAAAGGGACGAATAAACCTTTCAGGTAGTATAAATTTGTAAATTAAAGTCAAATCCGCCTGAGCCTTGACTAATGCCTCCAAGTGGGCAGATGCCAAATGAGAAGAGTCGTCATCATCATCACAGTGTCAAAGACACGCTGTGTGTCAAGCCAAGAGTAATAAAATGTCCCAACAGATCCACAGTTGCACACAAACTTTCGTTTGTGTGCAACTGTACATCTGTTGGGACATTTCATTACTCTTTGTGTTCCAATGTAGAGGATCCCTGCGCAGTGTCGAGGTGCTTCTGACGTGTACGTGGAAGGGGTCCACATGTCCAGAGTATCCAATCCATCTCCCGCCCCTCGATTCGCCAGGTAGTCGCCTGTGTGCGAAGACAGATTTCACTTTCGCGTTATACCTATTTATATGACAGGATGACAGAGGGATGAACCACTACTTTTTGTAATAAAATGAAGGGGCCTGATTTTATGAGCGGTTCCGCTATCGCGCTGTATAGTGCTGGAAATGTTATTTTTCGAAGTATGCTGCGATGGTGATACTACACCGTGCCGTACGTTTGAGGTGTACGCTCGTGGGGAAGTTTCCTCCTTGACTGCGATTAACTGATACGTGGGCACTTAACTGTTCTTCCTGCGTACGTCTCATTTTTAAGAAGTCCACGCCAAAAAGTAAAATTATGTTCAGTAAGGTTGTAAGCACGGCGATTAGGTAATTTATCGATCGTACCGTGCAGGTGGAGCAGCGCGCTTTTTGTGAAGAGAAAATAAGCAAAATGCGAAAGATGGAAGTGTCGCGTATTTCGTGTTTTCCTTGTTTTGTCCTAGTTAAATGTGCGCTGCTTCTGCTACACAATACTTAAGTTATGTATAAGTTTCCTGCGGTAGATTTCACCGGTAGTGCTCGCATGCTTCCGAAATATTCTACGAGTAAAAAACAGGAAATCGCCCGCAAAAAAAAAAAAAAAAGGAAAACATGCTCCTGGTGTGGTTATCGCGGTTATTTGTTTTCAGATACTGTGGGGAGGAATAGCGACCGGTTAAGCGTTGTTATCACTAAGGATCTTCTTACAAATGCTGCTTCAATAACAGAGATGGTCTATAATAAATATGGATACGTAGCCACATAGGCCAGGGTCAAGATGAGCGAACGTTAAAGCGCTGTGCTGCTCCGCAGGCTACTCCCCTAAATTCACAAGCCGCCCGAATTCTGGTTCGTGAACACTAATTTCCATCACTGCATTACAACATACACCTAAACTGCCATAGTGAGCCCTAATACTAGTTACTACACATGGATACTTCTTAAAAGACCATCATTATAATTAGTCTACCAGGGTTTACCGCATTTCAATATACATACCGTAGTTTTAGGGTGATGGTTTATGAGCCAGTAACCACCTAAGGCTCACAGAAAAACGGTATTAGAGCTACTCATAGAATGCATCGCGGGCTCGTTAAGCACGATACGAATTCATGAGTCAGTTTCAGATGAGCGTACAGGTGGGAGCGCAGCGAAACATTTAGCATCTCGATGCTGTCCTCTGCCTTGAAAATTACGTATTCTTGTGGAGGTCGAGAAAGTGCTCCGTAAGCGCGGCCGCTGCGGGGAAGCGAGTGCCTATGCCGCCGGTGCAAAATCCTGAGAAAGAGCATCCTCCCGCAGAAGATGCACCGCAAAGGTAAGCGGAGTGCAAGAGCGGCCTCTGTGTTGCTGCGAACCAGTAGCTGAATGTCACGAATGCAGATTGCAGCGGTTAAGGTCTAGGCCCCATTGAGAGAATCGAATTCATAGGAGCGCCTTGATATTTGCCTGCCGTGGTATACTGTCAGAGTATGGAAGCCGCCGTCCCGCTGAACTCTCGCGGCCACGCTACTGGGATTGGATCACTGCTGCTTATCGGGTGTCGGGTACGGATGTACTTGCTTCACCATAACGACAAGAGCACAGGACATCTCCTCGACCTGTAGGTATGAATCGCTGAACATTAGCAGAGATGGCACTTACGAGCACGCCGGCTGCCGGGCTGGATCACAGTGCAGTGGTACCATCGCCAGGCAATGCCCAGAATACGTCTAGATACAACTAGATAACTTGTGCCAAACCAAATGAATGCGGTTAAAAAGGAGCACCTCTTATATCGCACATAAACTGTACAACTAGTCCTACGAGTTGCTGAAATGGTAAATGCTTGTGGTTACTGGTAGATACTGGTAGATACACACCACCAACATTAATTGGGTTAATTCCACCTGTTTGTATAAAATGTGCGTGTTCAAGTGGTGAGCTACATGCAATCGTGCTCGTCCCACAAAGAGTAGGTATTTTTCATAGAAACATTGCCAATTGAAATAAAATATATGCCTAATGACGGATTGTTTATCTGGTAGACAATTGTTGCATGTAGCCACAACTGCTTCGGTGGCAAGGAGACTGTACCCAACGGCACACGCTGCTATGTAAGTTTGGACGTTTTATCTTAAACTTTGCTTAGTTCTAAAAAGAAGCATGAAACACTTCTTGACAAATACAGCCGGATACTAAGGCGGTATATTGCCAAATACACAACTGCATCGTGCAGTTGTGGAAAGATATACGCGTAGTGTGTATTTATTTATTTATTTATTTATTTATTTGTTTGTTTATTTATTTATTTATTTTTGATGCCATCAAGGTACTGGATTCTACACTGAAAAGGCGTGGGGGTGAAAATACAAAAATAAGAATAAGACGTACAGGAATAAATTTGAGAATTAGCAGTGCATGGAATGCATAAAAATAGACATAGCCCAATAAAGATATAGATATAAATATATAGATATAGATGAGATATAGATATAAAGATGTAAAGATATAGCCCAATATTTGAAGGAAAGCAGATAAAGTGTTGAAATTGCCGATAAACATTACATAGAACAAAAAGAATATAGTTGAACAGCTAGGTCATAGACTGAAAGCCACCGGCCACAGCGATACAGCGAGAATACGACCAGCGTAGCTCTCGCTACAAAATGAGCACAGATAAAAGCAGCGCTGCGTAGGTGGCATAGCTTTCTTTCCTCTAAAAGAAAAAAAAAAGGCAAACGTGCTCTTGCAAATCAACAAATATACGCAACGGATACACACAAAATGTGCGTCACTAAAGTCCCCCTAGAACACGTGCTACGGAAGTGACAGAACCTAATACACGACAAAAAGACCGAGACCCCTCCTACAGTCCCCGCGCGCGATCGGAAGCTACACTGGTCAGCTCGAACCTCGAAGAACAACTCTGGGCAGTCGAGCGGGCAAGGGTAGCCGCTGGGAGACAGTGTAGGCTGCAACTTCAGCGGGTGCCTCAGCACGATTTGTAATCAACTTTTCCTCACTCGCTCACCATTCCGCCTTGAGATATGACGTAGTCAGTTGAGTGAATTGTCGCACAAAGTATATTTTATAGGAGGAAATTCTCCGGCTATCATCATCAGAGGTAACGCTAATACCAAAATGCCAAATGAACAATGATTCGCATTATTCCGAGCTACAAATGTCCTCACGCATTATTAATCGCGTTTTGTTTTTGTTCATTCAGGCAATTGGTGACGACGTACTGCATAGAATGACGCCGCATCTTCCATACAAATGTCCTCTTGGTGTATGCGCTAACGGGATCTGCGTTCCAAACGGCGAGCACGAGACGTGCCACAGGCGAAACATGGAGGATCAGAGCGAATAAACGGGCTTTCCCGAGATTTTTTTCAAGGATGCCGCTTTCTTCAATAAAAGTTGGTGTGCCTTGAGACCTTGTGCAATGTTCTTTCTTTGATCTGCTACGCCAGATCAAAGAAATCATTCGGGTTTAGAATCCGAATGGCGCGATCGCAGCCTCTGAGAGCGTTTTAAAGATAAAAGTTTCGTCTACATTTTAGTTCTTATCTGTCCGTCTTCATATTTACCTAAAGCGTACCTGGAATAAGAAAACTGTCTATGAATGTAACTACACATGCAGATGATTTCTTGATGATACCTAAGTGATATCGACTTTCCTGCGGTGTTAAGAAAATTTCAATTCGTTCGGCCAAAAGTATCACAACGTTAATATTTTTTTCTCCATTCGCTCACCCACATTCCTTTGTTCTTAGCTTTTTATTAAAACCACACTGCGCCTCTGTCCTAAAACCAGCTTGTTTACTCGGTTACTTATAGTCCAGTGTATCTCTTATCCTAGCAGTATTTAATTTGGTAAATAGCTTGTGTATTACTGCAAGTCGGCTTATTGGTCTGTAATTATTGATTGATTGATTGATTTGTGGGGTTTAACGTCCCAAAACCAGCTCTGATTAATTATTCAACTACTTGATGCCACCTTTCTTGTCTATTAGGACTGTATTGACGTTTTTCCACTAGATGTCTTGATACATTTTGTGAAGAGCGATGAAAGTTTTTCAGATGCAGCATATCCTCTGTCTTTGATCAAATGGGCTGTTATACGGTGTTCACTTTGTTTTACCGCGGGACGTGCTTTTGACGGCTTTTCTAACTTCACGTTCATCGTAATTTAGCGCAAAGATAACACACACAGTAAAGAAGGACCACGAACAACAACAAAGGCGCGCTTGTTGTTTGTGGTCCTTCTTTACTGTGTGTGTTACCTTTGCGCTAAATTACGATGAACGTGAAGTCTGAACACCAACTAGCCCAACTTTTAACTATTTTAAAGTATATTTTTCTAACTTCGTCAGTGCTTATACAAAAAACTTCAGTGCCCTCCTGTGATTTGGCCCCGCCACGGTGGTCTAGTCGTTATGGTATTCGGCTGCAGATCCGAAGGTCGCGGGATCGAATCCCGGCCGCGGCGGCTGCATTTTGATGGAGGCGAAATGTTGATGCCCGTGTGCTGTGCGATGTCAGTGCATGTTAAAGAACCCCAGGTGGTCGAAATTTCCGGAGCCCTCCACTACGGAGTCTCTCATGATCAGAACTGGTTTTGGGACGTTACACCCCACAAATCAATCAAATCAATCCTCTGATTTGATTTGTGCTAATGTTGCATGGTCTGTCGGTGAGCTGCACTGTTCAGAGTAAAGATCTTCTGCTACTATTACTGTTTCGTTGAAGTCGTTAATAACGTTACCTTGTTTATTTTTTAACACATGCGTTTGGTCTTGTCATAAGTCCAGCTTCTTTTTCACCGATTTAATGCTGGTACCTTTCTCTACTTCTCTCTCCATGCCTCTCACGTTAAAGTTACTTACATCTCTTTGTCTGTCTTTACTGATTAGTTTTCATAATCCTGCGAGGTCTATTTTGTCTTTTGACGGGGGTCACTTTCATTGTTGGCGTTTTTTATTAGGTTTTCAGTAGATTGGGACAACTTGATTAGATATGAGTTTGTTATTTTACCGCGGACTTCTATCGCTGTATCGAAGATTTTTTGCGTCATGCTTTTGTTTACTCCTAAATCTTCATCAGTTTGGTCTAAGGCATAGAACTTGCTTTTTAGGGGAACCTGAAATTTTTCGTCCTTTTATTGCCCTAGGCTTGCGTATTTTCTAGTTACTAATTTAGTTATCGTTTCCTTTACCCCCTCTCTACCCTTACCAATCTGTGATCGCTACATTTTATCTTGTCTACTACTTTTATGTCTTGAATTATGTCTGGTTGTTCGAGCATTATTTAGTCAATTTAGCTGCTTTTTTTCCCGGTCAGAGATTTCCAGGTCCCGTATTCCTGCGCGTCTTAAGAATTAACGTATTTATTATTCGGAGCCGGTCTCTTTCTGCAAATTGTACTAGCGTATCTATGCAGTTATTTCTACCTCCGACACCGTAGTTGCCTCTCACTTCTTCTCCACTTTGCTTTGTTCCTACTTTTGTGCTAAGATCCCCCATGACTATAATATATTGTGTTTGTATTCTTTTCATTGCCAATTCGATATCCTCGTAGAACTGTTCTTGCTCGCCGTCGTAGCTCGTTGTTG
Organism: Hyalomma asiaticum; assembly: GCA_013339685.2. Lineage (NCBI taxonomy): Eukaryota > Metazoa > Arthropoda > Arachnida > Ixodida > Ixodidae > Hyalomma > Hyalomma asiaticum. The sequence continues at coordinate 86,046,102 of CM023484.1, forward strand.
GCACATACCCCTGGACTGTAAGTTTATATTCCTTACTTTGACAACGGCGCATGCTACCTCTTCATTAAGGCTGTAGAATTCGTCTACGTTACCCGCTTTATCTTTGTGAATTAGAAACACGGCGACATATTTTCTAGGAATCTTTTTTCGGGGAACGCTCTGTACCAGAGAACATGTCCGTTGTTTAACACTGTTTATGCTTCACCTGTTCTCCTAACTTTGCTAAAGCCAGTCATGTCCCAACTGACGCCTTCTAGCTCCTCGAGAAGCGCCGCTGTCCGAGCTTCGCTCTCCGGATCTAGTGATTATTAGCACCCTGTGGTTGACAGCCGCCATGGTCAGATGGTGCACAGCCGCAGGACACTGAAGGCCAGGGTTCAACTGTTTTCATTGATTTGCGGGCCTTAGCGCCCCGAAACCAGCTGTGATTATGAGAGACGCCGTAGTCGAGGCTCCGGAGCTTTCGACCACGTGGGGTTATTTAACGTGCCCTGACACCGCACAGTACACGGGCCTCAACATTTCGCCTCCATCGAAATGCCACTGCCGCGGCCGGGATTCGATCTCGCGACCCTCAGATCAGCAGCCGAGTACCATAGCCCTTAGACCACAGACGAAGGTTCAACTGTAGACATCGTGTGAGGTGGTGGCCAGGTACTGAACCAGGGAGGTCAATTCCTGTTCTGGTGTAGGAGACAGTCGTAAACAGCATGTGGGCGGAAATCCTTTCACGTGTCCAACCGTCACGAGGCCCACCTACTGGTGTAAGTCACGAACAGTATGAAGAAAGTGTTAGAGAAAAGGCTAGAGAGCCAGTAAAGAGAGGTATCTGAAAAAAAAGAAGGGGTGGAGGATGTGGAGTCGAACATGTAACCCTCAGCGCTCTAGGTGGCATCTTACGCGCAACCGTTAACGCACAGTTCCTCGAAACATTACCAGGCCGCTAATTCCTGCCTGCGTTAGTGTTTTGTACAGTATTTGGCCTCTAAAATGTCCGGGATTATTCAGTTTTTCTGGTTGTGATATCTAGGACGTCATGCGTTGTGTAATTCACCGGAAACCTAAGTCGGCCTGCGCGGCTAATCCTGTAACTAGAATATTTAACAAAATATACTTAGAAACTGCATGCTTAAACAATAAACAAAATAGATACATGACTATCAGGCACACAGTATCTTGATACTTGCTTGTCAGATTTAAATTGTCAAGCGATACGAAAAAAATTCACGTGGCAATGCATGTAGTAGGTAGTGCTAAATGCTATCATGAGGAAATAGGAAATATTGACATGGTTAGACAGCCTCAATTCAGTATGCATGTGCAACGCGGCGGTTCCGCATGCAGCGTGGAAATGCTGTTCCATTAGTTCCAATCTGCTACATTTCATTAAAAGGTGCGGCGTTCATGCTACAAAGGCACGGAACTCTTCCAACACATGCTCCGAAACAGGGGCTGCAAGTTGCATAGGGCAGCATTTTGCTGTCGCGCAATCCCAATCTCCTCCCAATCCAATGTTCTAAATACCTCCTCTAAATATGCCGCCGAGACTATCACCTTGCCCTACACCCTTCCTTGTTGGCATTCTACTGATATCTTTGTGGAGGACTACGATAGCTGTGGAGTCGTTACAGATATCCTTTAATATCCTTACATAAGGCTTGTTTACGCCCTGATTACGCAACACCTTCCTTAATGCTGAGGTTTCGATAAAGTCAAATTCATTCTCGTAATCTATGAAGGTTATACTATGAAGGGGTTGGTTACACACCACGCATTCCTCTATGCGACGAAATTTATTAGCCATTACTGCTGTAAGATCTTTTAGACAACCGAGAATAAGCTCATCAGCCTGTAATTTTCATGTCCTCGTGACTTTTCTTCTGGATCAGGATGACCTCCTCATTCTACCAAGATTCCTGTATGCGCCTGAGCATTAGGCAGCAAATAATTGTTAACTAGACCCACAAAAGTTCAAGCCAACTCCGCGCCGCGAAAGCTCTCGAAAGAACGAAGCCGTTTCTTTCTCGTTACTCTCGATATATTTCGCAGTGGTAATTAAAGACGACATGACGTATCGCTTCCGTTATAGTCATTTGCACTCGGCCAATGCAATGTCCTTTGTACCCTGGCGCTATATCGGTAGTCACCCTTTCATCATTACTCTCCGCACCTCATCCTCCACCGTGCACTAATGCCCTTGCTTCTTTTTCTCATTGCTTCTTCCTTTGAATATCGCTCGGCGAAAATGCAGCCATAGCAGCAGGGATCAGTGCCGAAAGTTTGAGCTAACGCTCTTGTACACTATGTCGCACATTGGCTTTCAAATAATCACCGACATGTACATTTTATCGCACATTCGCATTCACATAATTGCTGTCATGCAGCTGTAGTTACTGGTTGGTACCTAGAAACTTTAAAGCAACCCACTCAAGGGGCGGCGACGAACAGAAGGGAGCATTTAGTGGGTCTAGCAGAAGAGGAAGCAATAGTGCGCGCGCAAATGCCGCAGATCGCCCATCGCGTAAACACCGCCGTGTAGTAGTGGGTCGAGGGCAAGAGGTTTCCCCTCCTGCGTTAAGCACGGATATGAGACGGCCGGACCTCGACCTAGAGGAGCTTTGCTGTAAAGAGCGGCGGCCGGCGAGGAGAACGCGGCCACCTCACCCAACTCGTACCCTCCTACAACGCCATAAGAGCACCTTAGTTTGGCGTCTTCGCACTCCACTGAACTGCCCTGCGCTTATGACGAGAATAGCGATGCGGGCTTGTTCTTTGGCCATTCTAGTACGCACAAAAGGAACTCGGACAGAAGGAAGAGACGTACACACACTGGCGCTACTAACAATAGTTTATTTATTTCACCTGGCAACTGCAATATTCCTGTTCGCGCATGACTCTCACGAGGACACTTATCAAAACAACAATTACAACATTGATACCGAGGCGCGAATCCCTGAAAACATGGGCACTCAATGACCGGCATCGACAAAAGGCGCCCAGAAAACACATTTCCTTCGTACACCAAGGTAGTGACGGTTTGTTAACGTATGTGTCACCGAACCGATCAATTTGTTCAGCTTCATTCACTAGCTTAGTCAATACTCAGCTTCATTCACTAGCTTAGTCAATACTGCTTCCTGCTCACAAACACAGTTTCAGAAGCAGGTATACTGGTCGGCAGGTGACATAAACTGTTGTCAATACCGCCAGTGTGTGTACGTCTCTTCCTTTTGTCCATGTCCCTTTTGCACGCTCAACTTGTGCTAGACTGCGCTTATTTATTTGTTACATACTGCCGGCCTTCCATGAAGGCCTTAGGCAGGAGTGGGGCATAAATAAACACAAAACAAGCTCGAAAAAAGAAAAAGATACATGACGTAATATTTACAAAGAAATACATGATATTTTGCGAAATAGTGATATTGGCAAATATGCAAAAGCAACAAATGAAACAAAATCTGTGGCAGTAAGCGCTCACAAAGCCCGAACCACCCATATTACAAATGCCCACACAACATAACGCACGTACAAGCACCGATCCCGTACTCACGTAGCACAAAAAAAAAGTTTCAGCATCCACTCGAACATCGCAAAGCAAAGAAATACATGACTTCACATGACGCCCCGCCAAGCGTAGTAGCGCCTACGGAGCCATATCTTTTATCGCATGCAGAAAAGAATCAATGCTGTGGCGTTCTACTGCATCAGGAGGTAAAGCGTTCCATTCGACCGGTTTAGCGGAGCCGGTTTAGCGGAGCGCGGCTGCACGGTGGCTTCAGGAAGCTAGTGAGGGTGGCACGATGCTCGCCCTCCTCTTTCTCCAAGGTTCCTAGGTCCAGTAGGCCTTCGTGACCCCGATTTTCCGGGTTAAGAACATACCCTGCCCAATAAGTCCTACGTTCCAGCTCATTTGCTAGTACGGTTGCATCAGCAGGGCATTACAGGCAGCAATAGCCTTAAATGAAACAGTTAATGAAACATATTTGTGTACAGATGCATTTGCTCAATTCAGTCTGTCCCGTCTTCTCAATGGATCCAAGGCAAAATGTATTACACTGCACGACCGCGCGGACCAAGCACTCTTGAATGGTCCGCGAGTGCGCGGAACGCGCGGAGGAGGAGCTCTGAGGTCCTCCGCGCAGCTCGACTCACGCGCACGGCTTTCGCAGAAACAAACCTTTATGATAGGGGGTTGCCAGTACCGACCCTTCAACTGACGCTGCAGCATGGGAATGTGTGCTGTGAAATGTGACTCGTGCTGTGCTGCGAAGCCCAAGGGCGTTTACTGTCGCAAGCTATACTTTCTTCTAGATCGAGCAATCCCTTACCGTTGTTAGGAGCGCATTTGCAAGCTTTTTGTTCAATAAATAATTAAAATATCTTGTATACTATTTCGATAAGTTCGATAAAAAGGACGTTGTTTTCTATTAATTTCATGATGTTTTGAGGGAACGTGCCTCATGTACAGCAACACCAGTCCGCTGGGCCCGCTCCATAAAACACATGACTAAAACGTGAAAGCCGACGGACCCTCCGCTTCCTATTAGTGGGGCTTCTCTGAGGGGAGCGGACCGTAAACGCGCTAAACTTAAACGCGTTGCAAAAGCAGCTTTCTCCGTGGCTGCTGACAGAAGCATCTGCGCAGGACACTAGCCAGATCCCTCTTCTTTCCTTTGTGCTCCTGTCTTTCAGGACAGAAAAGAGGGAACTCTACGTCACCGGATCCCGGTTTAAAGCGAGTGTTTTGAATAGTTCCGATGGCATGCCGACGACAAAAGTATAAAATTTGTTTCAGCCGGGCGTTTTCCGGGCACATGTTTCTTGTGTGGTATTTGAACAGTTTACGTCCGCATAATAAAACATTTCGCCCCTAGGATCCCTTAAAAACACTTCGATTTAGGCGTATAATGAAGTTAGGGAAGGCAACGGCACAAATTTTGTTGCATTAACTGTTTATTTCAAGGTCATTACTGCTTATCAAGCCCTGCTAATGAAACGGTACCATTCATTGAGTTGCTATCTAGCAATTTCAGAAGAGGGCATGCTCTAAATGTGGATAATTGGGACTCTCTGCAAGTATAGCAACTTCAAAAGAAATTGGTGCGTTTGTACTCCTCTTTTCTAGCCAAATAAAATCGCCTTTGATTGAAAGATTTCTTGAAATTTTTGCATTGTTCGGAAGGTCTGCTGCATTGCACCATTTTAGCTTATGCTGCTGACGACTTGGTATATAGTCCAAGGTTAAAATTCGATGCATACCAAGCAGACCGAGAAAGCTGTATTGATACAACAATGGAATGGAAGCTTGAAGGCTCGGTTATCTCACGAACTTCTCATTTATACATGCATCCAAGCCAATTCCGTTGCTCAGCTCTGCGTGAAGCACGCTTTCCTCAAACGCCAGCGCATCGGTCGCCTTCTTGCAAAACTTCGTGCATACACCTGCGCATTCACCAGAAGTGTTTAATGTCTAATGTCGTTGCATGATTCAGTTTCAGCCTAGTTGGCATAGTACTCTTGATAAGAAGTTAAAATAAAAGTGCCGTAAGAAGGAGGTGATGCGTTGCTCCTAGCTTTCTTTCTTCGCCTTGCGGCAATTTGACTAAGAACTCATTCGTGAGGCGGAGTATTTTGCTTAACAAAATCTTTGGCCCTCTTTATCATGACGGAGCTTTCACTATTGTAACTAACAGTACGAGGATGAACTTCCTTACATGTAGACCTTATCAAGTTGCTTCTAGACTTTATCAGAATAAAGTTGATGCCAGAAATTTTGTTACACTTATTGCGCGCTACAAATCTGAGGGTGGCAATTCCGGCCAATTCCATCGCAATACGCGGTAATGCCAGCCAATTGTCTGTCTTCGAGAGGGTCCAAGTTCCTTGTATATCATCCTCTTACTTGGAGTAGGATACACGCGAGTGCTGACGTGTGCTTATGCGCCACAGGGGTAGTATCCCTTCCAAGCCGCCTTTCAGGGTAACGCTGTAAACACGCTTACAGCCTGAATGCACGAGACATTGATGCGACGGTGTTTTTTAGTGACCAGAAATGCGCAGTGGTTGCAAGTTAACCGCCGATAGCGCACGGAACCAGATAAATTGCGTTCCGTAGATTGGGTGGACATAGTAATTTCAAACGCAGCTCATGCGAGTTGGTGTTACAGGGCTACGTGGACGCGGGGGTCGCGATGTCGCGGCATGCGGATAATGGATCTCCAGGCGTAAGCAACTCTCCAGAGGCCTGTGATAATTGCTACTGTGAATTTATTGTTAAGTTTTGAATTGCATAATGTTCTGCCGCCAGAGCAAAATTTTCGCGGACGCCGGTGTTGTACGCGGGCTGGTTTCAGATAACTTTCAGATATCTGCTCGCTTGTGTAGGCTTTCGACACACTAAAGTAACGCGCCCTTTTAGCGTGTCTATGTCACTTACAGGAAGGGAAAGTGCTATACACGTCGAGACTTGGACGGCTCAATGAAAAGGTCAGCCTTTAAAGGGGATGTTCCGAGAAGTAGATATTCAGGCTTAGTGTACCGAGTGTCATCTGACAACAGCAAGATGGATTTCCTTGAAGGATGTTGCCAGCACGTGAGCGACGTACGCAGCTTTATTGCTGGTGGCAAGGTTCCAGCATAAAATGCCCATGATTATGATCGTCAAGTAAACCTCAATAACACCCGTGTGATTTAAGTAAAATATAAAACACTGTATGTAAAGATCTAAGGATCTTCTTTTAGAAACACGGAACATATAAAACAGTCCGGAAAATATATCTATATCCAAACGGACGCTACCGAGCATTTGTGCGCGCGGCCTTTGAATGCACGAAAGTAGCAACGTAAAGCCACCTTCACGAAGGCCGAAAGTGTTATGGAAAAAAGGACAGAAAGAAAAACTTAAGCATTCTACTGCTGAGGCATTTCCGAAGGATCATTGTTGCAGAAATTGCCTAGTAGAGCATGAGACATTAGTTCTCCATTGTAAAAAAAAATGATTGCGGAATTCCCTCTCACTACGAATGTTTTACAGAGGTAGGCAGAATTCTGCAGATGGTGTTTTCCTTTAGCGCAAGTATAGATATCCACTGACTCTCAAAATGAGAGACGAAACTTTAAGAAACATTAATTATCAGAGGTGGTCCTACACCTCCTGCAAGCTTAAGAATTCACGAAATATATACGCAGTCATAACATCTAGGCCCAACGTTCTTAGCAGGTGACGTCGTAGCAGAGTCCGCAGCTTGAGTAAACGCTCACTGTGACCACACGTCGGACTTCGGGTACAGGAGATCGGAAGGAATGCAGTAAATGTGCAGACAATTTCGCCTAGTGCCGATTGAAAAGGAGACCTCCTTGCGTCCCACATCAGCCTGAACAGAGATGCAGGACTGGGCATACGTAATGAAAGATTATTCTCTACATATACTATGCTCCTAAAGGAGATGCACTGAGTGATGTAACGAAAGAAGTGAGCATTACACAAGAAGTGAGTAATACACTGACCATTACTGTACTCTTCAGACGAAGTGTTTAGGTAACATGACGGCACCTATATCCAATCCAAGATTGAAACAACTGTCCAACAGGAAGAGGCCCGTAGGTCAGCTCCTAGTTTGATGAGCAAACGGACGCGTGTAAGTGTGGCGTGGCATATTGCAGTTAAGGTGCTGCCACATTGGGCGAAGACGTCAGTTGCTGCTTCGATCGGTAAGCGTCTTTCCATAAAACATTGCAATGCAGTAGGCATTGTCCGTACTCCATGACTGTTGCCAAAATATTGAATTCAAATTGAAATACGGTATTCCAAGCCAATACTATTGTGGAAAATAGGAAAAAATATGGCTGATGGCTCTGTCAATGGAATCAGTATAACATGAAAGTTAAATGTGTCTTCACATGAGCAGTTGAATATTTAATGTTACATCGAGGTGAACTTGCCCACTGCTATCGGTGTTTAGCTGGTACGGCACTCTGTGACGTGGATGAATCCATGTTCGCGCATCGCCTGCATGATTTCAAGCACCAATCCCCTTATGGCAACTGAAGTAGTTTACGTAAAAACAGGACAAAGTCGATTGTAAATGCAGCCCGACAATGGCGTAGATATATATTTTTTGTCATGGGAAAAGTGCGCGACAGCTGTTTTCTGTGGTGTGGCAAGGCCGGCAAGGGCGAAGCGATCATGCAGAAGCGCGGATCCGTTAGCCGAAAAAAGAAAATGACAACGACGACAAGCTGTCTCACGAGGCGAGAAGGAAAAAGAAACACGGTGCGTGGAGCATGCATGTGAGGCCCCATGTTAGGAGAAGCGAGGCGGCGCTCCACCAGCACGGATGTGGCAACGGAGCTCTCCGCCCAAACCACGGTCGGGCGTAGTCCCGAGTGCCTGGTGTGCGCCAAGAGTCGGGGTATATGGCTCCGCTTGGCACTGAGCTCCTGACGTCGTCTCCTTCCGATGCCTGACGAGCCGCTCGAACCTCCGACAGCACCGTCGGGTGTACGCCCGAGTGCTGCTCCGCCTAACGAGAACCTGGCGAGGAGGTCCACGACTCTGCGCGTCCTCGGTCCGTCTCCTTCTTCCTAAAGGGCCAGGAGAAGTAGCACTGTCGGGTGTAGGCCCGAGTGCTGCTTCGTTTCGTCGAGTCACGAGTGGGAGTTTGAGGCTTCGCGTGACTCCGGTGCCCGTCGTCTGCGTTCCTGGCCGGCACGGAAGAGACACTTATGTCGACGCAGCACCATTCGTCGACGAGCCGCAGCGTCGACCTCTAGCTCACCACGACTCTTCCCTCCTGAGAACCATCCCTCCTGAGCGTTAGGGCGTTAGACGAGTGCTTAAACTTTTGGCCGGGTGGCTGACAGACAAACTGAAAGGACAGGCGAAAATTTTTGCGTTCAAGTATCGGAAGAAAGACTATCGCCTTTAAAAGTGTGGTTGATCCCTCTGTAGCAGTCGTTTAGCACGAAAGTGAAGCCTGTCTTCGCGAAGTTGTGGAACGCATACGCGGCAATCTGGCGAATCGAGCCGCTGGAGATGGCTTGGGTACTGTGAAGACGTGAACACGTTGCACAGACATCAGCGACACCTCGACACGGCATAGGGATCCTCAACAGCTGTACGCGAGGGAGAGGTGTCGGACGACTTACATTGCTCCGGAAACACTGAATTGAACGTGCCAGAACTCTGCGCAAACCTACGATAAACAAGGAGCGTCCGCTAACGGTGACACCTTGCGAGCGAAACCGAACAGGTTGTCAGCGGATCGTTTTATGAAAACACAGGCCACTGCAACAAAAGGCCAATAATTTGCTTGCCGACTGGCGTCCCTGAGTTCCTGGAGCAGTGCGCGCCGCAACTCAACACACCTGGCCACGCAAGACAAGGTTTGTAGTGACCACGTTCATACTTCGCCTGAGGAACGCACCGTCACGACGCCGCCAGTTAGGGGCACAGTCACGATGCCCCTAACTTCCGCGGTGGACAAGGCGGTGGACGAGGCCACCGATGTGCTTACTACCGGCGCGGATTAGCATGACAATCTGCTTCGGTTTATCTGTTGCTAGATGGCGGTACCCCCTCAACGAACTTAAGCGCACCAAGAATGGAGTATAAGGGAAGAGATGTTGATTTATTTAGAGCAATGTTGCTTGTTAAACCATAGAGTTCATTCTACTAAACACATTTACTTTAACTGGACGGCAGTTCAATGTAACTTGTAGAGCGCTGTAGTGAACGTGAAAGGCCTATCTGTTCCCCATATCAGCAATACTGCGGTGCTGTATCGGTAGAGCTTCCAGCTCCTATCGTACAATCCCGGGTGAAAGCGGGTTTGAGTCTGACAGGTTGCAACTTTTTTATTGTGAATAGATGTTCATTTTTCAGAGATGCACTTCCGTTACGGACGTACGTCGCAAATTTCTTGCTGGTCCCTGGCATAAAACATTTTTATGTTAAAACGATTTGTAAGCTTTACAGTTCGGACGTTTTTTTATCTATGTCCACCTTTACTCTTGACGTAGAAGTGATTTCGGGGACAGGTCGCCAGGAACTATATGAATAAATGTTTTATGATGCACCCACCAGATGACAGTTGCAAGGAGAAAATACCAAACTGGTCTACACCTCTCGCCTGTGTCAAAAATAAGAAGAAATTGTGAGAGCATATTTTTCTGAAAACGCAGTATTCTAGATGTCGTAGGGGCGCTTAGAACGCACTTAAATAAATATTCATGCATATCAGTTTCCGCAGTGAAAGCTGTATACTTACACTGACCTAATCAAAGTCATGAGAAATATGTAATGAAGGCAAGTATCATAAAATCAAACTTTATACTTGGGAAACAAGCTTTAACAAATTGTCATTACAATCACTCAAAGGTGGTCGACCAGAGAAGACATTATTCAATTTTGTTGCAACAATTCATCTAGATGTGGCATTTGCAACATATTTGGGGCAGAGGCCGCCGCCAAGTCCAACCCCAGATGTGTTTGTGCAAACGTGTTATCCTTCGACTGCAGTTAGAGATACTACTTCCTAAGCGTTTCACAAGGTTCAACGAGTATGGCATCGCAATAAATGTTGCTGAAAAATCTTAAGGAATATACCACAGCATAAGGCGAAGATAACTTAGTGTGGATTGAACGATTTGTGTTCTATCGCAGATGCGTGACACGCAACTATAAAAAGTTATTACAGGAAGCACGTAGACACGCCTGTTATAACGCCACATTTTGGTACTCGGCCTGGTAGGTTTCTCTGGGCTTGTAAAACGTTGTAGAATTTTGAAGCAGCTTAAGGCCTTTGTGCAGATTAGTTGGATGATGGGTTCTTGTAACGCCATCTTATTCTTTAGCAGTAGGTGATACGCTTTTCTGCGCTCCTCAACGTCTCACTGTAGTGCAGTTGTCACATGAATCGCTTGTCGTACGAGCAAGCGATCTGTGGTCAAGAATGAACCGTCGAACCGTTAACACAGTGAAAGGGAAGATGGAAAGAGCGGGTTCTGTGCCATAACCGGCTCGAGCTCCTCCTCTTCCTCTAACTTCGCACCTCTCTTCTCCGTCACGAGTTGGCGGACGTGGCGCAAAATAGAAATGAACTAAGCTGGATAAAGAAATTTTGGATACATTTGCTTTCCTTTTAACTCAGTTTTGCCGATTGCAAGGTCATTTCATCTTAAGAGACGTCCAGGATTTTTGAAATAAGGTTCTGAGAAACAGCTGGCCGGCGCAACTGCCGAGGAAAGCCACAGAGCACATGTAGGACGACGCCCGGTCGCACGCGAGAGCGTCAGCGGCTTCCGTGTTTCGTGTTTGCCCGTATAAACTTTCGTATGGACAGTTCCTTTGCGTCACAGTGACGCTGTTAAGCACCATACTGCGGTTTCACTTCGTGGAGTCGGCTACGACAAGGTGAGACATTCGCTTTTTTACCACTCGGGGACCGGAGCAGTTGTGTTGTTTCCCGTGATATGCTGCGTAGTTAGGCTTAGGGAACGTAGACCACCTTATCTTCGCCAAAGTATTGCGCTCGTTCTCAGCACGACCTCCTGCACTCCCGACATGCCCAGCAAGCAGTGTTCTACGGAGCCGCCTGCGGCAGTTTGCGTAGCAGACGTCGCCGCTAAGGGGCGCTCGAGTTACCCCACTTGACCGTTGACGACTGGATGTGGGAAGGCGGTTATACAGGGACTTGGACATTAAAGGGTCGTGGAACAGGCATCGCTGTGCGAATGCGTTAACTGTTCGTAATACTTTGGAGTTGGCGCGTATTTCGTAAACAATAGCAACGTATCTTATGGTCACGATGTTTGTATGTCGCTTAAACCGAGATTTCATTGTTTATGTACAATATAATTAACAGCGCTGGCGCCTTACTGGTATCCTCGGTAATCCTATTCGGATGTTTTTTCGGCCATGTAGGCAATAAATGGTTCGAATTGTGCGTGAACGAGATCGGGCGATGTTACTAAGCAAGAGCAAATGGGCACTTTCACATCTTTAGTCATAAAACACATGCGTGTAACTTGGCAATGTGTCCATCAAAATTTTGTGTGGCCCAATGACAAATAGTGTCATCTTTCATGGAGAATACCTTGATCCATTTCTCAAGGACACACGTCATGGGAAAGTATAGCGCACTCTTATTGCTGATTTAATTCTATCGATGATGATGATTGTGGTTGAGTTAGAAAAGGACGCTGCAGTCTGCAGCCCATGTAGAAAGCATGGCTCAGCGTCCGTGGGGGTGGGGGAAAGGGAGTGAAAGAGATAGAGAGGAGAGAAAGGCCGTAGTGGAGGGCTCCGGAAATTTAGACCACCTGGGGTTCTTTAACGTGCACTGACAACGCACAGTACACGGGCCTCTGGCATTTCCGCCTCCATCGAAAATGCGACCACCGCGGCCGGGATCGAACCCGTGTTTTTTGGGTGGAAGCCGAGCACCGTAACCACTACACCACCGTGGCGGACAATTCTATCGAAGTACTCTTCCAGGCGTTTTCTTCGCTGTACAGAGTGCCTGCTCACGCAGTCACTTCGCCTAAGCGCGAGCAGACGACCGCAGAGAAGCGGCACGCTTGGCGTAGCACTAGGGGCGCCAAAGGCCATGGCAAAAATAAAGGAACTCGCTAGCAGACGCTGCCTGCGTGAGCGTTGTCTCTCGCGGGCGAGGGCGCGTGCTCGTTCCTCGCGAGCTGGCAAAACGTCCATCTAAGCAAGAGCGTTTCCCTAGCCAACGCGCGCCGTTCGCTCTCTATCACGTCACCGCACCCTAGCGGCCTCCCCTGTAATCACATGGTTACGCCGGACAAGGCATGGCAAGGCTCAACCCAAAGGTGCTTCGCCCCTAAAAACTCCAGGTGGTGTAAAGAAGAGGTAGCATATGCGCCCCGCCGTCCTACTGACTGGGCAGGTCAGACGCGCAATAAATCTGGCTTGACATATGATTATGAAGAGTTCTTGACGCTATTTCATGTCGGCCGGTGACGTATCACTGCCAAAACGCGGTCTATCATTTGGCTGAAATGCCGTGACGATAAACGGACAAGCGTGTCGGAAAACGCGACGCCCGTTCGCAGCCATCGAATTATAGTAGAGTTTCGCTCAAGGCTCGCGCCTCGAGAGCGCCTGGCTAACTATAAATCCGCGTAATAAGAAATAAAGCAGTTCTTTCCCTCTACATTTTTTTTTGCATAGTCGTGAATCTGTTTACGCTCACTTTGGTTTAGGTCGTGTAGCATTTGGTCGTGTAGTACGTTTACATCGTGATAGTCCTCCCGAGGGGCTGTACATGGCGCCTAATATTCTGTTGGCGAAGGCATCAATTGTGCGCCTGACAATCAAGCGTACAAATGATGCTTTGGCAAAGGATAAAGTGTCGTAATGGGGAAGCGCATGCATGATAAAGGTCTAGTGGCGTTCATGTGTCAAAGGAATTTTATTGTGTGTGTTGCATCAATGCTCGCAACGAGATGTCCGTTAAATAAATGAGTCTGTCTCGCATCACACGCATTACACACTTGCGCCGCTTCGCGTATTCTTTCAGATTTCCTAGGCTGAAAACGCATATCGACCCTTGCTTACCATCTGCATTTTTTTGAGGTGACACGGTCCATTCCAGCTTCGTACTGCAATGGCAGCTGGGTAGCCTAGTGTCACTGCAGTTCAAGACGACTCAACATTTGTATTCACAAAATATCTCCCGTGTGGCCTTTTTTTCTTTGTGGCCCTTTTTTTTCTCTGTTCACAAGCCACCTTTCGGCTGTTTTCTGAATTAGCCGTTGCACGGGGGCAGCATAGCTCTAGGAATCTTGTGTACTTCATTTGACGAATAACAAGGAAGGTGCTACACCACAAAGAATAAAATGGCCGGCAAGATGCACGGGCCTGAAACTGACAGCGTGGCCTCCGAGATTTCGTGCGCGATGCGTGGTAATCTCCAGTGACAACACTATAGCTTGCTATAGCACACCCGGACATTTCAGATATCAAGAGCTTGAAATACGGAAGCATGACCCCTAAGATATCGCCTCATGGCGCACGAGAATCTCGAAGGCCATGCTGCGTAATTGTCCCATTCGTCGCTCAGGGGTACTACAGTACGTTTTACAGGCAAACGGAGTCTTTCGGCCGCATAGGTCTGTGGAAATGTTAGTCTTTGCGTAGCTCCCTGTCTCTATGACGAGGATGCCAGTATGACAAAATTTCTTCGACAAGCTCCCTCCCTTTCTGGAGCCGACGAAGGCAAGTTCGCTTCTCGAAATGCTGATTCTATTGGCATTCACTGTCCGAGTCTTTCTGCACTACAAGCGTCCGTCTTCCGCCGTACTTCTCGTGCTTAGAGATTTCTGCCTTGGAGGCGACATTTTCGACGCGAATGAAGTGAGCAGGTGTGCTAACAGCAAACCTGCGTAAACGGCTTGTGACAGTTTTGACATGCGGGACCGAGCATGACGCAGATGGAAGAAAGAGCGCCCTTTGACTTCTTCACTGACGTCATTCAAGAGCCATTTGACCCAATGCAACAGCAAACCTTTAAACTTGAACACAGGAACTTCTGCCGGGTTTTAAAAGACGACTGAATCCTTTCTATGCAGAAGCAGCTGAACACCAGTCGTCGGTAAGTAACTAGTAGCCGCGGAGCATGCCATTAATGTCCGGCTTTGGTCAGCAAGGTCACTCATGAAGACAGACCTTATAGTTAAATGGCGAAGAGAATTTCTTTATTTATTTATTAATTAATGATACCTTATAGGGCCCAATAAGGCATTGAGTAAAGGGGACAAGCATAAAGTGAATGAGAGAAATAACATCAACAAATACAGGGAAATGAACGAATTTTGCACCGTCTTAGACTTAAACGCATTTCCTGTAATAGCGCACCCTGTCGAGGGAGTTAATACGCAGCACACAATGGAAATGCACTTCAAAACGTTATATCCAAACAAAATGAAGGTTTTGTAAGAGCGACAGCTAAGAAAGTGTCTATATAGGCCAGGTGGCTTTCATGCTTGAGCAGAGGAAGAGAAATAAATAAGTGTGAGGAGCAACACAATAAGAAGGACGAAGTTCCACGTATGCTATAACTGCAAGACGAAGTGTTTTGCCGTCACGTAGGAGTAGAAAGAGATGACTGACGCATTTTGCTGTGCAAAGGCGAATAGCAAGACCTAGAAAATTTTCCTTCTTCTGTCGTCTGGCAGCAAAATAGGCAGCAGCATGACAATGCGCAAGTTTGAGTTAGAGTTGAAAAGTGCACTCAGTTGGAAAAACAGGCGCACTTGGACACTTCCTTGTGAATGTAAATGGGAGAACCCCCCCCCCCCCCCCCTCCCTTTCTTTTTTTCCTGTGCAGGCAGCTGTCTGCATCGTTAACGCCTATGTGAATCGATTCTCCATGTGTCGTGCTGTCGACATTTCACGGGGTAACGTCGAAGAAAACAATCTTAGTGCATTATCATGCCATATTTAATAAAACACATAAATGAGAGGCAAGCAGTAAAATGTGCAGTCTCCGTGACAGGCGCTGCAAGAATGAATGTTCCGGTTGGACTTCGCATTGACGGCTGTATGCGTAGCTCAGGGTCAATTTTAAAGAGATACGAATAGAGTACAGTATCATCAACACATATTCTTCTGAAAAGCTATCCTGTGAAGGCCTAGGCGATGTGTTCGCGCCTGCTACGCAAAGTTAATCAAGCTTTCCCCTACGGCGTGCCTCATAATCATATCGTGGTTTTGGCACGGAAAACGTTATCATATTTATCGATAAAAAATGAACAGACACTCTTTATTGAGGTTTTGCTTCCGCTGCTTGCTCATTTACCTTTAGGTTAGCTCCACTTGCAAATACGGCTTAAAATAGATAATATCTATTGGAGAGCGAAAGGAAGAAGTCGCACTGCTGTAAGATCAATTATGGTGATTTTAGGACAGCCTTAAATCGGATAAACTTGCGTATTGCACGTTCTAATCGCTATAAACGACAAAGCTCACTTTATTAGGACCCAGTTGCAAATATAGCGAGAATACCTGCAACTTGCTCATATGAGGTACAGCCCGACATCAAGCCTTTTTCTGCATCGCCGGGCTGATTTCACTTAGAGACCTTCAGGTTGGAGTTTAACATAGGGGAAATTAATTTGCCAAACAATTATGACAGTTAAATTTTTGTTTTGAAAAAATATAAAGGAGCTACTTTCCTAATAAAATAACAGTGTTCTATTACGGCCGACGAGCATGATTACGGGTTTCCTGCAGGGTCAATATTTGGGGTGTTGTCCTGGTGCCTCCGTCACGGCTGAACGAGCCCGTTTGACCAAGTCGAGCAAAAAGGGGGTCTCACAGGAAACTACAGGGTAGCGCTTTAACGAAACGATATCGGGTAGATTATTGTGCATTACTCCACGAGAGTCACCTAATTGAAGTGCCTGAGTCTGTAAAATAAAGTTCTGTGCCTGCCTGCCTGCTGTGCGAGCTGGTGATGCGAACGTAAATAGCTAAAACTGGTGCACTCACAGTGTTTATTAAACGTCTACAAAGTGCAAAAAAGAAATGCTTTATGGCAGAGGCAATAGAGTGGTGCACAAGTTGCCACACCAAGCACAATTTCTTGAGGCGCTGGATATCCGCGGAATGAAGATAAGAGAATCGTCAAAGCGCTTACGTAAGTTAAAAAAAAAGAGACAGGAAGAACCAAATTGCAGACAACATACAGTAAAAAATACAAGTGCAATGACTATTCTTCATCAATTCCGATTGATTTGTGGGGTTTAACGTCCCAAAACCAGCTCTGATTATGAGAGACGCCGTAGTGGAGGTATCCGGAAATTTCGACCACCTGGGTTTCTTATCAATTCGGCACCTGGCTAGGTAAACAGGCTAGTACATTTCGAAGGAGTAAAATGCATTACTGAGTGTGTCAAAGTTCACACGCTGCACTGTTCGGCCATTTTTAGCATTGGTCACTATGTACGGCTCTCGTCGACACACTGACAAACAGCACCACCTGGTATTCCTAGCTCTTTACGCTCAAACATATTCCTTGCCATTCATGATATACCGGAAGCAGGTGATATGGTCTATCAAGCCGCCTTGCGCAAGGTGCAAAAGCGCTTGCGGATGTGTACAGGAGCGCACAGTAGAAACGTGTGTACGTATATAGCAAATTGTCAGTAGCTATGCCAACAATAGCTATCGCATTTAGGTTGTCAACCTGGATACTGTACACATGTAACGCCCCTTGACACACATGGCATCAGATTACATATTGGACCCTTTGCAATAAGGGCAGAGGTTAAACGCTACGGTGCACTAGCTGTGGACCATTTGTCAAAGCTCGTCAGGTGACTGCGCTCTCTTCGCTTGCCTCCAGCTACACCATGAAGTTTGGAAGGGAGCGCCTAGAATAGCGACATCACCTTCCTGAGCGGCTACCTTCGACTGGCGCACCAGTTTCTGCGGGCGTAAACTGGGCGCACATCTACAACCAATTGGAGTTGAACATCACTTTGCATCTGCGTACCAGCCACAAGCGAGTGATCGAGACAGACTGTCTAAACTCGAGTCGTACGGTACTGCAGGAACAGCAAACCAGGTGAAGCGGATTGGTACGAGCACGTTCAATTGAACACGACATTGCAGAACTGCATGGACAAATTCCCTGCGAAATTGTGTTCGGCCGAGTTCCAACATATGGACGCTACTCTCATCTTGGATGCGCCTGAAAAGTCGGAGCTTGGATTCGTCGTCAGACGCCTTGCCGCGACATCGGAACCGACGCACGCAAAGGGATTTTCGGTGTCGAAGAAGTGCAGAATGGATAACACGACCGTCACCGGCGCCTGACAACGGAATACAGTATCAGCGGCGAAGCGTGGGTGCAAGAAGGTGCACCGTCATAATCAAAGAAATTAAGCTCAAAGTTCGGAAGGGCTTTCGTAAGTACTTCGTGCGTCGGCAACAACTCTTTCGAGAGCGTGGACCTCGGCATCAGGCTCTAGCACAGGCAGCATGAAGAAGGATTTTTCTGTGCTTGGATGGAAGATTACGAACTACGCCCATCGGCAAATCTGACAACGTGTCGGTATGATGTATTTCGATGGCACACCACTCACCGCGTGGGCTAGTGTCGAGACAAAGTGACACTCAGGAACTGGCGCTCACTCGGGAAACGCGAGGACGAGGAAGATAGCAATAGAATAGAAAAACCAGTCTAGCGAAATAGCGTTGTGTTCATTGTCTTCTTTAAAACACATTTTCTTTCAATTCATGGCATGCAAGTATTCAGCCCAAGGCCCACGCGCGCCAGCAATTTGAACCGACAATTGCTGTTCCCTTGTCTCAGAGTTTCATGTACAGATAACGCACACAGTAGCATAGTTGTATATGGGATGCATATTTGGAGAAGGAATTATGACTTAGCGATGGCATAATGTAACGTTGCACTTTCCTTCCCAGGTTTCAACACGCCATGACGACCTTTCTCTTAGCCACCGTGCTGAGTTTGTCAATTCTTGCTGGCAGTAGTAAGTGAGGCAACTTCTTGTTTGCACGTAACAATATTCGTAGGTGACATTTGTAATGTTAATAGCACCCGGACATAATGCAACAGAAAGACAAAATCGATGATGAGCAGCGTGGAACATCCATACTGCGGGTAATTATCCAGTTATGAAACGTCGTCGAAACCACCGAAGCAAACTTCCCAATGAGGCAAACATTGGACGTAGTTCATGCAAAAATTACATTATTGCTGCTCTAAAGTAACAACGTAAACGATAATTTCGTTCTAGTCTACAACCGTGACTGGCCAATAACATTTACCAACACAGTGCCGATAAACCGTGGAAATCTAGGTGCGACAAGCGCGCTCAACAGCCTTCAAGTATTTTGCTTTCCGAAGTATCCAGCAAAGATGTTTCTTGGTAGTTTGTTGGGCCACTAATTCATAGCCATTTACTATACGCGTTTGCCTATTGCAGGAAGACATAATTATTTTTCTTGGAAAGTTGACAAACGCCTTGGGTGTGATTCCTGCACCAAAAGAAAACTGTGCGTCTTCACCGTCATATCACTAATGTCTATTGTAACAATGCTCTTCCACAAGTTTCCACCCCAAGAGGGATGGGTGAACTATTAGCCGTTGACATACCGTCCGCACGAAGCTGCATGCGCGCTCTGTAACATAGAAACGTTGCAAGCACTGATTTTCAAGTCTGTTCATGTAATACAGATACCTGGTGATGTTGACGGACTAGGAATCTCAAAGTGTGGAATGTTTGTTCGATTGTTTAGCTCCACGCCTGACATTGTATCATAATACATAAGGGCTATTATTTTCCATAATTTTCCGATTTCTCTCTCTCGCTCTCTCTCCACTAACGAAGTCGCACTATGAAAACGCTCGCTTAAATATTGAAGCCCGTGTACTGGGTGATGCCAGTGGACGTCAAATAACCCCAGGTAACTGCATTTTCCGCAGCCCTACACTATGGCGTCTCTCATAATCACGTCGTGGTTTTGGGACGTAAATTCCCAGAAATCAATCAAACCAAACGCTCGCTTGTCAAAAATTTATGCCGCTAACAAGACATGAAAAAAAAGAAAAACATGGCCATGACTTAAGCTGGGCCCGGTTATGTAAGCAAGAACCTGCAAGGCTAGTCGACCCTTCTGCACTGCGAGTCATTACTACCGTCGTTTCCTCGGTTTCCAAAGCCGTCGTCAAAGTCCTGGCGTCCATTTGCACCTCTAAAGCTTGTCGCTGCCACCTCCCTGCATAAATTTCGCGACGCTTGGCTCGCCGAAGTTCTAGTTATGCACTCGTTTTAGCCTGCCGCTTTGTGTGCTCTTATCACGTTTGCGCTTTAACTTATTAGCAAGCCGAGCGAAATCAGCACTTTGATTCGACGCAGCTAGTCGCTTGCGCCTAACAGCGAAGACAACTTCGGCACAAGTTGACCAGCATCCTGGCATCCTAGTTTAATGGCACCAAGGCTAAACAACGGCACAGCGGGCTGCCGAGAGAGCGGCGCCGTCTACCTTTGAAGCGATTTGGGAGCCACGTGGTTAGTCACTTGAGCACGCAGTATAGCTCATTCTCCTCAAGATGGAACTGCGACCTACGGCTAAACTCGCTCGACTAAGATGGTAAAGCGGTAACTTAAAGAATAGAAGGGTCGAATGTAAAAAAAGAAAACTCTGCCCGTTTAATCTACAAAAATGATTGGATTGATTGATCGATAGATTGATTTCTAGGGTTTTGCGTCCCAAAACCACGACATAATTATGAGAGGTGCCGTACTGGCGGGCTCCGCCAATTTCTACCACCTGGGGTACTTTACCGTGCACTGATGTTACACAGTAGATTGGCATCACAACTTTACCTGGCTGTCAATATCTTTTTTTTTCTTTATCGAGTTGTCTATAGAAAGGCGGGGCTGGTCGACGGTGAGCTTCTTCTTGCTAGGTATGAACGCTATTTTTTCAGTTTCTCCATACACATGAACGCTCAGGTTCGACAGTGCAACCACCATTCACACTGAGCGGGCTGTCGCTAAATAATCCTTTTCCTGACGCTCAAGTATGATGCCGGCTTAATCGAAACAAAGAAGCATAAATGCTTTCATCTAATCGAGCCCTATTGATTGATGTTTGTTAGTCTGGCAGACAACGAAACATTCACGCAATCATAATCTTGTCCAACACATCTTGCGACTTCAATACCGACGTGGCCTGATTGTGCTAAGGAATGCATATGTTTTATTTCGTTTCAATGGGAAACATTTAGAAGCTTTCAACACGACTACCGGTAATATTCTAAAGCTTCAAATTTGCTCTTTCCTACAGAGCCGGTCAACGAATCTTCATCAAACGGTAAGATAGACATTAAACATTCTCCTATTCTTAGCGCGTTTAGGAAGCGAGTGAATCCGCCTAATATCAGTACTGAATATTTTTAAGATGGCCTCAAAAAAGGCACATATTACTGTGTTTCAGGATATCCCTTTCTTATATTATGTCTGAATAGCACAGCTTGCCACACTGGCGCCCCTCAACGTGCACCTGTCCGTTCTTCTTTTACAGCAGAGTTATGTCTATGAGGTCGGGAATGTAGCGGTCCTTCAGCGCACAGGAACTCCTGTTGCGGCGAGCGCACGTGCGAAGACTGCGCAAATGGAAGAACAATAACAAAAATGCGGCATATCCCACTATATTTGGCAATCGATGGCATGCGAAGCAGCCACCGTGGGAGTGACTGATGCCGCACTATCTCACACGCAGCCAAATGTTACGAATAGGATCAACCTCTTCATTCTAATTTAGTTGTGTGCGTCGCGTGGGCTTACCGGACACAGAACTGTGACAACGCCGGAATATCGGCCTTGCATCGAGTGCACAGGTGTCAGTTTTGACGACAAGAAATGTACGCTTCGTCGCCTTGGGGTGGTTTTCGTCAGCATCGTTTACTCATAGAGTGTCGATCAGTATTCTTACTATTGTCGAGCAAATCTGAATGAAGGCATGCTGAACGATAATAGCACGTGTATATTGTTTCTTGAAACGACAAAAGAGGAGTGGCATAAGAGGAGTATTGTTTCTTGAAATAACATAGGAGGAGTGAAAACACGCCAGCACAGCAACTGACGTAGGACATTACACAAGCACCGTCAGCACAACTGCTGACGCAATAGGCTTGCAGCTGCGGAGTCCGATCCCCACTTGCCCTTGCGTGGAAGGTTGCCTTCGGTCATTACAGCACGTCAGTCTCTGCTTTCTTCTTATAATGGCGACATTTCAAACTCAGTCTACAATGAACGGTATGGCTTTGGCTTGTTTAAGCAGTCAAATGTTCTTCTCAGCTACGTTGTTGGTCCTAATTAACATCGGCCGTAATGTTGCTGCTGAATAACTAGCGTCGCTTACCCACATAGGCGAGGACACAGCATTGCAGGTATGGGCCACCCGTGATTGCCTCATCATTAATCGCTGCGTACATGACTTAAGTACGCCATGTTATAGACGTCTAGATAATAATTTGTCTCGGTCATCTATTGATACCTTAGCAGTCCAATTATGCTATGTAGCAAATGAACAAGGATTCCGGGGGAGCACTGAGACGTAGGCGGCTGGATAGCTAGATATATACGGTGAAAAAAGTTGCTCAAGTTGGTCAAAAAATGCTTCGCATATAACGAAGGAGAAAACAGAGGCGCGGAATTGACTGCGCCGAAACTGACGTTGTTGCTCTCGTTCACAGGAGAGCGGGAGCTCCTCACTTTCTTTCCGACTGGTGCATGTTTCGACCATGCGGCCTTCTTACTCCACAGGAGTAGGCAGCTCACTAAGGGCGCCATCGCGAACACCATCGAGAACGAGCTCGTCCATAGCTGGCGAACGTCACTGAAGAGAAATCCCATTTGGATTGCGTGTGGAAGTGACGGGCAAGTGCGTATTGTTCACACGCTGAGGTGTTGGCCGTGCACAGTGGGCTGTTGGAACGAAAGTGGCAACAATGGGTCGACTCAGCAAATAGGCAGGGCGAGTGTTTGGGCTTCCCTGGTTAACCGTTTTCAGGGAATGATTGGGCGCGATTTTCTTTCATTATCATTGTTGCACTCGCTCCGCCCTCAAAGCGCGCTCACTCCATTCGGAGCACACTCACAGGCCGCCACATTTTCCCATTTGCTAGACATATGCGGATCTTTATGCTCGCGGAACAATGAAATGTGTCTTGAAATCTCAAATCAAATCAAATCTTTATTTCGTATTGTCTTTAACATCAGGAGGAGAAAAAATAATGCAGGGAATGGAACAAAAAATTTACACGCCCACAGCTTGACGACGTTCCTGCCCCCTCCTGGACAACGAGTTGCTTGCAGCAAAGCAAAAAACAATGCGAGGGTGTGTTACATAAAAAAATAGGCGCACGCATCTATCTATCTATCTATCTATCTATCTATCTATCTATCTATCTATCTATCTATCTATCTATCTATCTATCTATCTATCTATCTATCTATCTATCTATCTATCTATCTCGTTGCGCCTATCTACACGCAAGTAGGCTACCCAACATCTGCAGACGTTTGCATCCGTACACGTAGAATCAGATGTACACTTATCGGCAACATATATACGTAAACACACGCAAAAAAAGTATGCATTTACAAACGATGAACAACACACGCAAGAAATGCGTTGATAACAGTACTAAAAATTCTACTCGGAATGTAACGGCAATATACAGCAGAATAAAATGGAAAGTAAACTCAAGAAAACAGGACGAAACAAAACAAGTAGGCTTGAAATATGGTTACCAGTTAGAGGGCAGCAAGTAGAGTTAGGTTTATTAACACGGACAAACAGGTTCATCCACTAGTGCTCAGAGGCGCCCTGAGCCAATCAGGAGAGAACAAAATAAAAGATGGATATGTACAAATTCCACTAAACGAGGAGACCAGATTCACTAAAAAAATGATTGGCCTGTAGCCATTTCTGTACCTACCCAAACAAAGGCTGCCCCGATATCGACGCTGATCTGAGCTTCCTGCGGGTAATTCTGAGAAACGAGTTTCTTAACGTTCCTCATTGCTGATGGGCGCACAGCTTCTACGTATGAAGTGGCATTCCCACTATGTTGGTGCTTTATCATCTGTTTCTAGTCCTGAAGCAAGATTCGTCTAAATTAGAAATGGCGAAGCATGCCTACTTTGATGTTATGGCTCGCTAGTTCAGTTTTGTTTATATGGTACATAAGAGTACATTTCGCATGTATTTAATTGTATACCTTCCGAACATTTATTGTAATGCCCTAAGAATGTTTTTGGACAGGTGGGTCCGCGACACGCCGCTCTGCAGGCATATCAAGGGCTCCCTGATTTTTGCCTGAGGGACCTCGAACTGTTTCTGGAGAGAAAGATTTCGTTCCATTTCCTTTGAAGCAGACAGATGGTGTTATGTCCTCACACGTGCCTTTATCTCAGAGAGTTTCAACGTAAGACATCTGAAGTAACTGAATGGGCGCTTCGTAAGTATTCTATAGCCGAAAAAATATTCTTTTTTCTTTTTCAGATTCGGACGAATACACGTGGTACAGTAAGTAAAACATTAAATTGTTACTTCTTTTGCGCCCGCCAAGAGTCCACATGAGCAGTTCACACGGCTTCACTTTTTTTTTTTGGCCGCTTTACACTTGTGCTCCGTAGTACTACAGTTTTCAATCAGGAAACGCAAATTACCAAGCTTAATGTATCCTTATCTGGAGCGACTGGATAGCGTATTAATAAGAACAACTCCTGGGTTTTTAGGTACCAAAACAATGATATGATAATGAGGTACGCCCCG
Source organism: Hyalomma asiaticum (assembly GCA_013339685.2). NCBI lineage: Eukaryota > Metazoa > Arthropoda > Arachnida > Ixodida > Ixodidae > Hyalomma > Hyalomma asiaticum. Next base: position 86,070,451 of record CM023484.1, read on the forward strand.
TAGGGGAGGGTTCGGAGCAATTTTGACTACTTGGGTGTTTTTATAGAAGTGGTGTACGAAGATGTTACGCAAAAATAAGGCGCCGTGTACTCCTTCACTCTTAAGTGTGACGCACGCGTGGATCAGTAAGAGAAGCAATCCAGCGTAACCGCAATAACACGAGTTCCACTGAAACAGCAACAAAGAGCACTCTCACTCGGGTGGTTATACGTATAGAAATTCGACGAATATAGCGATGCTCTTGAGGGAAGTTTCCAAAGACATGCGTACATCAAAAGAAAGCCCAATGAAATAGAACAATAAATGCGCTAATGATGTCCACAAATGGAGCTTTGTTTCTTTGTTTACATATAAGTCTAGCACACAGTCTTTTTTATGCATTTCGCGCCTATTGAAATACGGCCACGATGGCCGGGTTTCGACTCGCCCCTGATTAATCTTTATGCAAGCGAATACGTAACACAGTGCATGGCCGGACTTAACAAAGTACGGAAGAACTAAATATGCCGTCACAAGAAGATCGCAAGGAGTAGTTTGACGTCTATTGATTACGACCCAAATGATCCATCCGCTGGCGCAGGAAAGCATCCTGAGCCTAGCGGGTTTGAGTGAAGGGAGAGACAGGCACACACAAATAGTCCGATATCAAGGAGACTAGAAGGAAGGAAAGAAGAAAAATATTTATTTCGTGTGAGCCCACCCCTTTTTCGAGAAAGACCAAGGGGTGGGATCCTCATTCGAAGGCTTCACTGGCCTTTGCGGCTCGCCGGGCTTGGCCGAGCAGAGCGAACTGGCCCTCCTGGTCCCTACTTCCGTCTTCGATGTGTGCCTTCAAATGCAGATAAAGTAGCAGAGGCGCGAAATCTGCATTGCTATTGGCTGTCGCTGTAAGCATGTGCCCCGATTTTGAGAGATAACGAAAGTAAAGTAGTGGACTAAGATCATTCCGGGGTTAAAGGCTCTAGGTGTCTGCCAGCTATGCTATATAATGCATGGGTGTAAGTCTACAAGTGCATAATTATTAAGGTCTCTCCTGTCACATAATTTTTAATTGTCAGCGCCGTAGTATAAAGCACCTCTTTGTACAAAAATGAAGGCGATACCTATTACTTGGAAGGATGTAAGGCAGGACGGAACGATTAATTCTACTTTAATTAGAAACTTTCTGGTGCTAGTTTTATTAAGAAAGGCATCCCGGACGTCTACGTTCTGCCTCTTATTGCTGAGTGGAAACACTACTCCTTACAGTTCTCCCCCTTGCTGATCGTCATCCTGCTTCGAGAACGCAACGGACAAACACACTATGTTACTCGCTCCTGAGCCATTCCAACCTGAATTACCTTGCCTCGGTCCGAGCCCTGAACCGCGACATGGCACGGGAGGCAGGCATTTCGCTCGCTGTGGCAGCGGGCCAGCCCCAATACATGCGCCGGCACCATCTCAAACATTGCATGCGTCATAGTCTCAACTACCGCCAAGCGCCTACTGCACCGCGTGCTTTTCAAAAGCAAGAATGTTGAGAAAAAAAATAGGCACACTAAATGAATTTGGGTTTCGGCGCATGCGGGAACACGGGGAACGAGGCGGACCACCACGCTACTCCAGGTCTCGCCTTCCGAGCAGGTTGGTAAGACCCGCAAACCGTGAACAGGGTGACCCGCTCGGCACATTCCACGACATAAGCAAGTGCTATTGACCCTGTCGAAGTCAGCTACGTTTTGCTACCCAGAGGTCAGAAAGAGCCAAGAGATTATACGGAGACGGTTAGACAGCGCCGTTTTCTCACTACAACGCTCTCACAAACATTAACGGCAGAAGTTGCTATTCTTTGCACGTCACATGGAGAAGCCGCCACACTGAAACACATAATGTGCGACTGACCGTCGCACCCTCCACCGAACGCCCCTGTAGCCGAGCTCTCAGCCGAAACATGGACTGTGATCCTTAGGTCCAAGGACTTCGGCATCGCAGTCAATGCTGCCAGACGGATTGCAGCGGCCGAAAAAGGCCACCTGGTGGCCACACCCACCCACCCATTGTGGCTACATTGACCTGTCCACAAAATTTGCATATGACTACTCGTACCGTAGTTCACTCTCTGGTCGCCCCGCCACGGTGGTCTAGTGGCTATGGTACTCGGCTGCTGATCCGATGGTCGCGGGATCGAATCCCGACCGCGGCGGCTGCATTTCGATGGAGGCGAAATGTTGAGGCCTGTGTGCCGTGCGATGTCAGTGCACGTTAAAGAACCCCAGGTGGTCAAAATTTCCGGAGACCTTCACTACGGCGTCTCTCATAATCAGAGCTGGTTTTGGGACGTTAAACCCCACAAATCGATCAATTCACTCTCTAGTAGAATGCACCTAAATAAAAAAAGAAGCATAGGACATTTCAGATTATGGTGATCCAGCTAGTGCACTTTTTTATCTGGTATGGAAGAAGAATAACCTTCTTCTAAATATTTTTGAACAGTTACTTCAGTTTTCCTGTCCAGGTGACCAAATGCCATATTGTGATCCCACAGTCATATATGCACTTTCACAGTGAAACGTGTTAAACCAATAGTTGTGCTGGTTAAAATGCTCTAAATTTGTAACGAATCTTCTTTGCAGACACGGACGACGGCAATTCGACGGAATGTAAGTGTAGGATACTGTTTTATTTTATTGTGAGCGCTTACATAAGCATTGTAGATAATATATTGTAGTTTATGGCGCTTTATATAGGGGCTTATAATGACCACGGAGCTCCATCTACAGGTGGAATGCGTGGATCGCTTAGCCTTTTCCCGTAAGAAAGTAAAAGATGTGTCTATAGATCTACTCCCACAGAAGAAGGAAATGTGCCTTCTCATCTAGAGGGTATGAGCAGTCGCAACTTATCTCCAAAAAAACAGGTCCATCGAGTGGAGCGGGAAGGCCTCCTGAGCCTCGGAGGTAGAGAGAGAGAGAGAGAGAGACAATGTCTCTGTGAGACTGTTGCTGCTCTAATGATAAAGAGCCGTTCGCACGTGTCTGGTTTCTACTCTCTGCAGGTACTCCGGGAAATCTGCAGAAGTAAACTGAGTGCGGCTTTCCCACACCAAAGTTTCGGGGAATCCGAATCTCCAGAAGAGTTCATGCCGGCATTGAATGGTTCCTTCACGGCTGGTTAACCGCATCGGAAAAACTCCTCGCCATTTTGAATTAGTATCCAGCATCACGAGGTACATCACTCCGCTTTTTGAGCTGGCAAAGTATACAAGGAGTCGCTGCTAAGGGCGCGTAGGTTAGGAACAAGACTTCGCACGTCCTTGGCTTTACGCTAATTCCCCGTTGTTGCAGCATTTTTATAGCCGCGTAGAGGTTTTACAAATGCTCTACCTTTGAGCAACCCGTAGTCAAGATGTCAGTATAGCAAAACCCAGCTCAGTCCTTTCAAAAGCTATCCATGATTATCTGGAAAATTGCGGGTGACGAAGCGATCCTTAAAGGCGGGTGATTCACGGCGTAAATGCCCTTGTGTGTGTTGTGCGTCAGGTACTGTTTTGACTACGAGTCCATTTCTGCGCATGCACTGTTGAGATCAATATCTGAAAGCTTGTCCGCCGGCGAGGGCTGCAAACAACGCATCGTGCATGGGCAACGGGTAATGTTCTAGTCTAGCATGGGATTCAAGCGTGAGCTTGTAATCACCGCATGCTGTTATTGGCTCTTCGCGCTTCACGACTCTCACTACCGGAGTGACGTAGTTGCTACTGGTACCAACGCACCCATCTGTACCTGTCTCAACGGTTTTTCCACAACTGGCGGCATTAGGGGAAATGTCACGCTACAAGGTTCGAAATATTTTGGCGACTTGCCCACCTTGAAAACGAGAGTTGCTTTCTCGTCTCGTGTGGTTTCTCTCTTGTTTTCGAAGACGTCTTGATAGCAGTCAAGCAAACTTTGTAATTCAGGGGGACGTTCATCGCTTAGCCATGGCTCATAGGACAACTGTTTCAGCCCGCGTAATTGGTTCCGGTCTATGCGAATTTGCCGAATCCAGTTGCGCCCGAACAACGCTGGACCACCTTGAGGAGGCACGTACAGAGGTAACCGATGGCACTTGTGCTCAATTTGCAGATACGAAACACTGCGTGGCTTCCCAGGTTACCCAGTGCACATCCTGAGTGTCAAGTGGCACTGCCGGGAAAAATTAAGGAACTGACGCAGAAATATTACTGAGACGGCGAAAAGAACCCCTTCTACAGTTATGCCGAGCATAATCGGCTCCTTATCTCCACCTCTTTGGCTACCACTCTTCGCAGGGGCGTTTCTGAATTCTATACCACACGAACGTGCGGCGCAGTTCGCTTTCCTTATCTGCAATCTTACACACCGCCTGCAGGCTTTCTGAATGTGACCTTTCTTATTACAGAAAAAGCATATTGCAATAATGCGCTGACATGATTTGCCTTGTGGTTAGAATTACAGAGGAAGCATTCCGTTGTTTAATTGCTGGGCAACGGATTATGCTCAGTCTCGCCACCGTGGTTCGAATGAGTCGGTGTAGTGTGACGACCGCAGCTCCCAAGGCTGTAGGATCATGAACAGCTCGTTGAAACGTGAGGTGCCTGTCGCCCGGAAAGAAGTGTCTTGGAATAGCGACTCTCAGTAAACCACACACAAATCTGTCTCTGGTCGACTCGTTGAGAAATGCACCGAGCCGCATGTTCGAGCCAGTGCCCATAATTCTGCCACGCACTGCGGTGTTATTTCGTGTTCCTTCTGCACCCCAAATGAAACTTTCCTCGTTCAACGATGGCTGACTGCCAAATTTTTACGAAGCAGCTCGCGCAATCTTTCGTGTGAGGACGGTTTTACTGGATCAGTGGGCGAGATGACGAGCGAATAACTTTGAGGACCCAATATGCTAATGCACGCACCTACCTTCCGTTCATCTTGGACACCGTTGGCTCGAAGATCAGCCTACAAGCTCTCCTCGCAGCTGGTCCAATCGCTGGTAGAATTGTCAGATGGCTCTACTTGCCCCATCTAAAGGCTTGTGGTCCCTTTCGCCTTGGCCATGTTCTCCCCATCAGCTGCTTTGCGGCGTTGTAATCCGTCAGCTGGTCACGGTTTCTACCAGGCCAGAGCTTGTTCCACGCTGAAACGTCCCATTCTCGTCGCGACTCCAATGTCATGTCTGACGGAAGAACGGTTTCACGGCGGACGGACGTACAGAGCTTGATTTTGTCCCCAACTAAACAGTAACGGGCGAACGGCACGCTACGACACTACAGCGAAGAATGCAGCGCCCGCTTCAGTGTCGGCGCTATTTAAGCATAGCAATAGGTCTGATAACAGAAGCGCCGTGGAAGCGGCGATGCACAAGCGCTGAACCCTTATCGCGTAGGCACTCGGCATATCACTAAGCTGCGCGTTGAGCAGCGGGTGAAACTGAACGCTTGAGTAGCCAACCGCTCGTTCGTGCTCCAGAACACTGGTGAAAGAGTTTGTGCACATATTAGCATGCAGGCCCTGCGGAAATCTGTAAACCGCAGCAGATCGAGCAGATTGTGGAGGAAGGCTCGAGAAGTTCTTGACTTCCAACACCCGTTGTACAGGCTGCTGGATATGTTTTCGAGTGAAATTTAATGGCAGAGAAAGTTGTCGACTTCCACAAAAAATGGCATCAGATGCTTTCTATTCAAAAATGGTTCATAATGTCGCTCAGAAATCGTTGGATGAACGACATCATTTTGCGGAGGACGCTTCCTCATGTGTGACAGAATGCGAGATATGGTGCGGCCACTGCAATGGCCGCATGACGTTTGGCGGCTAGGGGGGTGCGGGGAGGGAAAGACGATGGTGGCTGTATGGCGACGCCTCCAGCGTGGCTGAATGCTGCAGTCGCGGAACATTCTGGAGCTAAGGCAGCTTTGGTGATTTCTGCTTATTTGGCGTAATAAATGGGAACACCATAACTGAAGCTTGATATTCTCTGCGCTGCGATAGAACACCGGCCATCAAGGACAGGTAGTGGGCGCTTACCGAGACCTTTGTGTCAGCAAGCAATTTTTACCGGTCCTATAGATGGTATTCCTGGCTTGTTGAACGGTGACGGATTAACGATGGCTGCCTGCGTAAGTCGATGTTGCTACCGCAAATGGCGGCGAGTTTCTGCTATAAATCAATATTCTTCGCCATCAGGATATCATAGGTACCGTCCTATAGATCTCTCATGATATATTTTATTGTGTCTTGCTGTGAAATCACACAGTTGGCTCCCTTGCCTTGTCCAAGAGGTCTTCCGCGCATTATGTACAAGATTCACCCGGCTACTGCGCTAGTTCTCACAAACGCGATTCATATCGCAGCTTCCGCACTGCAGGACAGCCAAGCACTGTTCAGAGGATACGTCATGCGTGGCTCATGTAAAAAGGGATCCTGGTCATTATAGTAAGTGGTCCTTGTCACATCCGCGATGAGGCTGTCCGCAGTGATCATGCGCGAAGTGTTCATAACAACAGACGAGGCGGAAAGCTCAGCCTCGCGAAATAATACATCACATTCTTATCGTCACATCATGTGCAACAGTGGGTCAAACCGGGCCCTAAACAATTAACCTTCGATGTAGAAAGATAGTTGAAATATTTAAGTGCTAAATTCTATGCTTCAACGGCTTTTGCGTCATTTTACTGAACAGAAAATGAACTCATGCCATGTGGTTTCCTTACTTTTCGATGACGGCTTCGGATAGGTGCGTTAGTGAAAGCATCATCACTGGAATACGCACTTAACGCTGGTCCTACGGTCTTTGGCAGAAGAGAGCACCGATCATATTTCTGCGTCTCCAACAAAAGTGTTAATTGTGCCTCCCAGAAGCCATATTTTGTTTCTTTGTATCGCATGCACTCAAGAACACCTGATGTCAGACTGAGCGCGGTATTCATTTGAAGGAGATACCTTAAATAAAACGGAGAACAAAAGGTGGGAAGTCATGAACACGGTGGCAGTAACACCCGCTGGCCCTCCACAATCTTGTCATAGCCACTTCAGCCTTCCGATGTTCTTGAAACGGCAATGCGCAGTCGGTTCACTTATGTTGCGGCATGCTTCTAAAAACAGCGACGGACGTCAAGGACGAAGTAGTATCTAAATGTGCCGGCGCTCTTCCTGTCGCCGTTGTTGATACAACTTCTATACTGTGGTTCGAATACAACTCTCTAGCATCAATATTATCATGACAGATATGCTGGGAGATAAGGCTGCGTGTAAGAGCCTAACAGACTGTGCAGGTTCCGTTCTTCTAAGCGCTAAGAAACCAACAGAGGTTGTTGTGCTTCATAGCGCGCTCGAATTCTGTGCATCGAGAACGCCCTTGTACGTAAGATTTCTGTTCAATGGTTGCCTGCACAAAACAAAATCAGATGCGTTACTGCGGCAGGTTTAGGCCGGACAGGACAACATTGACACACAATATTCTGCGATTGTACTCCTTCCATATCACGAGTGAGCCTCACTGCACTCAACATTTGCCCAAGTGAACTGTGGTACCTGTTATGTGGTACCAATCAAGGCGGCCTCTAACTGCGCACGCTTGGGCTTCTCCTTGCACCAATATTTCACTAGAAACGCTTCGCCGTGTTTGAGGCCATAGCACTTGTCCAGCAGTTTGTCGAAAGGGCTAGGTTACAACGAAATGGGGCACATGCAGTACTGTGTGACAGGAAAGATAGCTTTGCAGTCATGAAAGGTGGTCTTGTATGATGTTTAAACGGCGTTACAAAAACGAGGCGGATACAAGGAAACACATACAAGGCGTTGTGCGTGTGCGTGTGTGTTTCTTTGTCTCTTCCCGTTTTGGTAGCGCTGTTTAAACATAATCGAAAACTGCAAAATAGACCAGTCTATTGTTCTTCTGCAAATGGTCTTGTTCATGGCTGCCTCCAAACGACGTCGTGGTAGTTCTGCTACCAGTGTCGACCACACCACTTCCGGTGCCGACATCTCGGCCCCTATCCAAGACGACATTGCATTGCTTCGTCCGATCAGTTAGCGGCATACTGTAATCATCTTTTTGTGAGTGCAGAAAGTGTGTGCTCCTATTTTGCAACTCCAAACCCAGAACTGTATGTTGTCTTTGAAAAACACTTTGTCAAGCTATGTTGCGTTTCGAAAGAATATAGCAGTAGGCTTGTAAAACTACCCTCATAGCTCGCCGACCATAACGCCTTTGTCGCAAACTAGTTCCCCTTTCTTTCAAAAGAGTAGAATAAAACTGGGTGCAAGAACAAAACACCTTTCACTGGGTCACTCAGTGATTAAGTCCTCCTCCAACATATAGCAACGATGGTGAGACGATGACTAAAGGAAGTTATCGGAAACGTCGTCGCGATAGTGCTGCCTGGGTGGAAACTGTCTCGTCGTCAGTAACGAGACGGAAAGCAATCATGCGGTATTTTTCTTGTGTTTTACACTCTGAGGTAAGTCAGGGCCTGTAGGTTGTTCCGGGAAGAGTACAAAAAAAAAGGGGGGGGGGGGGCGAGGTGACTCCTTGGGCTATTTGAGGTCGAGGTAGCATTTCCCCCGTTACTATCAGACCGATGCTTCGAAATAAGATTGTTTGTATAATGTTCGCAATTATTGGGATTATTAGTACATTTTTAGATTAATGAAAAAAGCAGACATGACTGAACCACATGCACACCATAACACTACGTTGTGTACTTAGAACAAGTACTCAGCGATTCAGAGTAGATCGTACTCTGCTATGGGAGAGCTCAGTAGAGCTGTCCCGAAATGGCCACCACATAAAGTAGATGTGCGAATCTACTGGCGCACAACATTACATTTACCAGATTTTAAATATGATGAAAAAAGATGATACCGTACGTCATTGTGTAGATGCACTTACAGTCTCAGCATCGCCTATGCACCAAAGATTCATCACCGTGGGTAGGAGGATCAGTTGCATGCATAAATGTTCTTGCTGTCCTTCAGACCTAAAGAAAATTAAATGTTTGAGCGATACTTCATCGAGAGGACACGTCCTTCAGCTTTTTATCGTTAGTTTGAACATAGCAAGTTCCGAAATATCTAAAATACGCGCCTGTTTAACTACCCGCGAATATGTCGCGGTGCCACGAAAATGACCTTTTATAGGGTGCAAATCATAAAAAAAATGTTTTTACTCGACTGCCGACGAGATTTTCACTTCATTTTTTTGTTTTGCAGATTACAACTACGAATACGGTGGAGGAGGGTGCCCATTTCTAACTGCTGAGAATAAAACTGGATTCGGGGTTAGTATTAAATTTACAATACACAGAAAGATAAATAGAAGAAATATACGCGCCATAATACGAGACCGTTAATGATGTCAGTGGCAGGCTGTGAAAAAAGGTCTCAAGGCTTTTTCTCTAGGTTACAGCTTCTAAGGAAGCTGCTTCGATTGCTTTGTTTGATGAACCACCACGTCTATTAATTTTAATTGCCGAGATAAGGCATTGTTAATCTCACAACCTTCGCAACTACATTGTCGTCTAGCGCGAGGAAAGAAATTTAAAGTTTTCTGGCGGAAGATATTAGGGAATTATCATATTGTTAAACCTGCACTGTTCGAGCCATATTTTGCTGTTAAGAAAAAAAAAAGCGCTGCAAAACGTGATATGTCACACTTGCTTCTTCTAAAGAACAGCGTAACGAAGAAAAAAGGAAAGTCTTAGGCGATACGCATATGTATGGACCTCTATGGTAGCGGCATGGCTAATATGGTGCCCGTAAAATTTTAAAAGCACACTGGCGACTCCATTTTACTTGTTTATGTGCACGGGCACGTCGACAGTCTACCCAACTGATTGCAATACCTATTTTATTTTTCACAGTAGCTGTGATTTCCGGACTGTCTGGAATACATCAGCATGACTACCAGACTAGCATAAGCACTGTAGAACGAACAGTCGACAACGATGTCCAGCTGAACTACCCAGCAAGAACTGCTTCCGCCTTAAATGCGAAGCCTTTGATGCGATCGTCAATACCTTTGAATCTATCTATCTATCTATCTATCTATCTATCTATCTATCTATCTATCTATCTATCTATCTATCTATCTATCTATCTATCTATCTATCTATCTATCTAGCTGCCTACATCTCGGCTTCCATTGCGCGCAGCTGTAACACTAATCAATCCAGTATATATATATATATCCAAAAAGGCTCTTCCTGGCTATCGGGATAAATATACCATCAGAAAGTCACAGTGACAAACTTATAATTTAGGATTTATTTCTGACGTTTCAGCTGGAGGCCAGCCTTTTTCAAAGATTATTATCTTTGAAAAAGGCTAGCCTCCAGCCGAAACGTCAGAAATAAATCCTAAATTATATGTTTCTTGTCACTGTGACTTTCTGATAGCATATATATATATATATATATATATATATGTGTGTGTGTGTGTGTGTGTGTGTGTGTGTGTGTGTGTGTGTGTAAAGTCTCTGAAGAAAACACGTAGGCTCTGCTGGTGAGCGGCACGCTTGGTGCATGATAAAGTCAACATTTCCTGAAACATGCACTACGGCGCGGCTCACGTGCATATTCTGGTTTTCGCATTTAAAACCAAACGAATAATCGTTCCTACGTTTGTCGAAACCTTCATTACACCCCAATTTATTTGCACTGGTACACATCAAGGAACAAATGCGCGGATTGACATGGTCCATCCGCGCTGGCGAATATGCAGGAGGAATGAAATTGTGGAAGTTATTAATAAGCTCATTTCGTAAATGCCTAATCTATGACTACTAAATTAAAACAGAATATTCTATTGCAACACAACTGAACTGCTCGTCGTAGACCCGACGAGTAGGTGTAAAGACAGATACCTAATAAACAAAGCTAATGCGTATAACTGACAAACAAGATGTTTACCAGCGAATATTGCTCAAAACGAAGTGTAAGAATCGTGACATCTATGATTTGTATCGAACGGGGGTATCTGAGTGGTAAGGTGCATATTGCCACTGTTATGGCTATATATAAATAATGAAGAGGACAACGCCCACAAATAAATCTTTTCGATGAAATGAATTTACGTACTAAAAAAACAGAACATTTGCTGACTATAGCGCTTATATTCTAGACTGTTGTCGCATGCAGCCACAATTGCGATGGTATTATAGAGACCTTACAAGATGGCACACGTTGTTTTGTAAGTACGCAAGTTTTCTCTCTTTTGTAATTAAACATACACGTGGGAATAATGACAACGTATAAGTGTTTCGTAAATACTATACTGCATCGTACAATGACTGAAACGCGTTACTGTAAATTTTAATTATATGGAGCGGGAAGTGCAAGCCACTGAAGCAGTGTGCTAAATAGATCCCACATGTTGTGTTTCCTTTGGAAAGAAAACACAACATTTTGATTTGCGCCGCACTATTGTTTGGTTTAGCTTTTGATTTATCGATTTCAAGGCTTTCATAAAGTTTTCCATTTCTGTGGTGCTGACAAAAATTTAGTTCTTATGGCAGTGCCTGGACGGCATGTAACCAATGAATGCACAAAAATACGCCGAGAAAGCAATGGGCCGTTTCAAATCGGATCACTTTTAGCAAATGACCACTGCTTCGACAGTAATCTAAAGGAAAAGAATGTGTTACAAAACAACAATTTTTAACTTCATTGCTGATTAATGCACTGGGCATTAATGTAACAAGGGAATGTATTTAGACCTCCCAATAGAACTTGAAACACTCGCGGTTATATTATTTTTCTAATGAATAGTAGAGCTGCAGATTGCACTGCGCTTGTCTGGGTGCATTTTTAAGTCTCTGCGTCTGGGTGTCTCGGTGCTTCTCTCGCTGAGCACATACGACGCTTAGAGGGGCCTTTATTTATTGCTTACATTACCTGATGAGAAGCAATCCAATACACTCGTGATGCCGTCAACCCCTCCGAGTAATATGCATGCGTGTATTCCACGCACATATGGCGGCAGTTGAGAGGGCTATTCAAGGTTATTCTCTAATTTATTCTACAAGTGTAACGCCATCCGAGTATGGAAAATCACGTGATTGCGATTCATATCGGGAAGTCCTGTGCACGTTGCTTCTCTGCCTAACAAAAAAAATATGAACTCAGGAGGACTGAAGTCATAAGTAATTAAATTAATTTAATTTCAGTACACACGCTACAAAATTGTGGAGAGAGGCAATGGTTCAAAGATATATGTCTTAGAATACGCCTGTTTCTATCAGGAATATAGCGCGGGTATAAAATGTTTTGCTCTAATGCAAAAACTGAGCGAATAATTACTGAAGCTTGAACTAGTGGAGCGAGGCTAGCGCAGCAGATGGGTGTTTGCCTGGTCCGGGTTCGTCCATGACACACCCGTATTTAGTCGCAGTACGAGGCTTCGGGAACGCCTCGCAAACACTGCGAGGCCCACCGAACGCTTCTCGAAGTTTCACACCGAGCTAATTGTAAGGATGTTCGCGTCGAACCACAGATGATGGTAGACCGAAAGGGGCCGTCGCTTGAAGCCCTCCCGCCCCTTTGCTATACTACACTATGCGTTTGTTTGTGGCTCACACCCACTGTGGTGGATTGGCGAAAAATTTGGGGCTAAAGAATTTAAAATCTAGGAATGCGGCAATCTACAGAGAGTAAAGGCGAAGTAAAGTCTCCTTTTTCTTGGGCTTGCAGGCACAGCACGGGCGGCCGCCAGCTGCAGTCTTAACAGCATAGTAGTTTGCCCACGTCATGCGCTCAAGAGAAGAAAGAAGTTCGCGTGCAAACGCCGCATATAGACCCTTTTCGTAAAAGGGCGCCTCTAGCGCCAAACGCGCGAACTATAGCCAGCTGCCATGATGAGGGCACTTTAGCAGACGACGCGAGCCACGGCGAATGTCAGTGCGCGAGTGCGTGACATTTTAGCACCGCTGAATACTGAAATGCTCCTGCTTGTTCTTGGGGTACGTGCCTTATTGCCGGAGCTCGTTGTACGATAATCCAACCGGGCCGCATTCTGACGTGCTAGCGTTGATTATGCCGTGACGAGGAGAGTGAAAAAGTTATAAGTTTAATTTGAAAGAAGAGGAGCTGGGGCGCACCACACGTGCTTAGAAAAAGGTGCGCGTATTAACTTTCATTATAGTGTAATGGCCGTGAAGATAACTTTCTGATTAACGAGATGTAATTTGATTCGTTTGGCTACAACCTTATAGATTATTGGCCAAGTTTATGTCCACAACTAGACGACCGCTGTTGAGTCACTTAAGGTAGTGTGGCACTTCAAACCGATCTCTTCTAGCCCACTGTGTGAACCCATCCTTGTTTTCTTAATAATTATAGGGGGCAGAATGTCCGAAGCTTTGTGCACGTCACAATGTTTTTCATTACCTCTCTGGCCGGCGGACAGTTTTTTTCTTACGGACAAGAATGAACTAAAGCCTAGCCTGGTACATCTCCCAGTTTTAAAAACTTAGTTCTAAACAAACGTTTCCTTACGATAAATGAGAAAGAACGGACGCTGATGGGCTCTCATTCGTAAACACGCTGTACATAGGAAAGTTTCATTGCGACGAGCTAAGGATTTTTTTTTCCAACACGCGGTGGATTGCGGTGCGCGAGCCTGAAGGTTCACCAGGGCTGCCGGAGCCGAGGGCGACTGCAAATATCAGACGCAGGAAAAAAAAAATAACGGTGCGTGCATTTTTTACGCAGTGACCGCAGCCATGAAGAGTATCATGAATAACAGCAGAGAATTTATTGGTGCATAAAATTAAGGTTGACAGCCGCGTAGGAAAGCGATTACGCAGATGTTTTCGGCAAATGCCCTTGCGGAGTTCGTCACTAAGGTTGAGCCAAGCTGTACTCGGCATCTTAATTCTCACGTCGATTTTTCCTTTTTTACCTTCGGTCACGTTGTATAAGCTTTTTTCCAACACGCTAGGCGGACAGGGATCCATGCCGTTTGGAGGGGCCCGGGAAACGACTAACAAAAACAACCAATCTATGTTCCATGAACTTTATTGAAAAACACTTCTTTCCTGCTGGGGCAGCGAACGACGACCCTCGAAACAGGATGGTGCCTCCTCGGTTTTCCCTGCAGGAGAAAAAAAAAAGCATCCGTAAACGGTACGCACCGCCAGCATGTTTATGTGCACGGGCAGGTCGGTAGCGACTCACCTTTTTTGTTTCTAGGACGCACGAAAAGTTGATGTCGCGACGCAAATGTCGCCAAAATTCGGCGAGCCCTTATTATCGTCCCGGTGGTGCCAGGTGTTGATGGTGCACGCTGCCGCAGACGGTGACGACACACACTTGCAGGTTTATCATCGTCCTGCGACCGAGCCACTCTGCCCGATCATCCCGTTAATGGGCACATAATACCACTCACTGTAGAGGAGAAGCGCTTGGGAGGCACGAACACATTGTACGAAAAGTACGTTCGCAAATACAGACGATGAGATTTCGGCGGATCACACGGGAACCAGCTGCCACCACACTCACGCTTTGCTCCCACTCTCCATCGATTCCCTCATGATGGCCGCTCGTGAACCCAAAATGCCTTGCAAAACGGAACTGACGAAAAGCCCACCACCAGGTGCCGTATTTATGAAAAGGATCTATTCGGCGTTGCATAGAATAAGTTCACGAGCACTCTTCGGGACCTGAACTAATGATGATGATAGTGTTGTTATAAGCACCGCAATTTATACAAGCCAGAAATGACTTGTATTTCATAAGTCGAGTGTTGTAGACAATAAACGTGTTTGAAGTCATGCGAAAATAAATATCGCAGCATATCCACGGGGTGAATGATGATGAGTGGGCGAAGCTCCGGAGGGAATCATCGGTAAACCGTGAATCTTCCGTGCAATTCGCCCAGTGGATCATCGTGTAAAGACGTCTCACGCAGCCCCTTACACAGGCCGGAACGCGCACCGCGCTTGCCGACGCCATCACATGACTGCTGAGAGAGTAAAAGGCGGAGAGGCCTCAGCGTCTTACACCAGCTTCTTACACGGGTCGTAACGCGCTAGCACAAACGCGTTAAAAACGCGCAGTCTTTCGCTAATATTGGTTGTTTACTGTCATCATGGTGCATGTGTCCATGTGCGCTTCGTGGCGTAGTTAAAAGTGGTGTAATCTCAGCCGCATGCTGAAAACGCAGCGGTGGAAAAGGAAATAACGCCAGCTTATGGCAGCAGAGTGTTGTGATGTATGTATTCGTCAGTCAATAAAGAAAAAAAAAGCGCTTCGTGGCGTAGTGGCTAGCGGCGCGCGTTCGGAAGCGAGGGGTCCCTGGTTCGATTCCGCGCTTCGGACACAACGTTCGGAATATTTTCTCTTCGTCATATACAAGTACCGCCATCTAGCGGACATTCCAAGAACTAAACGAGGGGTGGCTACCTACAACTACAACTACATACATCGGGGACGCACGACCCACGCCTTAAGGTGCTTCGCCCCTAAAATCATGCACTGGTTGAAGAACAGCTCATGATATGCTTAAGGTGCGTTCGTTGAAGTGAGCGTGGTCGCTTAGACTTATAATACACGGCTTGCATCAGCGGTACAGTGAACTAGAAGGTAATCCCTGTAGCAGCGGCACACTAGCGGGGCCATGTTTGATCACGTGACCGCGCGGGTATGAGTGGCCTTTAGCGAGCCCGCGAAGCGGCCGCTGAAGTCGCCCGTGGTGCGGAAAGCGCTGATGTTTTGGGTACACAATAAATGACTACATCGACGACAAGAAATTTTAATCAGGTTTCGTTAACGGGCTCCTTTCACAGAAATTCTGGTGCCGGCATCATTGGCTGTAAGTCGAAAATCAGCTCTGTCCTTGAGCGAGAATTCGAGATATACATACAGGCTCGCGAGCATCGGACAAGCAGCTCACTTTCTGTAGACTCGCTGTGGCGCCTCCTGATGAGTTGGCGTCCGCCTGTCGTCAGCGTCTGGCAATTCAGTGGGCGGAAACGGGATATGTGCAGGCGTGTCGCTCCTCTGATTCAAAAAGCAAGCGTTCAGAAAAGCGGGCGTCCTGCCCGACCACGCGCTAGATGCAAATGAAGACATAAGAAAAGCACCTTTGGTGCCATTTAGCGTTGCTGATATGTTCGTCTCGGAGGTGCATCTCGAATGTGCTTCAGCCGCGACCTCTGAATGAAAGGGCACAGGTCCAGCGGCCGTGCTTCAGCGTAGCAGAGGCTTGAGTTTCACCTGCGAGATGGCGCAAAGGGTCCACAGCGTCGTGTTTCGTCGCACAGCATGCATTGATTTTAGGCGGAGGGCGCTCACACTTTCTCTAGGGGCTAGGTAGTCAGTGCTCGCGAGCGTGTAGACGTTCCCTCAAGCTACGGGGCTGTTGACACGTTTGTTATGGATTCTATGCTGTGTACAGTGGCCAGGCGAACTGTGGTGCCTTCTTCATCGGCGAGTTTTGATGGCACATCGCTACTGATCGTACTTTACTCATTGCATTGCAGTAATTCACAATCTCAACGTCACAAGTAAAAAAACATACAATTACGAGTTACTGCCACGTTCTACCGAGTGATGTTATGACAATTACGTGGCTAGTCGAATGGAGAGCATGGCATGCGAAAGAGAGTGGGATGGGAATGCTGCCAAGCATCCTTATCGCGTTCCCCTCTTAAAGCGAAGCCTAAGGGTTCCACAATTCTTACTCCATGGTCCCAGTAACGTGCATCTGAGATAATGTTTGTCATTTTTGCGTTGTGTGTGCTCGCGTTGAGGTGCTTTTGCATTCGATTATCGTGCATGCGCCTGCATACTTCACACGAAAGGCTTTTTGTGCGTCGTTCATGACTTGGCTTCTTAATTACTTTTCTTTCGATACCAGGTTGCTATATTTATGTCATGATATAGTTGAAATTATCACACAGCGCGTTTCACGCTTTGTTTTGCGTCATCGAATGTATGTGAATTACGGGGCGAGTAAGAAATCGCATCGTGCCCACTTCTATATTGACATCTCGTTTGCTGACCGGTGATCTATTGCTTCCCACATATGCTTATATAAGCGTCCTTCTCGACACTTGTTCGGTGATGCCTGGCAAATTCTGCACAATGACAGGAGGTTCGTTTCACCGCCTTAGCTGGCCTCAGGTTGGCTAATTGCCTTGGATGAGTAAACTCTATGTTGCCTAAACCACTTCTGTAACAAGGGCAATTTTGATCGCGGTCGAGACGATCCATATCAACGCTTTGGTAGAAACCGAATGAAAGTGAATCTACGCAGCCACTTTCGATGTTACTATTCAACATGAATTCGAATTCCATTTTGCACAGTTGTACACGTAATCACCTGATATCAGGTGCGTTTCTTATTTGATTCGAACTTGCTCTGTTGTACCTTAAAGGTTAAAGTCCAACAAAGACGTTCCATTGACTGGACGTGCCTTGCGATCTTGTTCGATCGCATTCGACAGCGCTAATAATCGCACAGGGGTACAACCTATCGGCAACTCATAAGGTTTAAACTGAGCGCTCCCGTCGTTCTAATCTTCAAAATTATTGTTAATCAAGAGAGGCTCCGTCAGCTCAGTCTCCAATCAGCATTTAACAAGTCGAAACCTTTACCTGGTTCACGCGAAGTGGAATGTGACCGTTGGAGTGGCCGTTTCAGATAGATGGAGGCAGAGACGCGTTCGACTGGTGTCTCGTTCACTTGAGGCATACTCAAATTGAAATAGATGGGTACGAATGCATGGGAACGTCACTGGAAGCTAAATGAGAAATTTGCCGTTCTGATCACACTTAATGATCATGAAGCCACGTGAAGCGCGGAGCAGCATGCCATATCAAACATCAAACTAAGTAAAACAATAACTGTGTAAGAATGTGTTTGCGAATGTCAGAGAGCAAGCGTTAGAATAGGGGATGAGCAATCCGGCTTTCGCTTTGCCGCATAACTATAGCGTCATTTTTATTAGTGACCTTCTGAGCTATAACTCAGAAATCGAAACGATCAGTTCGATATCAGTCTTTATATCTGTTGTGTAATCCTAGTTCTTGGAGGCATCAGCAAATATCTTGTGGAGCAAATAGGAATGAGTTCTCGCTAAGTGTCTTTTTCATGTTCCATACTGCATCGTATAAAAATTTGTATGCGTATTTCTGTGAATACTTGGCCAAGGCACTGGACCACAATGAAGAGCCCCAAAAGCACCACAGAGCTATTTGCAGGGGCCACGAACATGTTTTTACAGTGTATGACAGTCGTGTTTCACTACTTCAATATCTCCGTCCCGGTTTTTTCTTCCGACACTAGCTCAAGTGTTATTACCACGTCGCCTGACAAGACAGAGGGCCTCAACAGGGTTCGGCAAAGGGTCCCTGTCAGACACTGGTGGCCACGCTTTCGCTACGAAGGACAGTCACTTTATCTCTCATGTCCGCAGCCTCAAAAGGCCTGTCATGTGAGAAGCGCGGGGTATGCCTGAGGCGGCACCTGCTTTCAGCTGCGAAAACCGGTTACTGCAAAGGATCTGTTGAGTCGGGAAGCTAGTTCAAGTGTATTACGCTTGCCAAGAAGGGCAGTCAATGTAGAACTGTGTTCCTTTCGGGCCCGTGAGCATCCTTATTATGGTCGAAGTGCGCTACAAAATATGAAGGCGCATATGGGCTGGAACAGCCAAACTGGCGGCGGCACAGTTTCCTACCAGTAGCAAGTGTAC
The DNA here is from genome assembly GCA_013339685.2 of Hyalomma asiaticum. NCBI lineage: Eukaryota > Metazoa > Arthropoda > Arachnida > Ixodida > Ixodidae > Hyalomma > Hyalomma asiaticum. The sequence continues at coordinate 86,089,132 of CM023484.1, forward strand.
GAATATGATGCTGTTGAGGCGGTAGTGCAATTGCAGATATGGTCCAAATCGACATCACATCGATGGCTTTGTATAAGTCTAGAAAATGTCCCTGCTATCTTACATTAAGGAAGTAGAATAAATAAAAATAGATAAATAAATAAATGAATAAATAAAAATTAATAAATGAAAAATAAAGACAGATTCACGTAGTCGCACCAAGGGAAGGAAGATATGATTGCTGAATGGTATTGCAAGAATGGTCGAGTTAACCATCATAGTGTGTCTACATCTTAAAACAGATTCGTGTACGGGAAGCACTCAGTGGCAATCATGTGCCCTCAGTCGGAAGTCATTTCTTGTATAATAGTGCATATTGATTTTCAGTAAGATTGCGCGGATAAAAGCCAGTAACAAGTAGATATTGTTCCGTGAAACAGTAAAGAACAGGAGAATGCTCTTCTACGTGTTAATATTAGGTAGTATTTTGTGTATTCAGTTGATCTAATGAGATATATTCTATTGTCGAAATGACCACCAGAGGCAAATCGACAAATATTCACATCACTGAACCTTATCAATAGTCACACGCATTTTTGTTGGCCTTTTTTAGGTAATTGGTGACGAGGTGCTTCAAAGAATGACGCCGAATCTCCCATACAGCTGCCCTCTTGGTGTGTGCAGTAAAGGGAACTGCGTTCCAGCCAACAAGTACGAGGTCTGCTACAGGCGCAATTTCGAGAAGAGGAAGAAAGAGAAGGAGTAGAACCGCTAAAATCGGCTGATCCTCTGAGTCCTAATATATTTCACTGTTTTTGCTTCATCTGAACTGGATAACCAACTTTCAATAAAATACCATTCAAAGGCCGCGCTCCGATAGCCGGCCCGCAAATTTAGGGTCCTATTATATGCGGCTGCTTTAATTCTTTTCAGCCACGAAGGCAGAGTTTTAATGAGGGCTGAATGCAAAAAAGAGAGAGAGAGAGACAGAGAACGCTCGTGTACTCTGGTTTGGATGTACGTTCATAAATACACCACGTGGTAAAAGGGGCGCGCCCCATAATCACATCGTGGTTTTCGCAAGTAACACCCCCTCAATTATTATTATTATTATTATGATTATTATTATTATTATTATTATGAGCGTAGCTCTTTAACCCCAGCAATTAGTCCGTGAACCGCGATATCAGAAATAAAACCATCATGACTGCGCGTGCGCTTGTTCTGTGAAATGGACGGCATTTGTGCGCGCACTTCTCATCCGCTCACGCCCTCATCCAACTAGTACATAACTGCTGACTTGTTTCATAGCATATCATAGAATATAGAACAGACAGGTCAGGTATAGTACAGCAGCACGGTGGGAAAGAGAAGTGACGGTGAGGAAGAAGGGCCAGGGTAAAGCATCGCATAGCCTTGTATAGTGTAATCTACGAAGGAGGTAGGAAAGGCGATGGTGAGGAGGGGGTAATAGTAAAGGCTCGTCGTTATACTCATCATCATCGCTGTCATATATAGCCTGTCTACGCCTAATTCCAGGCAAAGGCCTCTCCCGTAGATCTCCAATTATCGCGATCCTGTGCTAAGTGCGAACACGCTATCCCCGCATACTTCCTGATTTTATCTGCCCACCTAACTTTGTGCCGCCCCCTTTGACACGCTTGCCTTCTCTAGGAATCCTCTCTGTTATCCTTCATGACGAACGGTTGTCTTGCCTTCGTATTACATGCACCGCCCACGTCCATTTCTTTTTAATTTCTATCAATATGTCCCTAACACGCGTTTGTTCCCTAACCAACTCCACCCTCTTCTTGTGCCCTAAGCCTTGTCCATAGCCTTGTATATTATAGCACAACGGAATGGCAAATGGAAGTGATGGTGAGGAGAAGGGCAAGCAAGGCGTAATAGGGTGAAGCATAGAGTAGGTAGGTGGAGTATAAGCAGGGAAGAAGTTTGGGGGTGTTTGTGGTTCATCGTAAAATAGAAAGCACAGCATAAAAAAAGAAACAAAAGTAGAAGACAGGACCAGCACTAACTTTCAACAAAGGATTTATTGCAACTAGTAAGCATACATATTCGCGCAGATGCCACTATAAACAGACGCACAGTAAAGATAAGCAGTCACATGACTTCTATGCGAGAAACTCTTAGATGAAACACTGGATGGCATGCCAACACAACCGTCACTAGTCTAGCTATCTCTGCTGCTTCGGCAATTTCCGTCGTTATCTTGTTCCTATGGCGATAGACAACAACAGCTTGCTTCAAGAGATGGTCGCATGGTGTCTTCGCGTCCGATTTGCCACAATGGGTAGCTAGTTGCCCGTCTATTGCTGTAGTTTTATCACTGTGCTCAGCCAGACGCACGTTAAGACGCCTGCCATTCTAGGCCATGCAGTACTCCCCTCATGAAAGTCGACACGTTCTGCACAAGATTCCGACGTTGGTAATAAAATAAGGAAAGACTAAAAGGTAGCGGAAGAATTCACAGCGCGTTGTTCACGTGGGTCGGGGACAATGTTTGTACTGCGCTGCAGTACATTGGTCGCATGGCCGTCTGAAGAGCGTCGGCGAAAGGCTTGTCGCACACAACGAAAACTGCGCTTGCATCCACTACCACGAACACCATGGAGCGTTGCGCCAAGCACATTTCGCTCAACGGTGGAGAGAGTGCCGCACTGCGACGGCACAAAGCTGAAGCACATCGCTTTAAAGCTGCTAATCGTACTCCGTACAATAATCCATGAGTTGCTATCGGATTCATTGCTTCGCCGTTATGATAAAACTGTGAATGATCTTTTGCTTGTTTGGCAAAGACTTGCAAAAACACGATGTGCACCCGATCTCCTAAGAAGATCGTCTCACGCAAGAATTTGAGAGACGTCGTGCAACCTCGGGCGTAGCATGAAGCTCCGGTTTGGTGGTGTTTTGATACATAACATCGCAAAAAAGCATGCATCATATGTTGCTTTCTGCAGGACCTTACGTTTTGCTTTTATATTAGGTGACCTAGCTCGCCCTGGCCATCACGAAAGCCTGTCAACGCTAGAACCAATGCTACTTAAGAATGTTCATGTGGCTGTGCGAACGAGCGCTGCGGTTCGCGTGGGCGTCGTTAAGAAAGCATCACACTATTTCTACAATGCATTTCATTCACCAATCGCATCCGGACGTTGTATCGAGGCGCAAGAGATCGGGCAAGAGGCTCGTTCAGTTGCTGTTGGAACTCACCATGGATGAGATTCGTGTTGTACGTTCCAGAATAGAGCAGCGGGAGTAAGGAACATGGGCACGCCCGCAAGGGCGAGGGTGCACGTCCTTGTCGAGCTAATGCCACTGACGAGCATTGCGAAAAACGAGTCAAATGGCTGCGCGACGCATATGACCGCGACGCCCGTGTTTCGGAGCCTTTTCCCCGTGCTACCTCGAGATTTCGGGAAAGTTGATCAAGAACACCATGGTCCCGCATGTGCAGTGTGCGAGAATCTTTGTTTTACCGGACCGTTGCTGGGTTGTAAGAATGCTGGGTTGCGAAAAAAGAAATTGTGCAGATCCCAGATACTGTAGGAATCGCTGTTATGGGACGCAGTGAACTAGAAAACTGCCTATGACGATAGTAATTCTTTGGCATTCAGCCAGCTGTCGCGAGTAGGATGAAGGCTTTTATGCAAAGCGCGTGTACCGTCATAAGTATTTCAGCGTGGGCCAACCAGGAACGTCGACACGACAGTGGCTTCTGAATGGTACGTCATGCTACGGTATAACGTTTAAAACTCACGTGAGTCCAAAAAGCATACATCTGTTTGTAAAAGAAACAAGCTCTATACGGTATGTGCTGTCTTAAGCATCGTTCATTGGAGTTTCCTACTAAATCGAGCAAAGTTGCACGAAAGCATACGGAATAGTAGCAGGACATATGTATTGCTATGATAGTGCTTATCGCACATCAGAAGTAGTATTCACGTTACACATGCATCATCGTTACGGCTGCTGGTGCAATAGGTTTGTTAACTATATATACCAAGAGGGAGAAGCAGCCGTAGCCTTCTGGTGGCGTGCTTGCTTGGCACCTCGAGCGCCTGTTGCCATAAAACTTGTTAGGTTGCACGCGTGTCTATGTGCTTGTTATATCTGCATTTCAATCGCAACCTACCACGAAGAGTGTTTCTCGTTTTAAAAGCCGAAATTTTTGAGCCGGCTGTCGTGCGTCAACAGCGAACAGAGAAGTGTGGACCGGTCCAGGCGTCAGAGCACCGGCGTGAGGTGCAGGAAACTTGAGGCACTGGTCAAAGTCGCATGTTTGATCTCTTGGTTTACCGCAGCCCCGGCATTTCGTATGTCTTATTTGATCCTTCATTGACATAGGTTCTATAATATTCAAACACCTATTGCACATACCCGCTTCCGTGGGCCGAGCAGTACTGGTATTGATTGATTTGTGGGGGTTTAACGTCCCGAAACCAGCTCTGATTATGAGAGACGCCGTAGTGGATGTCTCCAGAAATTTTCGACCACCTGGGGTTCTTTAACGTGCACTGACATCCCACAGCACACGGGCCTCAACATTTCGCCTCCATCGAAATGCAGCCGCCGCAGCCGGGATTCGATCCCGCGACGCTCGGATCAGCAGCCGAGTACCGTAGCCACTAGACCACCGTAGCAGTACTGGTATGAGCCACAAGAGATCACAGTGTCCTTGATCATGATGTATATGAAGGGTATATAATTTTAGGGATGTAAAGATGAGCCATCCATATTCGTCACATATTTATACTCTACCTCCAAAATATCGGGCTACACCAGGTGAACGAGACCACAAGGAGAGTACCGAGACGTAGGCGGCTAGATAGATAGATAGATAGATAGATAGATAGATAGATAGATAGATAGATAGATAGATAGATAGATAGATATAGATAGATAGATAGATAGATAGATATAGATAGAGATAGATAGATAGATAGATAGATAGATAGATAGATAGATAGATAGATAGATAGATAGATAGATAGATAGATAGATAGATACGGTCAAAGTGACTCAAGAACGCCAAGAAATGCTTCGCGTTTCGTAACGCTTGGAAGCGTAAGGAGGGAAGGTAGTGGGTCCTGTAGTATTGGGTCCCGCACTCTTGCCTCCAGCAGAACCAATGGAAGCCTTCCGAGAGCGTGGCAACCACGTCCACGATTGGAAACTGGCGCTGGTTTGACTGTGCTATTGTTCAGAGTACTAAGATTTATTTAGATTTGGGACGTGGAACCCCACAAATCAGGAACGTTAGCATTCACGTTGACAGCGTGGCCTTCAACGTCGAAATGGCCCCCCACAAAGTGATCTCTGGTCGTTTGCTCAGCTTGCCTGGTTACACACAATAGCAGACGGGAATTAGTCAGAATTATTTTGCACCTTGAGTAGCCCTGGCTGATTTGGCGATGCAAATGATCACTATTTGCCACATGCCAAGCCGTAACATCATTTCTTTGTGCGAGGCGAGAAGCAAATGCGTCGCTGTAGGCCGTCGTTACAGTAGACTCCCTCTGTGCGATTAACGCTGGTATACCCGAATTTGCAGCCGTAATTCTACCACACGCACCCAATCCTCACACTGCAGGTTTCGAAAGGCATCGAAGCTGCGCTAGTTCGGGTGCACGAGGCTGATGTACCGTGCGACTATGCGATCGTATGCAGGCTGCTTCACCGTCGCTCGGTCGCTCGCTCTCGGCATGGATGCAGCTAAGGCTCGGCACTGTGTACATTCGCTTCGGCGTTAGCGCCTGGAATGCGATCATGCCATAGATATAGATGGATGGGAGGTGATGAAATATAACTGTGAAAATTAGTCGCGGGAACTACAGAGCAATGAAAGACCTAATTAGTGTTCTAGAAACGAAAAAGAAGTGTACATTTAAGTTGGGATAATTAGGCTTAGAAGAGTTAAACCGCAGCCAATTTTTAACACTGAATTAGAGATCGTACCAAAGCGTGCGTTTGATCTTTCGGGGTCAGGTATGACCCCAACAGACAAATTGAATTAAATTGATGCAATATTGCGGAGTCATATTCAAGCACAATTTTATGGTATATTTGTAGATGCAAATGAAAACGGGGTCATGGCTCTAATGAGCATACACCCATGCGAACTCCATCGGTGCCTTGCGTTGTCGAGTTCAAAATACAAATGCAACCTGGATCGCATCCTTGATGCCGATCTCCTCCTTCCTTGCACTACATGAGAAAAGAAAAATACTACGTCAGAATAGCTTCGCTAAACTTTGAGGCATCTTTAAAGAGTTCCGAAATATTTCTCTTGTGGGAAAGAGTGGAGCATCTTGACCAGAAACTGAAGTTTACTGTAAGAAGCTAATACATTTGATCAAAAGAGCTTTGTCTAAAAAATATAAGTACAAAAACAGTCGCGTTTCATGGGAACACGCTGTCACAACTTTTGGAATCATTATTAATCCAGTCGACGCATCGCGCACTTAATCGGACACGTGAACATCTACCCGATACTTACAGCAGATCATTGCGCCATCTACTAAGCGTACAAAGGCACGGACCAACTTCATACGCTTGTATGTGAACAAGAGACCCGTAGTGGTCTCGAAACGTCATAAATTCTTTTTCGTTGCAACTTTGGCGAGTGTTTGTTTATTCGCAAGAAATGTACGCCCCTCGCTAGACGGTGTTCCGTCGAACCCAAGACTATAATCTCTTCGCCTATCGCTGTGGTGTCCAGCTTTAAAACATTGGGCGTTGTCTTGCAGGAACCCTTATGCGGGGACACGCATGCCGATTGATGATTTGATTTGTGGGGTTTAACGTCCCAAAACTAATTCTGATTATGAGAGACGCCGTAGTGGAGGTATCCGGAAATTTAGACCACAAGGGGTTCGTTAACGTGCACTGACATCGTACAGCACGCGGGCCTCGACATTTCGCCGCCAGCGAAATGCAGCCGCCGCGGCCGGGATTCGGCCCCGCGATCTTCGGATCTGCAGCCGTGTGCCATAACCACTAGACCACTGTGGCGGGACCACCTTGTTGTAATATTTTTTTGTGTCTTCTATGTAGGTGGATGTCAGTGCACTAACGGGAACTCGTCAGACTTACCTATGGTAAGGGCAATGGAACTCGCCTAATAGGCGCTTGAGCTGAACTGTTCGCGTCGTTTCAATAACATCTCAATTGAAAAATTGCCCGTCATCTGTTACCATATAATCCTCCGTTATCGTGCAATGTCTTCCATTATAAAATTTGATATTGCATTGAATATGGTGGAAGCAGGCTGGCTATTCTAGTACCCCCTCCAATAAAATAAGCCATTTATGCTTCGGCGTGCATTTGACTGATGTCCACCAGAAAACATTAGTCATGTCTGTCCCTTTCAAACAACATACTTGGCTACGTTCAGAAAAGGGGTAATTTTGAGGTCCCTATGGCGTACGCCCACAACGGCGAAGCGAACGTAGCACTTCGTTTCCTGCTTCAACCTGTGCACTTCCATCTTTGAACAAACTGCGCCGTAAAAAGGTAAGCGGGCAACCTACATGAAGCCGCACGCCAAGATCGATAATGATGAGCCTGGTTTGTGCATAACAAGAATCAATAGCTTTCGCAAATACCTCGTCACTTGGTAAATCAAATGACAGTCCGCCGTTTTCCTTGATAGGGCTAGGCCACGTACGGCGACACATGCATGTGGGTGAACCACCCGCACACGAAGCTGTTGGTTTGAGTTTTGTTGTGTGTCGCCACACAGGAAACGCATGCCAAAGCAAACACCCACGAGAGTCGTGATGATTGAGATGGAAGTGCCTTGCTGTTTTAATCGAACTGGTGCGCCCTTGCAGCGCTTAGATATAGACCGAGATTCTCTAAGGACTAAAATCAATGTACGTGGTGTAAAAAGGCCAGGGAAACAGGAGTGGTAGTTTTAATGGTATGTGGAGAGATCCATGCAAACGTGTGTCTGGGAGCTCGCCACCTAACTATACAGACATGGCGATGAAGGAAAAATAACGCCGATAAAGAGCAGTAAAATGTTCGGGAACTGCCGAGAGAAAATAAGGGAAGGCGAGAAAAAAAGTGGAACCAGCAGCGACACTGCTGTACCGGATCGCGGAGAAACTTACGCTGTGACACGTAAAATTTCATCAATATATGCTTCATTGAGATGGAGAATGAAGTTTGCGAAATAAAGATACAGCTGCGTAGCACAAGAGTCTCCAGGTCTTTATAATGGGGGCGATCATGATATCCGCTGATCCCTCTAATCAGCAGCGCAGCCGGCCACAACTTGCTTTCCTTATACCATGGACTGACTTTCACTCAAGTAGGAATATTGTGTAAATTGTGAGCAAATAAGAATATCGCCAACGCTCCAACGAATACATCACGTAGCTGTAGAGGACTACGGTTATAAAAAATCTACGGAGTTTCATTCCCAAGATGTCGTTTTGTTAAACAAGATTTGAGCGTAATTGCCGTATCGCGCGTACATACAGTGAGCATAATATTGCCGAGATTAATCATGCTATATTCAGTCTACATTATGCGCCAGAGCCAGCTTCCAGATTTATTTTAATTGCTAACTTCACCGTAACGCAAGGAGAGAGCCGTCTTACCTCGTTGCCGCAAACTGGGGGCAAGAGTCCACCTGGATCTATGGGGCTTTGGCTAGGCGGATGAAGTCCGCCTCCATCGATAATGCCCCCGCGCTCCTCAGCATGGTATGCCCCGGCTGGCCTGGCGTTTCTATTTTTGTAAAGGGAGAAGAAATCAGCACAGTAAATTTGCATGCACTGAATTTTCAATGCAATGCGAACATTTTGCATCAACCGTTTCCGAAGTTTCAGGTAGAAATAAGTCGTTTATAGAAGTCTTGCGCTTGCTAGGCTATAAATAATTTTGTGTTTTTCAACGCTACAGCTATGCATGAAAAACAATAGTTTCGTGATTTCGACTTTTGCTTCGTTTCGTGCTTTAAACCATGCGCTAATTCTGTTTCAAGAGGAATGGGAAATTAGCTGGGCCACCACTCAAGAGCTACCTAGGCACGGGAGCTAATCATCGGGAAATATAGGAAACCCACGTGTCAATGACTACGAATACTTGGACGATTATGCTTTCGGTTCCTTTGGCAGTAGTAGTACGATCACGCTATAAGAGGCAAGTGTAATTAAAACAAAATATATATTCATAAATTGGCGGTTACACAAACATGAACAAACACGTCTCTTTAGACACAGATTAATAGAGATGGGGCGCAACACAAGGCGGACCCAATTATTTGACAGTCAATGGGAAAGCCTATGTATTTAAATTGTAGAATAAATCACAAGGAAATCATGTTCACCAGGACCTACTCAAAGAGTCCGCAGGCTCCGGAAAGCGTGAGGATCCACAAATCTCTAGAGCGGGAGAGAAATCAACCAGGGCACGTTCCGATTTGAAGCGCCCTGGTTTGGATTTGCTAATCTCTCTGTTATGTCGAGATATGGAGGCACCACTTTCGGAATTGCGCCTTCATGTAGGGGCAGTCGCGTCGGTGCCACATTTTGTTCAACAGTATTCTTGAAGTGGGCGAATACTTCAAGAACAGCAGTTTCTTGCATGAATGCAAGAAACTGCTGCTTATAGAGAACGTGCCTTTGAGGTCCTGCGTCATCTATCTTTTACTAAATATTTTTGTTCAAGCTGATTCTTGGTTGTCAGCAGTAGCTTGACATAAGTATGAAGTGAATATGCTCGTTCTCTATCAATTCAAAAATTCTGGCGGCATAAGTCACAAAATAGTTTGCGGCGCTCTCTGACAGCGACGCAAGCACGCGCTATTTTGTTTTGCTGTAATTATTCCGTGAAAGTTGAGAATTATTTTTTTAAACGTTGGCGGCGACTAGGCTTGCTATTTTGTATACTCAGATGAACCTCAGCTGGACCTGAGATATCAGAATGATATAGTCGGGCTCTTTGGGGGCTTACTGGAAACAGACCACTGCCTCCATACCTGGCTGAAAACCGCTGTATTAAGGAGCAGTCACCTGTGAGGCAGAGTATATGATCTGCAACAATACCTTTGACATGAAATGTTAGGGCGAATTGAACGGAAACGCGGATGCGCCTAGTCACTCTTGCTAGGCAATGAATGTTCTGTGCTCTTAGCCTTGTCTCGATATGGATGTTTGAGCTTTTGAGCGGTGGATTGTTTATGAATACGAACGATTTCGTTTCCCAGTATAAGTTAAGCCTAGGAAACTAAGATAACAAAGTTCATAAACCTAGGATACTAAGATAGTTCAACAGCCCTCTCTTGAGACTTTGTTCGTTCAGAATTGGCCGTGTGCCTCTCTGCACATGTCGTTAAGGGTTGCACAGACACTTAAAAGAGATGTGTCTTCGACAATCCTAGGCAGTACGAGAAGCTACAGCGAATGTCAGGCATTCTTCTGCGGGAAATATCTCGTCTTTTTGTGCAGTAGTAGTGGCTGCAACACTTGTGAGGCCTTCTAGGTGTGGGAGGAGGATTTCGTTAAAGCTTCTTGGTGGGCTATTTGGTCTTGCATACTTAGACGAAGAACAGTGCGAAAGCAATAAGACGAGAACATGCGTCTCCCTTCTCACCCACGTGCTGTCGCGCTGCTCTTCGTCTAAGGGAGTGGGATGTTCTGACTTGCGCTGGCGGATAGTTAAGCGGCCCAGTGGAAGAGAAGAATGTGCGACTTCTAGCTCAGAGACTGCACCAAAGCCGCCTCTCAAGCTGTCTGAAAGGGTTCCTTGCGCAGACTAATAGCATGACTTGCAGTCGAACTGCTGCATGTTGTAATGTAGGGAGAACAGAGAAATCTCGGATGTGTGGAGAAACACCGTTCCGTCTCGCCTGAATTTTTCGACCTTTCACGCACTTATCTATTACATGCACTAATCCTATCTCTCAGCCGACCGTCTGCTCACATCAACGGACGCAGTGTGGGAAAAATGTACCAGTGTATGAGAGAACACCAGCCGCACGTAAGAACTCCCAACCACTATACTAAATTTTCCTAAGTGTCCGTCGTGCACCGATCACGTGTCCGCGCTTTGCATCTTGCTAGCAGACATCAAACACGCAACTGCGAAAAGTAGAGATTCCTGCGGCTGCATAAATGAGAAGTGGAAACTCGCATAGCGACTCTCACAAAGAGAGTGGTTTCGATCCCTGGCGCGTATCTAATCTCACTGGTGAATAAGGTTGGACGTTGTATGGCCATAACAGCTTATTTTAGACAATCTATACATTGACATGGTCCACAGCCAAGAATTTCCTCGAACGCTTACCTTAACGAAGAAGTACGCGTCGGAAAAGAAGAAATTTTGGTGTACCATTTCCGTTATGAGGCAACAGGTGTGTAGGAGGTGCTTTCCGGGTTGATGTTTAAGAGTACAAGACTTTGTTATTGTGCTCGCGTCTTCTTTTGGGAGCAGAGTGAGCTCCACTGAACTTTCGCGGCTGGCTGTCGAATGAAATTTCTGCGTTTTCTTGGCCCAAGAGCCCCATCACCGGCAGCCTGCCAGCCTCTCGTAATGCTAGCGGTGGCAAACGATTCTGCGACTGCTCCCCAAGGAAAATTGCAGACGCGCCCATTGTTGTCATAGTGCTGCACTAAGAATATCCCCTATTAAGGTGGGCTGAAGTCGTCCGACTCCGTGTGTTGGGGAAATTCCAAATGGAAAAATCCTAGAACGCGGCCTTATGCTGGTAGCCTTAGCTAGTGACCTACTCTCTCACCAGAGCAGAATCGGCTACACTGCTGCTGTAACGCTCAGTACCTCCAATGAACACTCCAATTAACCCTCGGCCATCAGTCTTCATAGGCTAAGAAGCAAATGACCACGCTCGTGGAAAGACCTGCGACGCTGCTGAGGGTGCTAAGAATAATTATATCCGGACAGGACATCACTGAACTTTGCCCCTGGCAACACTTAAGGCTAGAACTTCGTCTAGCCAGGCAAGCCTAGTGGTGACGTTGAAGGAATTAGGGGGCACTGAATGGGATGAATAGGGCTTATTGAGGTCAGGAGGACATGTTACGCCTTTACAATGCTGGAAAATAGGCAGCTCGAATGTTGCCGTGGCCTAGTGGATGGAAGAGAACTAGGAGTAGGATTTGCGGCAAATAAAGATATATCTGGTAAAATAAATGAGTAAAAAAGCAATAACGAAAGGCGAAGGGTCTTTTATTTAACCTGAATAAGATGTAAACATCCAAGGTGCACAGGGCGACGCTTCTTACATGCAGTCATGACGAACAGGTAGTTGAACACTTCTATTATAAGACACAGAATCGGCAGTTAGTAAGGAAAAGCCACTGACTGTATAAGGTAGTTAAGAGACACTTTAATTCTGAAGAGGGCAAGAGGAAACATGGAGACCGGGCAGTTGGTAACTATGGCAAGGCTTGTAAAAGTAGCAGAGCAGAGCATAAAAAGCAATATTATGCACGTCATGAATACCTTCTTTCAGAAACGGCAGTACCGGGAGTGGACGTGGACAAGCCCAAATGGGAAGCAGAGAAATGAAATCGACTTCGCACAATACGCTGACGCTGGTGTCGGGCAGGATTTGGAAGAGATTACGCTTGACTAAGTACTGTAATAAGCTAGCGCGAAAGAAGGCTATGAGTGAATTAGTAGTAAACAGACAGTACAGAAATTCAGGATCGAGCTGAGGAACCAATGCTTCGCTCTAACCGGGGAAGCAGACTACAGCGTTCAGGATGTGAGCGATAATCCTGCACACGTTGTAACAGAGAGCAATAAAAGCAGGAAGTAAATCTCTGAACAAGCTTTCTGAGGCGACCACAGATTTTATTAGGAAAGAGCAAAGCATGAACGTATGTAGCACTATGGACAGAACTAGCAAAGCTGTCAAAGTAAATATGTAAGCATAAGACAGTTCATATGCGACGTATGATAGCGAGAGGACCGAGTAGGCTGCAAAGAACAGGGCCAGCTTAAAAGTCGTAAAGAGGTTTCTAGGCGTACGCAAAAATCAGATGTATGCATTAAGAGACAAGCAATATGAATTATATCGTAACAGCTCTAAGGAAGTCTGTGCAGTAGCTGCGACATCCAGGGTAATACCGACACGCGCATTTGTTTTGGTTCGTTCAAAGAGAGCGCCCTAACCACTTTCTTGTGACGCGCACCGCAGGCCACACTTATCTTGCATGTGGCTTCGATAACGGTGTCATTGAGCGCCTCCTAGAACATCAGGGGTAATACCACAGCCCGCCTCTGCGAATGCATAAAAGCTGACGTACATCACCGCTGGTCAGTTTTTGTCGTCGACCGGGTTGCTGTTCACGTCACTATCGTTTCGCTCTGCGATTTGCTTTTCTTCGCTGAGAATAGTTCCGCCTATACACAGTTTGGCTGTCAGCGCTATGAAGTCTTTTGCGTCCTCCATCGTGACGACCACGTCACATCTTGTGGAGGTGCTTCTGTGTTCAGGAAACGGACATTCCCGTCAAGCCGCGATCCCTGGCCACACCATCAAGAAGACTCTATCCAACCCACCTCTTCGTGCTAGCCGCAGGCAGCAAAACCTACCGTCAACGACCTCGCCGGCATTCTAGCAAATCCAACAACCTCGCAAACTATCCCAGAAAATCGCCGAGGACTTACTGTGGCTGTTCCCGACATCGACTTCTGGCTATACATTGATCCTCGTAGCGACTGGCTACCTCACACGCTGCGCCGAAATAACGGCCCTGCCTAAGGGCAGCGCCGTGAGGTAACCAAATTATCGGTGGGACCGCCGCCATACGTCACAGCACCCCTGATGTCCTCATCCCCGAGAGATCTACGGCTTTCGCATCTGGGATAATCCAGGTGAAGTTGAGGTACAGCCTGACAAGCCACCGCCAAACCACCGCTTACCACTCACAGACGAATGACCTAATAGAGCGTCCAAATAAAGCCATCGCCGGCATGGTAGCCGTGTATATCAACGGTTACCGATGTGGGCTAGTTGGTAGCTTTTAATGGTAAGGCTATTTTGCACACAAGATATAGGACGTAATATTTCTTTATGCGACCTCCACTTACAACGCGGCAGCGTAAGACGACGCAGCTGGTGCCATACGATCTTGTACACGAAGGAGACCAGCAATGACGCTCACGCCAAGTCACCGGTCGTCACCGACGAAGAACATCTGGACGTTGCCAGCTACATGTAGCGAGCCAAAGAAGCTGGACAGATTGCCCGCCTGCGTATCAAGAACAAGAACTAGCAGAGGGTCGAAAGCCGGCATGACAATCTACGACGGCTGCACCCAGACGACTGCTCCCCTTGGCCCAGGCGACCTTGTCAGGCTCGGAACGTCTTTACGACGACGCAGTCTGAGTGAAAAGCACCTGCAGCGCTACTTTGGACCCTGCAAGGTAGTTAGACGCTGTGGTGCGCTTTACCATGAGGTTTAGCCCGATGGCTTGACGTCATCACAGCGGTGCCACGCACTACCCGAATTTCTACACATGGCGCAGCTTAAAGCTTACTATGCGCACAACGGTTAGCGTGACACCTTCTTTGCTTACTTCCTTTATTGGCTCTGTTTACGCTTTCATGTTTTCTTTTCAGCATCGGTAGGATGTTTTTTCATAGCGGGGCAATGACACGCGCACTTGTTTTGGTTTGTTCACGGGGAGCACCCTTATGACTTTCTTGTGACGCGCAGCGCCGGCTACACTTACCTTGAGTGCTGCTTCGAGAATGGTGTCGATCGTTCTAAAAACCTTGCACACCCGAGTGCAATACCAGAGTGCGTCATGACGAGTGTATAAAAACCTACGTATTTTGCCGACAGTCAGTTTCTGTCGGTCGTCCGACGCCTGTTCACGCCACTAGCTTTTCACTGTGTAATTATTTTTTCTTTGCTATTACTCGGTTTTTAGACTATATAGGAGTTATGGTTCACCGACAGCAAAAGTACCTGGTTTCGCGGACAGCACACGAAGGGAAGAGTTTGCACTGCTCATAAATGACCTCTTTCACGTAATAAATGCGAAGGTTTTACCGGCTGCAGGCCGGCTGTTCTATTCTGACTCTTCGTCTTTCTCTCTTCTCTTGCCCTGCGCTCCTCCCGCGCGAGCGTCTTCGGCACGGCGAGCTCTCTGTTTTTATACATCACACTCGGCCACGACTGCGAGTGACAGTAACAGGCGAAACTGTCTCTGGAGGGCGGCACTGACTGTGTCGCGCTGGACGGTTTCGACGCAGCCCCGACTTGGCTTTGAGAGCTGCGAAGACAGCCTCTGGTGGCCGGGACTGACTGTCCCGTGGCGGGCGGTCCCGGAAACGCCGAGCACTCACTCGGAAACTTGCTAGCAATGGCTCCGGCGGACGACATTGACTGTGTCGACGTGGTCGTTCTTGTCCACAAGGCAGCAAGCCCTGTCGAGCCGCCAAACCAAGTTCGGGTGGGCGACACTGGCTGGCTCGTGGTGGTCGCTGCAGGTTTCGGCCACGCTGCGATTTAACGAGGTGACCTCCTGAAGACAGAAGCGGGCGGCAGGGGCTGCTAAGGCGCAGTTTTGCAGCCCCTTCACGCGTGCCTTGTCCGTACCTTGAGAGAGATGTAGCACTTTCCTGAAAGTGGGCTGGACCAGACGGCATAGTATTGTAACCGAGATCATGTTTAGTCACCAGTTTTTTCGGTAGCGTTGTTGCCAAGGTCTCGCACTCGAGCGCTGCGCGTCTTGCACAGGTTTTGAAGTGTGTGTGAGGCACAGTATCGCACAATGCGCTTCTGCGCAAGTCAGAAGAACTAAAGTCGGGGTTGGAGTAATCGAGAGGTTTTGGCTGCACTGGCACGTCTACTAGAATCGCCGTGTTGGTCAGCGCGGCTTCTCCAAATCCTCTCTCTTTGAGTACAGAGACCGAAGCCACGTCGTCGGAAGGAAGGATATTCTGTACGGACAAGTCATCGACAATAATGATCTCCTCAGCGCCGAGGTTTTGCCCGTGAGTACCTTCTGCTTGAAGTAGCCTGGTGTCAGTGTGGCTCTCGGTGTCGATGGGCAGTGATGGTGCCTGAAGCCGCGGAGCATGCAGCCCTACAAGAGCCGGCGCGTCCATGTGCTCAAACACTGGTAGGCTCGGCGACGGCATCTCGGGTTGCGTTAGATTGAAATTGCTCTGCGTTGTTGTCAATATTGCTCCAGCGCCAGTCACCAATGCAGAACTCCAGACGCACACAGGTGTACAAGACTGGCTGTTGGCGTCTGTAACATGGCAGTCAGCGATGGACTCCGTCGAGGGGCTGCCGGGCGCACCTCCGGCGTCATCGCGGTGTACCTCGCGAGCCTCGTCCAAGTTCGAAAGATGGGTGGCACGGCCGCAGGCACGGGGAAGCGGGCCGAAAGCAGCTAAGAACTTCGAGGTCCATTCCGGCCAGGACCTCTGCCACACGCCTTGGTAGCGATGCCAGGCCATGGCACGTTCTCCAAGGTGGCTGAGGGCCACCTGCAATTTTTGCTGGTCTGACCAGCCATAGCGAGCGCCGAAATAGTTGAGGTTATCGATCCAGAGGATCGCGTCGTCCTCAAAAGCATGGAACTCCGGGATCATACATGCACTCGGCGATGGTGATGCCGCACCGGGAGTTACCATGTCGAAGATATTAAGTTGCTCGAAGAGCAACGACATGGCCCGCATGACGTCGGTGAGTTGACCGACCGAGGCATTCGAGTAAGCAGGGTCGGCGGCCGCGGAAAATACGGCGGGCTCTGTCCTCCCGACGGCGGTGTCCATGTCCGAGGACGCTTAGACAGCGTCCCTGTGCGGCTCATGCGCCGACGTAGGTCGAGGCTAGGGGGTGTTACCACAGGAAGCGTGAGTGCCATTCCGTGGTAACAGGAGGCCCTGCGTGGGCATGGGTCCCATAGGTGCTTCCGGCGGCAGGAGGGTTGCGGGGTCCATGGTCGCGTAATGGTGGACGGCGCCCCTGGACTGGAGCACCTGCTGCGCCGATGACCCGCGAGGACGCCCTCAGCGTCTGTTTTTTGCCGGCTGCGCCATTGTAATAAAGAGAGACGTAGACACAGCGCCTTAGCTGCAGGCCGGCTGTTCTATTCTGACTCTTCGTCTTTCTCTCTTCTCTTGCCCTGCGCTCCTCCAGCGCGAGCGTCTTCGGCACGGCGAGCTCTCTGTTTTTATAAGTCACAATATATCTATAAAGTGTATGGATGCGTATTTTATGTGTTTGTGGTGCACGCAATCAGGTAAGAGTACAAGGGGGACACATTCGGGGACTTTTTTGGGGCTGCTCTGGATGTCCTTATTAAGCATAGCACAAATATTGATGGCTGCCCAGAGCACGATGAGAAGTTCACAGCTGAGCTGACGCCTTTTTATTTGGTAAACCGCATGCACTTATTGGCACGGCTCAAGTGCCGAGAAAATTGCAGTGTAGTTCGTAATAAAGCGAGCGAAAGAAAGCTAAACTCGTCTAGGTAAACCATGTCTGCGAAGTTTCACCAACGCAATATAGTTTATAAGCACCACTGTTATTAAAGTTCAAATTTGTTTCCATTTTGAAAACAGCAACTGTACGGATCTAAGGTAAGGTTTGAGCTTGGGCCAGTTCTTCTCTTTGTCCTCGTGTGCGCACACGGATGATGATTATATACAACCAACGTGTACTGTGTGTGCATAGCGATACACATGTATTAAAAAGATCGTGTAGAATTTCGGATAGAAGAACGCAAGTAAGTACTCGATAGTTTTGAGTTGCACGGTCGCTGAAGCGGGCAGCCAGCTCCTGAGGCTCAGGTCCTAAGCAACGCTGATGTCTCTCCGAAAGAAAGCAGCTCTCCCTCACGGCTGTCAGGAAATATTATTCGTGCTGTAGTAGATTCGCGTGATATGTTTGACAAGCGAATTCGTTTGCACACTTGACAGCCACTGCTACGCGAACTTTCACTTAGAACGTTGTCATTCTTGTTATTTTTGCTACCGCTCCAAATCCC
This sequence comes from Hyalomma asiaticum, assembly GCA_013339685.2. Lineage (NCBI taxonomy): Eukaryota > Metazoa > Arthropoda > Arachnida > Ixodida > Ixodidae > Hyalomma > Hyalomma asiaticum. The sequence continues at coordinate 86,107,120 of CM023484.1, forward strand.
CGGGCGTACAGATTACTCTTCCGCAATACTTTCCGTTTCAAACTTCGAACTGTAATATCCGAACAAAAAACACCGGTCTACTTCCGAGAACAGTTATTTCTTTTGTAGTACGTAGCCAGAATTAGTGAGAACGTGAGATGCAGCGGCCAAATGCTGCCCGCGAGCAGACGACGCTCCCTTTCCTAGGGCACCTGCCTAGGGCAACCCACAACAGCAGCGCCGCGGTGGCTAGAACCGCGACAGGCTGCCTCCACCCCATGCGCGCGGCGGGCAGATAGGGAACCGAAAAAAGTATCTATGAATGTTGCTTAGAAAAATCACAGAGAAGTACTCGGCTGCCACCCAAAATACGCAGGTTCGATCCCGGCCACGGCGCTCGCATTTTCGATGGAGGCGAAAATGCCAGAGGCCCGTGTACTGTGCGTTGTCAGTGCACGTTAAAGAACCCCAGGTGGTCTAAATTTCCGGAGTCCTCCACGGCCTTCTCTCTCCTCTATATCTCTTTCTCTCCGTTTCTCCCAACCCCACGGACGCTTAGCCGTGCTCCCTACATGGGCTGCAGAAATTAGCGTCCTTTCCTAACCGAACCACAATCATCATCATCACCACCACAGAGAAGTGCCAGATTATAAAGCAATATAGCCCTCCACACTTTGGCGGTTGGGCATTTGGAAAAATAATATCGTTTGGCTGGTGGACTGATAGCAGTTTTCGTTCCTAGGGCTTGTAATCTTAATTAAGAAGCGCATTCCCCAATACTAGCAGTCCACGTAGCTCCAAGTGAACCTTGGGTGCATAATAATCTTCTTGTAGATAGCTAGAGCGTAGACACCATTAATTATTCAGCACTTCTTTGTAGACATCGCCGCTTATTGAATGTGAAACCCGGCAGATCGCCTTGCATCATCTACGACATCCCAACGAAGCCAGAATAAGCGTTCGTTGTTGTTGTTGTTGTTTTGTGGGGTTTAACGTCCCAAAACCAGTTCTGATTATGAGAGACGCCGTAGTGGAGGGATCCGGAAATTTCGACCACCTGGGGTTCTTTAACGTGCACTGACATCGCACAGCACACGGGCCTCAACATTTCGCCTCCATCGAAATGCAGCCGCCGCGGCCGGGATTCGATCCCGCGACCCTCGGATCAGCAGCCGAGTACCTTAGCCACTAGACCACCGTGGCGGGGCAGAATAGGCGTTTCTTTCAGCACTTCGTCAAAATATTTAAAAAATATTAAATGCACGTTTATGAATGAATAGTAAATGAACTCACCCGTTGAATATTATAACGAAAAGGACCGCAGAGGCAATACACCAAGAAGGAGTCATTGGAGCCTCTGATACACGAGCACGCCTCGACCAAAATGTGTGGCTTGCTTTTCCTTTTATACAATAAAATGACGTCGTTGCGACGTCACAACGAAAAGATAGCGATAAATTGTATGCTAAGATAGCATGTAATGCCTGCGTCAAGAACACGAATACAACGGGTATAACGTTGGTTTATTATTATTTTTATGGGTACACACGCGTTGACGCACAAATAAACCTACAAGTATTCTACTTAGAACTTGAACAACCATGTCTCTCAGAATTTCGAAGCAGGAAAAGTGAAGAAAAAAATATGCTAAACATGTGTCAGCTGACGTTATCCTTATAACTAGAAAAGCGCGAATATAAACTTCAGAGAGAAGCTGCAGATGCAGAATAGAAATTTTCATAAGGGAAGTGCATTTCATACCGACGTTTATCTGCTGTCGAGAAACGGAGAAGGGAAGCATGACGTCAATTTAATAGGTTTTGTTGCTGATGATATCATTTCTGGAGCACGCATTTTAAATGTTCGTCAGTGGGAGCCTCTTGGTATCGGGAGTCATCGCAAAAAGGCCTCATCCGGCGACATATTTGGCCGCTCCAGAAGAGAGTCAAATGGACATCACCAGAAAGCCTTCAGGAGAACATGCAGTCGACGATTTGTATTTTTGAGCAGGTGGCAGGTGGCCCTCTATGTGATGGTAAAGCTTATACTGTGTTGTGTGGATTTAATCTTTTAAACCTGCGAGCCTTTTTTTCAAAGCCTAAAAAATGGCTTTATTTTAGTCAACAAGATAAATAGGCACGTTTGGTGAAAGAGTAATGTATGAAGGAAACATAAAGCATCTATGGCATCTTTGCATAACTGACATCATTTTATGTATTCGAATATAAGATGTGAATTTTGCACTTCCAGCCTAAACAATGTCTGGGATGAAGAAAAAATGAATCAGCGTAAATAAATCGGAACCTCAAGGGAAGAGAACAATGCAGCTTAACACTGGCGGTGCCAAACGCGGTGGGACATCGGAGCTGGGCTGCCATGCTTAGCTGCTAGCCAAGGTCATGTCATTGCACTTTCATGTTCTTCTTTCCTTCATCGTTCTTTCTTGTTCCTTCGTTGTGTGACCTCTTTTTGTCGCTTTCTATATTGCAATCTCTCATGCTTCCTATCCTCACACCACCATTCCTCACTGCCACTTCTCTCCCGCACGATTTCCTATGCTATACCACACCTCAATAGGCTGCGGTTTACACTCTAACCTCCTTCTTTTCCTCCTGCTTGGCGTCCTCCTCATAATTAGCTCGTCTCCTATCCCCTTCCTAAACTATGCTGTATAAGGTTATACGATGCTTTACTCTCGATGCTTTACTCCTTTCTGTCCTCATCACACTCAGATATATTTCACACCCCCTTGCTATATTATAATATGCATGGCTACGGTATATTAGGTGCTGCTTTGCACGTACCCGCTTTCTGTGGCTATTCTGAGCAACGACGGGCGAACTGCAAGCCTAACAGCTACTCCGTTAAAATAAAGTTTCTCGCTTTTTGTCGCACCTTTTTACCAGCTAGACGTTGTTGTGAATTACGACTGTCCCACTAATTTTGCTTTAGTGGGATAAACAAGCAGAAATGCAACTCAAGAATAATGAAAAGGAAAGTTCTTGAAAAGGCATTGGAAGCAACCGAAAACCTCACTGATGCTGACGTTTTTCTATTCTTGAAAACTCTGTGCTTGTCACTTCCCTAAAAAAACGCGGTTGATACCTCTGTCATAGGAATCGGTATAACACGAAACTGAAACTTGTCTTCTCACATAAGCGGCAATCTGGCGAATCGAGGGACGGGAGAAAGGTTGGGTACTCTGGACTCCCCCCTTGCATGCACACATCAGCGGCACATCGACACTGTACAGAGATACTCGACAGTTGCATGCAAGCACAAGCTCTCGAACGACAAATTTCTCCGGAGACAATGTTTTGAAAACGCCAGAGCCCTGCGCAAACCTCCCATAAACCGGGAGCGTCCGCAAACGGTGGAGCCTTGCAAGCGTAACCGAAGTGTTTGTCAGCGGATCGTTTTCTGAACGCATACCTCGCTGTGGAAATACTTATCATTTGCTTGCCGACGGTGGTCTTTGCGTTCCTGGGATAAAGTGCGTCACAACACAAATAGCTATCATATAGGTCACACAAGACGAATTATGTAGCGGCCGTGACTGAAACAACGCATCGGCAGGACGCCGAAGCCTGCGCGGCGATAGAGGCGTTACGGTGGAAGGCTCCTTCGTGATAGGCGTCGGAACTACTGAAACGCTAACTTCCGGCAAGCATATTAACGCGACAATTTATGACTTCGCCCCATCGTTCCTGGGTAGCGGTGCCACCATTGAGAACCAAGATTGCAGTGAAAGGGAGGCGATGTTAATTTAAGACCACTTTGCTTGCGAAATACGTTTTCTTTCACCGAACATCAATTAGATGCAAACTGTAAAGCGGAATAAATATGCGAGGCCCGTATTTTCCTCCAAACTTTGACGTGTTCCGAAGCGCCGGTCTTCAACTGAACTCCTTTAAATGCCGCTTCGCTCATCGCTAGATCAGTGCACTTGGCCACCTCGTGGATGCCACACACGTGCGTCCTGAACCATAGAAAATTTTTGTACCGAAGATCACACGCGATGTCCGTAGTTTCGTGGGGCTGTGCTCCTACTTCCGACGCTTTGTCAAGGACTTCGCGACCTTTGCGCACCCCCTCACCGACCTCTTGAACAAGGACGCGCCGTTTTACAATGCCACCAATCCTGGCCCACTTCGATCCATCTGCTTCAACCGAGGTTCATACCGATGCCAGTGGTCACGGCTTAGGAGCTGTGTAATTGGTACACCAGCGCGGACGTGATCGCGTCGCTGTATATGCAAGCAGAGTTCTTTCATCCGCCGAGCGAAATCGCTCGACAACAGAGCGCGAGTGTCTCGCTCCTGTGTGGGCAGTCGCGAAGTTTCGTGCATACTTATACGGGCGTCCATTCCGCGTTGTCACCGACACTCACGCTCTCTGCTGGCTATCCTCGATCAAGGATCCTGCAGGACGGCTCCCTCGCTGGGCTTTGCGCCTCCAAGAAAACACGTTCTGTGTAGTCTACAAGACAGGATGGTTGCATCAAGAAGCGAATTGTTTATCTCGCTACCCTGAAGACGCAGTCGGTTCCGACACTGTTGCCTACATCTCTGTCAGGGGTGCTTGAAATTGGCAACGAGCAACGTCGCGATTCTTCCTTACGAGCTATCATTGGCCGGATTGAGACAACTTCTCATGACGTTTACTTGCGAATCTTCATCTTCAAAGAAGTGATTTTATACCGCCGTAACCTCGATTCTCTCGGCTCTGCCCTGCTAGTCGTCATAACAGCCCTCCTGTGCTCGAATGTGCTCAACCAACATCACGACGCTCCCTTGGCACGCCACTTGAGTGTTTCGCGCACTTGCGAGCGCGTCCGTCGTCGCATCTTTTGGCTTGGTCTTGCCAGCTCTGCCCGACGCTATGTCGCCGCTTGTGAGCCCTGCCAACGCCGGATAAAGATGTCCACCCTCCCAGCGGGATACTACCAGCCAATCGACATTCCACCTGAACCTTTTTTCTGAGTTGGTCGCGACGTGCTTCGCTGCTGTCACATTACACTGGCACCTACAGTGTCCTTAGTCAGGTGACTGATGTCACATGTGAGGTCGTCCCAGCCGCTTCTCCCGCGTCATCGTCTGCTTCGAGCAACATAGTTCACGTGGCTCGGCTGAAGCCTTATTACCTTTCCTCGACTGCGCATCCATATATGCAGTACCGAAACGGTGCTTGCGCTGCCGGGGGGTTATATATTCTACCAACCATCCATCTCAGCTCAGATTCATGGAGGCAGAGAAAGAGGACGTCCGGGCCGCTACTGCTGTACTATTTTGCCAGAACATCGTGCCGACTTGGTGTTTTATGTAAATCGCACTCTGGCCTACTTAAGATACTCGTAAGAATATTGAAGAGCAGGTGTGAGATGACTGAAACCTGCGTGGTGCCTCCAATGCCCGATTAGTACACACACGGCCGAATTTGCTGCACCTGAAATGTGTCGGTTCTGTTCATGAAAAAGCACCTGACAACGGCGTGGAATTTTATTCCTAGGCCAATCCCCCCCGTGGCCTGCAGCATGTATCGATGTAATACTGCGTTAAAGGTCTTAGCTAGGACGAAGGCGAGAATACCTGTCCCGTCCCGAATGCCTTATCAAAGATTTGCGTTTTCAGCATCAGAATAACGACCTGCATCAATAGGCCGGGCCAAAAACCTACCGTATTATGTGTGAAGAGGTCCGTACGCTCCATGTACCCGGATACCTTGTTTAAAATCGCTTGCTCCGCTACCTTACTTATGCTCGAGCTTAACGAGCGGTCTCATGTTATCCAGATCTATGGGTTTTCCAGATTTAGGGATCAGTATAACCGTCGCCGCCATCCAGTCGTCGGGCACCTGTCCTGCATCCCACACCTTGTCGATCTCCTTACTTAGTAGTTCCGCTGCCTCATCATCCAGGTTTCTTAACAGACTCTCAGAAAGCTTATCGAGACCCGGGGCCGACGTGCTATTGACCTTCTGAAGCGGCGCCCCGATCTCCGATTCTGTGAAGGACGCGTCCAACTCCTCTACCGTCGAGCACTCGATCAGTGGATAATTCTCTGCTTGGGTCGGCCGGATGGGGAGATATTTATCAGCGAACGCATTCAAAAACGACTGTTCAGTACCTCCCTGCTGTTCGTGCCTGTGTATGACTTTGCTAAGTGATTGCCTTTGGTTCCCCTCAGTTAGCGCGTCAACCAGGAGGTGCTTGAGGCGGTTCCACTTGCCTTCTGAGCTCGTGGATCCATCTGCTGCCGCGTGGACCACGTCCCATCGGAGCCTATTCAGCTCCGAGCTGGATCTTTCGATCTCACTATTAAGCTCGGCAGCTTTTAGGGGCGAAGCTCCTTAAGGCGTGGGTCGTGCGTCCCCTGTAGTAGGTAGCCACCGGCGCGTGCCTCTCTCTCTCTCTCACACTCTTCCATCTGCTGTCTTGTGAGAGAGAGACAGAGAGAGAGAGAGCGAAAGGCGCGCGTTGATGGAAACGCTCTTTCTTAAATGAACGCTCTACCAGCTCGCGAAGAAAGAGAACGCGCCCTCACCCGCGAGAGACAACGTTGGCGCAGGCAGCGTCTCCTAGCGAGTTTCTTGATTGAGAAATACCGACTGCTCGCGTTGGAGAAGCGTTCACCGGCAACCCATATATATATATATATATATATACATACATATATATATATATATATATATATATATATATATATATATATATATATATATATATATACATATATAGACACTGGATCTTGACTTGCAATGAAGTGCCGGTGGGAGATTTCACTTGTGCATTGTGCATAGTTGAACCGTGAGGATTCGAGGCATGCGCGTTAACTAAATTTATCCGGAACTCGGCACGATCTACGATGAACATCCCGAGCTTAGGGATGGTCGATCAAAATTTTTAATCGATTAATCGTTAATCGTTCATCGATTTAGCCATTCATCGATTAATTGCTTCCGGTGTAATGTTTTAATCGATTAATCGAAATTTTTTATAGGTGCTTGAAAAATGATGCCTTGTTGTTTGAGAAGCGTTGCTTGTGTTTGATAGCGACACAAGTATTTATCCGACGCGCTAGAGATCACATGCGCGCATTAGCGGCTGCGTGAAAATTCGCACTTTCGCCCACTGAACACAGGGAGCCCGTCGTCTTTTGATGATGTCAAGGATCCAAAATTCCGTGGGTGGTCATGATCCACGGACAATTCGGCAGCAGGTCGTATTTTCTCTAAGTCTGCCTACTAGAGCGAACCGAAATTGGAGGCGCTTTCGGCGACCACACTGCTTGGAAAGTCGCACAGGAAACATGCAGTGTGGCCGAGGGCGAGAAAATTCCGAGAAAGGTAAAAAAAAAAAGGGAGACGAGGAATAAAGGAAAGTTAACGACGCTCGCTCTTGTAGGGACGGCAACAATTCTCGGTTTGTCCATTAGATATTGTGGAAGCCCTCGATAATACTATAACCACGAACTGACGTGATCTCTCCCCTGTGGTCACTCATGCTAGATTGCACAGCAGCATACCGGTCTCAAACAGGCGATCAGTGCGGGGCATCTGCGGGAAATATAGTGACACGAGTTTTCCCTCCCGGCTAGAATAAACGGCAGCTGTGCCAGTATACTGCAAAGGCCTCACCTGGTCGCAGACTTAGCTGGGCGCTACACGCACCTTTTCAGTCGCGCGTACAGCTCGAACTGTGAACGCTATGTATCAGAGATTAGAACACATAGTATTTCGCGACTGTCATCCATGCGTGCCACAGCAGTAGACGGCGGCCTCTAGGCTGGCTCACATGGGAGTACAAGCAACGGTTAAAAGCTGTATTTCACCCGAAATGGGCGACCATACAGGATTACCAAATGCTACAAGGTCATTTTTTGAATAGAAATGGATTGGATATGAAACGTTTGGTATACCAATGCGCAAAGTTGCGCATTATGAAAAGCGACTATTAGACTTAAACATAAGCTAAAGTGGTTTCTCTCCATTATGCGACTATTAGACCTTTTTCATAATCCTCGAGCGCGTTTCCCTGCACAGCGTATTCGCCCTACTAATGGTGGCCCCTGTCACGTTACAAGTGGAGGCGAGGTCCCAGTTACACGTGCTGGGGTTTGATTATTATGAGTGTTTATGTCAAGAGAGCTGAGTCGACATTTTCCGCGTCATACCACGCTGTTTTGCAGAAATGAATAGCTGCCATAAGTTGGGCTAACCGCATTGCAGGGAAACTAGCATTACAGTTATCAAAGGGTATATAGGCGTTAAGGCGGACAGCTAGGTTAGTTGGTATCAAGCGTACTGAAATATGATTACTAGCGTCCATGTCCCCTTTGCGCAAGCAGTCATGTCTGATTATGTATATAGGGATCATTCATTCTTATCCCCATCATCATGCTTCATCGCTCTTTTCCATTGCTGCGTTGTCCCCAAAGTAGAGTAGAAGGCCGGGCGTACTAGATCAGGCCACTCTCTCTACCTTCCAATAGATTATCTCTCTTTCTTTCATTGGTGGCAAACAATCTTTGTATTCGCTAAGGAGTAAAATACAACGGCAATAAGGACTGAACCGGTCAAGAAATAAGCAGCGCATATTACAATGTGGCACTTACGCAAGAAGCAAGTAAAATCTGGGAGTTAAATAAAACGGTGTAGGCGACGGAGATCGGCAAGAGTTCATTTCTATCTCTATGGGGTATGGCCGCCTGCAGTTGCGGGCTCCTTCTACTTGCGCAGAAATATGCGGTCGACATCTGCGTCTTGGCGTCGCGCGCCTCGCAATCATGCGCTCAGGCCAAGGGGCGGTGCTGGGGTTGTGGGGAGGGTGGGGTGCGTAATCGATTAATCGAAGAGCTTTAATCGATTAATTCGATTAATCTAAAGGGCGAAATCGATGACGATTAATCGATTAACCATGTATATTTAATCGATTAATCGATTAATCGTTCATCGATTTTACCATCCCTACCCGAGCTTCGCCCACTCATCGTCATTCACTCCGTGGATGTGCTGCAATTTTTTTTCTCAGCCTGCGGTTTAGTCGTTGTGTTTTCCATTTCGTCAGGATCGATGGCTTGCTCTCTAACAGATGTGCTTGGTGTGTGTCCGTTCTGGAGAGGTCCGCGTCAGTTTTTATTACCTTAGTAGCCCTCTCTACGTCCGCCATGGGTAAGTCTATTGCTACTTCCCAAGTTTTCTAATCAAGGGAGCTTTTTTATTTCTCCAGCGCCTCTGCCGCTACCAGCTACAAGTCGGTGTCCATGAAGATTGCTTCGCAGGAGCACCATTTGTAATGTGGAGCCAGGTGAGCTGCTCCTTGCAAGTTCTGGCTTCACTTGGCTTAAGCAGATATATAATTCCTAAAAGACAGCGCCCAATAATCTGCACTTTTTCCGACAGTCTCGCGGATGCATCAACTTTCGTTTACATTGTCTTTTGTGACGTTTTTGTGTATATCGTGTTTGTCACTTTCGATGCAGCTATGTGCTGATTATTAACGCTAATGCGACACATCGCAAGATACGAATAAACGTGTCGTGAATTGGCACACTGTCCGTTGCCACTCTATTATTCTCCCACCATTGTGAGTCTAAAGCGCAAGAATTCACAAGACCAACAATTCTGTCCAAACGTCGGTGCATTTTAAGATAACGAAACGGAGTGCGCCGATGTTAGAAATGGACTGATAGATGGACCGACGCACAAGAACGCGTTAAACGGACAGGCAGATTTGAAACAAAAAAATCACAGCATATTCACGGGGTGAATGATGATGAGTGGGGCGAAGCTCCGGAAGGAATCATCGGTAAACCGTGAAACTCTTCCGTGGAATTCGCCCCACAATTAAATGTGAAACACTTGAGTAAATGTCATCAAACTATTATAACATCTCGCATCTTGCATCATTAACTACAAGTACCGCCATCTAGTTTTATAACATCCCGCGCATGCTACGAATCCTCACGGTTCAACTATGCACAATGCACAAGTGAAATCTCCCACCGGCACTTCATTGCAAGTCAAGATGCAGTGCCTATATATATATATATATATATATATATATATATATATATATATATATATATATATATATATGGGTTGCCGGTGAACGCTTCTCCAACGCGAGCAGTCGGTATTTCTCAATCAAGAAACTCGCTAGGAGACGCTGCCTGCGCCAACGTTGTCTCTCGCGGGCGAGCGGTGCCGGGAGCCACGCGCTCGCCCTCGGCGCGTGCGTGCCTCCCGGCAGGCACGCGCCGGTGGCTACCTACTACTAGGGACGCACGACCCACGCCTTAAGGAGCTTCGCCCCTAAAAGGTTGCGCGAAGAAACACATGCACAAGGAGGGTGCAGGGACAAGCGCAAACTCACACTGTTTTATTCATGGGCAGAGCCACTGAACAAATAGGAAAAGTTACACCAAGACACGTGTGCACGCTTCAAGAAAGAACACCATAATTACACATGCGCAGCCAGAAAGCCCCTCCCCTCTCTCTAGTATACAGGCTGATTGAAGCATCACTAACACAATCGGCTTCCTTCTGCGATATAAGAAAAGGTTTAAGGACCAACCATGCTTTCAAGTAGCACTTCTGCCGATAATCTTAATCTCATTCAATCGAGGAGAACACATGCAGGTATTACAATACTGAGCTAAATTAGTTCTTTCTTTCCTCTTTACATCTCGTAGATGCTCCCTCGCTCTATCATTAATGCAGCGTCCCGTTTGGTCTATGTAGGCGCTTCCGCAGCTAAGTGGAACTTCGTATACCACTCCGAGTGCGCATTTGCCGGAGGGCCTCTCATGCTTTTTGTCGCAGGGTGCTGCTTTCTTCCCAATAATACGGGAGCAAAGAACAGACAGCTTCCTTGGGGCCGGAAAAACAATCGGAACCCCATACTGCCCTGCGACCTTCTTGAGGGAGTGCGACACTTCGTGCACATAAGGGAGAACGTCGGGCCGCGTCAAACGCTGCGCGCTGTCGGATGCTGCAGCCTTCCTTGCCCCCTTAGGCTTTTGCAACAGGGTCTCAGCAACTGCACACACGATAGAGCGAAGGTACCCAGCCTCTGCAAGTCTGCCAATCTGCGCAGATAAGCTCTCAAGCATCTTGTGATCACCCGACTTTTTGAGAAAAGAAGCAAGGCACTTCGTCGCAATAGCACGTTTCTCCACTTTTGACTGGGCGGATTCGAACGGAAGCAAACCTTTCTTTTCACTGGGCTGATACTGCCAGCATACATGTCCCGCAGCGAGCGTGAAATTAATAACTATAAACTGCAGATGATTGTCAGCAGAAGTCTCATGCGTAAAGAATAATCCTCTACCATGCTCATTAAAAACATTTAAGATGTCATCTTCAATGTCATCTTAAATTTCATCTTAAATGTGACGCACGGAAGCTCGTGCGTCAAGTTAGTGTTGATGAACTAACAGAGAACAGATAATGAACTTTACTGAGATCGCGAGCAGCGACGTTTCGTCTTACACGTGAAACGCCGCCGTGGGTTGCGACGGGAAGGCCGTGCCTGGTCGCCGCATTGTGGACCCTCTGGACTGCCCGTATCTGAGCAGCCAGAGCGCCTCCTCCCATTCGTTTCCCGTGTTGAGACAGTCGTTGTTTTGTAAAGAAGAACACTAGAGCATATGTTCTAAAGTGCCGAAGAGATCGCCGCGATACGGATAATCAGGCTCCAATGGGTCCGCCTACCTGCTGATCTGGGCTATGATCTGATAGGCCGCTTAAAAAACACAAAATTTTAAAATAAATAACTGACGCGCCAAGTCAACGACATATACACGAGTTATTATTCGGGCTGCCATTCGATCGACATGGTAATTTACTTACTGCTGACGTAGAATTATATTTCATTTTAATCTTTACAACTGTGCTGCTACGCTGCTTCCTCACCACAAACAATGAATAGGTTTCCTTATTCCAGCTGGAAAACAAAATACTCGTTCATCAAACCACGGCACTGAGATTTCTTAATTTATTGGAGGCGCCTGGAGCGTCATCAGGAAAAGTAGTTACTTTTCTTTTGCGCGTGAGCACTGTTTAAAAACAACCTAAACGTGTCAATTGGCCATTGCCTTTCTGTGCGGATTGTTGCGGCTCGAAAACGAAGTGCTTAATTACCAAAAGCTATCATTCACGTTTTCTGGCGGCACTATCAGCGTCAGCGCAGAAAAAACGTTGCCGGTCGGTGTATGTATTATTCTAAACGCAGCAAACCAAAGGTTAAACCCCGATCATATGACAGCGTACTGGAGGAGGGCAAGTTTACACTTGCATTTTACATGCCACGCATAGATTTGTGGGTATGAAATGAATTCCAGCGTCATCGTTCAGTGCGCGTCAAGACGGTTGTGATCTTATTCACGCTTAAATATCAGCTCGTTCTAGGGGCACGTTAATGGCAGCTGTTTGGTTGAGGATAATGTGGAGCTCCTTATGGAGCGTGTCACAATAACGTAGTAGAATCTTCGCTTTGGCTCTACAAATCAGTAAAAGACTCGCTCTCACCAGAATGACTGTAACTAATGATGGTGAAAAGATACGCAGCAATTCGAGTGATAATATTCGGATAGGTATTAATTCCAGATATATCACAAGATACCCCATTTCCTCGGTTGACCTAATTTTTTTCTACAGCAGGCGGGCCTGCCCGATCCCAAACCGCCATCGAGAACAAATGCGGCAATGGAAGTTCGTGCACTAGCAGATGAAGACAGAAGATCTCAATGGAACACACCTAGTTTAATGCACACACGTCTACATGGACTGGACCCGTCTCTTCGAATTCGACCCCCGTCTCGACTATCTCGATGCGAGACAACAGTGCTTTACCGGCTCTGGTTAGGTGTAGCACTGCACACGATGATTCGCTTTCTGGATTCGCATGGATGACAGCTGTTTGCCGCCACTGCGGCAGCTAGGAGACGATTTACCATGTTTTGCGTCAGCTATCCTCGCTACAGCGCGCATAGGCTCTCGCTAGCGGTTACCCTGGCACACTTTGACAGCAGGCCGCTATCAGAGCAGACAACCTTCGAGTATCGGCCACAAATGTCATCGTACCGGAGGTCGGTCAAGGGTCCGTTGGCTTCCTTACGTGACAGTGGCCTATTGGAAAAACTAGGAGACTCGTGCTCTTCTTGGTTTTCTTCTTTGTTGTTTCTTTGTTCCTTTTCTTCCTAATTCATTCATTCACTCCGTCTTTCTCTTGATCTGCTGACCCGCATTGTCTACTGTCTCGAGGCCTTTTTAGCGAAGTGTGGCCCCGACGGCACACATTCCGCGTAAGGAGCTTCGCTGTACAACCCAGTTGTGCTGTAGGAAGTGTACAAAGAATCCAGAATGAGCTTCAAAGCCTTAGCTGACCGCATGGTTCTTCGTATGGTAGGGGCCTTGCGCTAAGCGCCGCCGCTTTTCGATAATGCGCGTGCTTTAGAAGCAGGCGCAACAACACGTCCATAATTTCGCGGTCTCAACTCGGGCTGAGCACATACTGCTTGCAGGTGCACATTGCGGCGTGAGCCGATGGTGCATTGTCGTTAAGGCGGCCCTACAATAGTTGTAGAACATCGGAAGAAAACTCCCCGATCAGTCGTGGAGGCTCAAGTGAACATGTAGCCGAATATTATTCCACTTAATGCAGGAAAGTGAGATTTCAAAGTACATTTCGAAGGCGCCTACTTTTTCGTTAAGCAAACCAAGGCGCAAGGCTAACGGGCTGTGATGTAACTGGAACTTTCACTGGCCGATAAACGTGTAACTTGCTATCAATGACATTGGCTTGCGCCGCGTCCCCCGCAGTGACTCTAGCCACACGGTTGTCGTCAATGCGGAACTGTCAATACGTTAAAAGAAAGAAAATAAGAGAAAATGTTACAGGTCATGGTGTCGGTATCACGTGCTAGATTGGCTCCTCGAAAATCCCCCCCCCCCTTCCCCCCGCGTAGCTCCCAGCACACTCGTCGTGATGAACGGCGAGTGAACGCGCTCCTACTGTATTATTGTCCTCACAGTTGACGCTATAACTCCCCTAATACCTGACAAATCTGAAAAAAAAATGCCGCACCACTTCATGAGACAATAAGCTCCTTAGCTGATGTCACTCGATGAATACTTGAAGGAGTATTCAAATAAATGGGTGTTCTTCCTTTGGTGAAGCCTCCGTCTACACTTCTTGAACTGCGAATGGGCCCCAGCATGGTAGAACACTTAACAATCAGAGATCCGTCTCGACTTTTAGCATGGCATACCACGAAGGTATTCAAGTCGGCAACCGGACGCACCGGAACCTCCACATTTTGATAGCGACGGCATAAATCGATACGCGAAATCCTTGATCACCGTATAATATATTCATCAGGCCATAACATTGCTTGTATTAGGACAGCTGCCGTTTTGGACTCGGCGGTGCACAGAAGCTTCTCAATGCCTGAGGCCACTTTTGATATATACATGTAGTACAAACAAACCAGGAACAAGATTCGCCCTGCCATAGACGCATTGCGGCAAGTTTCAGTCGAACTTCAGGGGACGTGCCGGCTCCAGTAGACGACACTTATTCTTCCCAGAAATGTGTCAGCGACAGAAGGAAGAAACACCACTAATTTATATACCTTTCATCAGTTATCAGCTACAAGCAGCAGTCTGCGAAATATCAAAGCCTGTTAGCTTATGTGAGTGAGAGTCATCATCCAGTAGAAGCGATGGCACCTCATAAATACTCGTTTTGTGTTACGCATGTGCGCTTCACACGAACGACCACTAAGTTTACTGAACGTTTCCTGTTCATAGATAGTGTTTTTGCCAAGCCATAGAGGTGGTTCGGGAACTCTTTTGAAGTACGTCATACTTCTTATCTCTGTGGCCTAAGCTTCTCTTATTTCATACTGGTCTTTCACAGATTAATTCTTGGACAATTATATGCCACAGATAGATTCAAGCAAATCTTTTTTTCCTATAGAGCGTTGCCAGAAGTAGGTTTAATTCCTTCTTCCAGATGCCTACCCAAAGATTATTGACTTGCACTTATTATGCAGTAGTGCAGGCGAAAATCCTCGGGAGCACTCTGATCTAGTCGACAAATAATTGCGCTAAATCACCGCATAATGGCTGCATATAAGATGCGAACTTATTTCGTAATGAAGCACAGCGGCAGCAGCTCTGTGCCAGTGTGTAGAGGAAGACGTTGACGATGTTGTGGCTTTGAGCTCTGCTGCTTCTAATGTAGCAGTTTGTTTCCCCGCTTAAGGCAGCGTGCTGTCTTGAATAAGGCTCCAGTTATATTTGGGGGAAGTGCTGGGTAGAACCTAACGGCGACCTGGAGCTCCACAGCCGAACGCTACCATCTGGCTCCGCAATGAACAATGACGCGAGCCCCTCGCAAGCTGCCCCTTTGCCAGCAGCCTCCATCCCCACATCTGCGATGTGCTGAGACGTGCTCTGTCAGCACGACCCACGACCCTCTAATAGCCATCGGTACTTAAGATCACCATGTCCCCCGCCACGGTGGTCTAGTGGTTATGGCACTCGACTACTGATCTGAAGGTCGCGGGATCAAATCCATTGGCCACGGCGGCTTCAGTTCGATGGAAGCGAAATGTTGAGGCTAGTGTAGTGTGCGATTTACGTGCACGTTAAAGAACGAAATTTCCGGTGACCTCCGCTACGGCGTTTCTCATAATCATAGTTGGTTTTAGAGTGTAAAACCGTAATAATCAATCAGCGATCGTGACGTGGAGAACTGGCTACTACGTATGAGCGCTAGAGCTTCCGATAAGTGGGATAACCACGCCAAGCTCGGTCACGTCATCTTCTATTTGACGCGTACGGCCTATGGTTTCACAACTACGAAGCTAATTTCGCCACGTGCTCGGTATGAGAAGACCCTCACTCCTTTCTTCGGCTGACCAAGTGTGGGCAAGCTTCGCGCAGAGCAGAGCCTGCGTAGGCGATCTTAACAAATTAGTGAGACGTCCGCGAGTTGCATTCAGGACGTGATCGAGTTATGTAGGCGGGAAAATGACGACGTGGCCGAAAGGGACAAGATAAGGCGCATACTGCAAGGTGACGCCTTTCATATGCTCCTGGTGAAAAATCCACAGAGTGTCGTCGAAGTAATTGAATTTTGCCACCAAAGTTGTGATAAGCTGCGGGAGCAGTCCGTCTCCACTTTTCGCTGGAGTACGCAAACGGCACACGTCTTAAAGTCGGAGGAAAGGAGCATTGGTTCTGACTATACCGCACTCATGAATTCGTAGGAAACTGCTCGCCAGCTTTCTCTTGCGGCCTCTGGCGTTGAGTCAACAACCTCCCCTGACCAGTCGCTGCGTCGCCCTGATGCAGACGCAAACAGCCGACGCTTCATGAACGCATGTTTCGACACAAGTGACGTACCCCGAAGCTCTTACACGGCCTCCTGGACATCTTTCACCAGCCCCATCTCGCACAGCCGCTAATTACTAAAGAAATCCACGTCCGGGTCGCCCGGTTCACGCACCGTTCTCGCCTCCCAGATAACCCAGCAGGGTTATCTCACCCAGGATCAGATAACCCTGCTTCGCTTGTCTTGCGCTACTAGCGCAAGCCGGGCTAATGTTTCAAAAAGGAATTTCTTTAAGTTCCCTTGTTATATGCTACCTTGCGCCATGATAATGCACTCATGTGCCTCTTGATATGACCGTACTAATGTGTATGCACATTGTGCGGAAACACCCATGCTAGGAAAGAATGCGTCACCTGTTGCGTGTCTTCCCTATGTCGCGTTTCATACAAATGGGTTGGTTATCAGCTGAAAGACTTTTATGATAAGCGCTGTTCGAAACAGACAGGTATTCATGAAGTGTCTAGGAGGCTGTACAGACTTGTTTCTGAATCTGTTCTTATAGTAATGTCCGTAGCGCGCTTGTGGGGCGGCCTTTAGCATGTTGTATTTGCTGTGTTTGTATAATAATGGCATTGTAAAACCACCGTGAAAGAAAAAAAAAAATCGAGAGTGGCTGAATTCGTGAAACAAAAAGAAAACAATGGCTGTATCTCTAAGGTGCTGGCCTTGCAACCTGGCGGTGGTTGGTTCAAATATGCAGCCGCAAGAAACATCTTTAAGCCTGGTATTTGGATGCAGCGCACTGGCTTCATGACTATGATGTTCATTTTTTATTTTCATGTGCGCGGAAAGATTACACGACTGGACAGGTACCTCAGCAGTGGGTCAATTGAAGCTTCGCCTGAATACGCGTTTAGAAGTTGTTCGGGTCATTCACAAGTTTTGGCCTTATCTGCCAGGTCTTTCAGTTAGCTTCCAGTAATTTTGAAAAAACCAAAAAGAGCTGAAGCAGCTCCGTCGACCTAAGTCGCGAAGACTAGTGAAACGGCGCAGCTCGCGGCATTATCTTGGTTATCGGTCTCTTAAGTAGTGGATAAAAGCGCATTTCCAATACTCGACAGGGCGTGCATTGCCGTGTGTCGTGTCCCGGACTTGCCTTCACATTCTTCACTTTCCTTATCTTCTTCGAGCTCTTTCTGTATGTTCAATATCACTGTTATGATATGACTGCCCTGCAGCACTATCGTTGTCTCTATCACTATATTGTGGCAGTGGGCGGATGACAGAGGGTGGAGGGCGTGCTGGGATCCGCTTTTTCCTTCAGCACAACCCGAGACTTCTTTCTATTTCGGTGGTTATAGGTCAGAGCCAACCATGTGGTGGGTCGAGGGCTAACGCACGTCGAGTTTTCGCTTCTGTGCAAGCCGAACGCACTTTTTCTTTCGTTACCCTTTTTAACAGTGAAGCTGTTCACCACGGCATAAAAACGGTTGTCCTTCCGTTGCCTAGCAACCCACGACGCCACAGCTGTGCACCACTTTGTCTGCCCTTGCCTCGCTACCGCGACAGCTGATGTGACGTAATGCGAAGCCACGCATGCGCCGAATCAGTAGTAGCGAGGAAGCCGTTGCCAATCCGCGCTCATTAACAGATCCCGATGCGCCTACCTACCGCAGCAGCTGCTGTGAAGTCAGCGAGAACGCGCATGCGCTGTGCCACAGCCCTGTAGGAACCGCGTTGAAGCTTCCGAAATAACTACGGCGTTGCTCTCCTTTCTATCATTCCTCTTCACTCGCCGCCACGGGCGCTGAGCCGTGGGAGAGACATGGGCTGTAGAAAAGAACGTTTCTCCCTTTAGCGAATCGATTGACGCTCCCAGAAATGACAGAGGATACAACAGCCATTCGAGTGGCCTTGAATTACGGCTGCGTCCGCAGCATCTTGGTTGCCCCTCCTCGCGTTCTGGCCCCACACTGGTGGTCAGTGGCTCAGGTACACGTGGCAGGCATTGAAGAGGGTGCTGGTAACTGAGCAGCGCAACCAGGTGGTAGACTTCCCCGTAATTTATACAACATTAAGGGGAGTGCTTATACGCAGAAAGCATCAATTATAGACCCAAAATACACCTTACCATCCCTCTACAATCCCATCCTGCACTTAAACATCTTTTGTGTCTGCTAATGACAATCGAAATCCGCTGTCACATGCTTCGACATCTAGCTCATTCAATCATGGGGTCCACGAATTTGACAAATATTCCCTATTACCATGATGTTTCTTGCCAAGGAAGTGTCAGAGCTGAGGGGAAAGACATTGTTGTTTTGTTGTTGTTTTGTGGGGTTTTACGTCCCAAAACCAGTTCTGATTATGAGAGACGCCGTAGTGGAGGTCTCCGGAAATTTCGACCACCTGGGGTTCTTTAACGTGCACTGACATCGCACAGCACACGGGCCTCAACATTTCGCCTCCATCGAGAGGGGAAAGACAGAAAGCGATGGTAGGGAGGAAACGACTATAGGGAGGATATTCTAAATTTTGCTTCGTAATAATGAAACGTGAACCTTAACAATTCTACGATAAATAAATAAGCGCCCGAGTGCATGGCGGGTACAGACGGATGTCTTCGACCCTGACCTTCGCTCTGCCCACTGCAGCATGATAGAAAACAAAGAACTGAAGAAAAAGAGAATCATGGAAAACCATCAGAGGAAGACAGGGTGCTATGTTTCAGCATATTTGGGGTTGGGAGGGACGGAGTTCTAGTTGTTTTAATCCTCTGCACGCTGCGCACGAAGGCGCACTGTTTGGACATCATCTGTGTAGGACTATGCTTCTGATCACTCCGATCTTGATAGGACATTAATTCTTCCCACCAGGCGCATACAAACTTATCGATCCTTTTATGTACTGCGAAGGACAAGCACCCCGCAGATTACCCATTCTGTGCAGCCGTGCTTCTCATCGTCCCACCGATCATGAAGGGAAAATGTAACCCTCGAACGTAGGTACAGCATATCCGCATAATTATGACGGTGATGGTCAGCGAACGTTCCGAACACGGCTGTCAAAAGTGCCACAAGTGCTTATACAGACGTTTCCAACATCTGTAGAGCCAACTGTGGCGCTAACTGAACGTCGCGCATTATCCTAAACATGATGCAAATTAACTTGCACATTCGCATAAGTTGTGAGATTCACGTCAGGTATACCCTATTGAAAATGCGCTGGTCGCCCATCACCATAATCCACCATAACCACCATTGGCATGGTGGATGTTGTGGTGGACATAGTGGTTACATGGTGGTTACATGGTGGGTGATATTTTGTGCTTCATTAAATGCACACCTAATTGGCTGAGCGCGCCCCATCCTCTTTTACACCTGCGCCCCGTTACGTCGCAGTTATGGCGACGCAAATAAAGCATGAAATCACAACAGCGAACGAACACTGAAGGTGCCTTCTCTTAGTCAGAGAAGGGTCCTACCCTCTACATTACTCTCGCTTTTCAGTGATTTTGTTTTGTCCACACAATAGTAAACAACTGTACGGAGGTGCATGAGAGGCCTGGACGGGCTCAGCCAAATAAATGTGCATTCAGCGAGGCACATAATATCAATCACCATGTAACCACCATGTCCACCATAAAAACCACCATTGAGTTGGTGGTTATGGTGGATTATGGTGATGGGTGGCAGGCGGATTTTCAATAGAGTAGTTACGTTATAAAATACGTTTGCGATGTAATTTGGGCAGGAACCAGTATTCAGCTTGCTAAGATATACACTTAGGATGAGAACCGTTAGTGGGAAAGGAAAAAATACAATTATGCAAATTAGATAGGTGAAAAAGTTTTCTCGCCGCAAAACATGAGGTGAAGCCAAAAGGGGCATGGCGCCCTGCTGTCTTCACTTCTTATTACAGGCAAGGGGTCGCGCTTTTTAATTATTACTAATTTTACCAAAACTTAAACTTGACAGTGCAAGCAGTCAGAAAGTTTATAAAAGGCTTTTCATTCGACTACACGTGACTCAACAAGCAGTGGCCGCCGTGCTCAGGTTTAGGAAAAGAAGAAGAAACAGGCTTTTTCCAGGTGGCAGACATCAGCCTACAGAAACAGAAAGAAAACAGCTGATATGATGCTACAAGGGATAACGACGACGCCCGTTTCAGAAGCTACCGGCGAGGTACAGTACAACCTTACATGCCCATTTTGCTTTAGACAGGGTTGCAAGGGACTTAATTCGGCTGAGGCACGCAGGCTATTCCGCAAGCGACTGATGCAAGTGCTCAAATAGCGACCGAGGGGTTACTAAGGGCAAGAAATGTTCACAGCGGCGACCCCACCGCGCCCACAGAAGCCACACAGTGGGTTCTGTTCACGTCTATGCCTCGTGTTTTTGCATTGGAAGCACAACCACAGCAAAGTAAATAGCTTTAAGGTTGTCATCACATGTGTTCTCACGCAAGGCTTCTGAGCCGCAATACGCTCAGAAGATTTGCGACCCCAGCTGCTGAACTGAGGAACGAGTCGCTGAATGACCGGTCAGTGATCAGCTGACCAACTAGCCAATGCGACGCTTTTGTGCCACAGCATCAGTCTGCAACCATAGCATTGTGACGAACTTGGCAGGTGTCATTTTAAAAGCCTGTAGTCACAAAAGGGAACTGTTGGGATTTGCTTGGCTTTCGTATAAAAAATACACACTAGTCCTGTCTTTAATTTATTTTTGTCTTGAATGTAAAATTGCTTAATCAATGTGGTTCGTGATGTCAGCGCTTCACTACAGTAATACTGAAATAATAATTGCACTCTTCGCCGTGATTGTGTGAAAGAAGTTTAGAGCATTGAACCACCGAGGTAGCTCGGTAGCTGACGCGTTGGACTGCTAAGGACGAAGACTTGGATCGGACCGCAGATTAGGTGAAATTCGTGACGCTTGAACGCCAAGGCCCCTAGTGTCGTGTGTACCTTAAAAGCCCAGCATTATGGCACATATGATGGCGTCGCCCGAATCAGTGGCTTCATGAAGTCGCTGTTATGGCTCGTGTAACCTTAGTCGGTATCATTATTATTAACCTTGAAACTTTAGCTCATTGTTCAAGATACTGAGTCCTCGGGAAATGGCCATCCAGAACCTCAGTACATGAACTGTTACCTTGCCAGACGCGCTTACATACCTCGAGGTGGGACTCGCGTATAAAGTTCGAACGCATTCGGGTGAGCACCACAATACCGTGCCTCGCAGCTTGTACTTACTTACCTGGGAAAAGAAAATGAGTAATCAGTCTGTTATGGAGCTAATAGCACTACTCTAGGACTGTGGGGCTTAACAATGGTGCTATAAAACGAGGTCAGTGCAGCGCAACAAGAGGTGAAATGAAACACGCCAGACGTCACGTTAAAGGGAATGACCACATGCAGCTGAAAGTACATATCACGCTTGCACGGTGGAAATAATTGTTACCCTATTTACTGGGGCCAGCAATCACGTTCTTTCCACGAAAGGAGCAAACCTCTGTATGATAGTCTTGTGTGTCTATCGCTATGCACAGAAATGTGGCTATTGCTACGCACGCCTTGCCACCTAAATTCAATAGCTTTACTCACAGCGCCATGTGGTCAAGACGAGGCATTTTTCAGCGTCCTGCAAGTCCGGAATCGAGACCTTAGCGGGGAGACTAGGCACTCTCCACTTGAGCAGCAGCCGCTCGAACAATACTTCGAAAATGTGTGACCAAGGGCGCTAATAAGGCAAAGATGTACAAAAGAAGAGAAATTTAGCTACAGACATCAGCAGCATTAACAATTCACTCTGAGCAGCACCCTTCTCATCGGTTTGCCTTTAATGGTTGTTACATGCACATATGTCCACTAAAATTTTTCTTCGTTATTTGATGGTACCGTTGCGCGGATGGAGCGGACAGTGCAAGATGGTCGTCTACATGCCGATAGCAACGGATGCATAATCCTTGTTTCTCTATGATTGGTCGTATATAGCATCTCTGCACCAATTATTCCTGTTAGTTATTTTTATTTATTTAGGCTATATTACAGGCCTCGCGGTTGGAATTGTGTATAGGGCTCATCGGAAAGGAGGAATACATGTATTGTAGGGAGCTCCGCTCCATGGCAGAACTACCTGACCTTTCCCATGGAACACTCCAAAGCACACGCAGCACAAAAGCGAAAGAGCTGCTAGTAAGAGTCGTTGGGGCTCTGTACCAAAATTACTACGTGATTATGACGCATGCCTTAGCGGGGCGCTTCAGAAATTTCCACGAGATAGGCTTGTATTACGTGCAGTAATAATGCACAGTAAATCGCCGTATTTTTCCCTCCAATGAAAGTCCCGTGGCAGCTGCCGGAATTTAGCCCGCTTAAGCCGGGTTAGTAGCTGAAAAGCAGTCACTTATCACTGCGGTATAGAGCGCAACGATTGAGTAGTAGTGTAATGTGTAAAGGAAGTATTGCGGCCATTTACTATGCACTACTTCCTCATCTGTACATAATCATCATCATCATCCTGCTGTGGTTGAGCTTCATCTTCGGTGCCTCGGCATCATCATTATCGTGTGTGGGCCTTGGCTGGTTCGCTGCTGAGTGTGCAGTCCTAATAAACGTCGTCGCTACCGAGACGTCATACTTGGTGGAGGTGCTGGGTGCTGGGTGGAGGTGCTGGGGTGCACAGTATTACTAAAACGAATGCAAGAATTTGCTGCAAACTACATCACATTACGCCGATAGCCTCGCATAACCACTTGTAATATATTATGCTGCCAATCCACATCAGCAATTGCGGTTTCTGTTGTCAACGTCACTGATGACTTTCGTACAGATGCCACGCGGACAGCCCACGATAACGGCGGCTTCGGCGAACTTCCGCCACCAATGTTCACACTGGCGTTCATAATGACTAAATGTGGATACTACAAGGGTTATTGGCATTCCGAAAAATTCTGGAGCTTATTATTGCAAAAAAGATTAGATTGCGGGAAAATTCCGTGCTAATAGATTACATTTGCGCTCAGAGTTAAGCGAAGCACGTTTACCTGCATCGAGTAGGCGTTTGCCATTGGTGAATATACTAAATGGTCGTTATTAAGGGTAGGCGACCCGGTTTCTTTGAAAGAGCTTGATTTTTGATATGGTTAACGGTTGCCGTTCCTTTCAGTGCACTGATCGGGAGACTAAGAGAAGAGTCATGGCTAAATGGTCCACCGATCCCACGTATTGTGCTAATATATGCCATGCCAAACAGTCGGCGAAGAAATTGACTTTGCTGAATTGCTTGGCATTCAGCCAGATGTTACGAGTAGGGTTAAGTCAAGTCATCGTGTAAATTATGCAGTTGTGTGGAGGACGTGGGGTTCGCAGGAACGTCGACAGCCCTGTGGCGACTAAAGCGTTGCTCATGGCAGGACGTAACGTCGGCACTCATATTAGTGAAGAGACGTTTTCTTTCGAAGAAATGTGCACGCTGTGGTGCTCGGATATGCATATCATAAACGTCGTTTGTTCAAGTATGCCCACGGGGTCGTGCAAAGCTAGAAAGCATCATGCTGGGTGATAGTACACAGCTACTTTTTCTTATATTGATACGAGACCGAAACACACACCACCACAGCAGACGTTAGACAAGTGCCATAATCAGATGCTTACGTGAAAGGTATACTCGCAATATGTAACACACTCTAAAAGAGCCCGTCGACTGTTGGTAGCGTGCTTGCTTCGAACCTTGGAGACCCGGGTTCGATTCCTACCCCCTAGAGCGCTCAAGTCGCTTGCACATCGCAGCGCCTTTGCCTGCGTCTGTGTTCTTGCTGTTTCCGCACTTCAGTCGCAATTTACGATGAATGGTGACACAATTTTTTGTTTCATCCACTGCCGTTCTCTTCTAATCAAATTTTTGACGTGTATATTGGTTGCACATTGTGACAAGTACCTGCACACCCAGGTGCGGGCCAGCGGGTAGAAGCCACATGTGATGCATTATAGTTAGTCGTGACGTGCACGACAAGTATATAAAGCTATCGATTTAGAAATTCTCTATTCATGTCTGTCATGAATTCACACCCTGTCCAACCTTCGATGGTTCTTAAGTTAATCAGGTGACAAGGAGAGAGCACCGAGACGAAGCTGGCTTGAGAGATAAATAGATCAAGCTGCTCAAGCTCTCTAATAAAATGCTTCGCATGAAAGGCAATTCGGGCTTTTCGGTCCGTGCATTTTCTTTCCGCGCGTGAGATGCGGCGGCGCATGTTTCGTATAAACAGAAAAATTATGGTATCCTGAGTTACAGAATCGGTTGGGTTTGGAGCACTTGTGACGCAGAGGGAGCACGGTGATTGACTGGCGACAGTGTTAGGATATGCGCTTTAGCGTGTACATTTTGTTACAATAATTGGGGATGTTAAAGCGTCCGCGACAGAAATTTTGCGAAACTATACACCAAGTATAAGGGCCTCAACGTGTGGTGTCCCTCTTCGTGAGTATGTTTTTAGAGAAAAGCTGCAAGGTGTAGATGCAGCATTAACTACCTATTCCTGCTCTTTTCGCTGTTGCCAACACAGGTACTTCTCGGCCCTCAACAGTCAGAAGTGTACTTGTTGAAGTCGACTGGAGACATTGAGGAGAACTCTGAAACTTGGGACAACTGGAGCAATACGAAATGGTTTTCCGTAGCTTTCTGCGCACTCGGTGTAGTGCCAGGGATTTTGACCGCTGCAGTCCTGACCATCTATTTTCTGTCCGTTGACGTGGCATCCGAGACCACCATTAAGGTAAGAGCTGTGTTCCAGGCAAACGTTCGTAGGGCAGGGCAGAAGCAACGCGCGGGTCTACAGAGCAAAAATTGGCACCTATGTGAAGTAAAGCATCAAATAAGCGCTACGCACCTGTTTCCGTATTTTTTTACCGAAATTCTATCGTACTCATTCATGCATCTGAGAAGAGCCAGACGCCCGCCCTACGTAAACTCACGCGACCGTGGCAATCGCAATCCCCATAGGTGTCGCGCTCTCTGCGGATGCCAGGGGAACGCCAAGGTTAGGAGATGACAAACCAGCCGCCACTTTATTCTTCAATAGTTCCAGCCTAGGCCAAGAACAGCGTGCACTACATAACGACAAGAAAGAAGACAGGGCCACACACATGCACTTAGTGTCGACCTGTCTTATACCTCTATGGTGCGCGCTGTTCATGCACTAGCTCGTATATCATATTCAAAAATATCGTATTCAAAAGTCAGCCTGATTAACAAAGCGTTGGAAAGAAACGCTGAGAATTTGCATGTTTCCTGCATCAGTGAACAAACTGGGCCGTACGTCACAATACAAATCTCCTCCTTTGTTGCGATAGTTGACCTTTTCGTGAAAATACGCGCGGAAGCACCCATGACAAGCCCCTCCCGTGATATGACCGCCTACAGCCTACACATTTCAGGTCGACGAGGTTTTCTGTAGTCACGTAGGTGATTGAAGCGTCGTTGTCTGAAACTTTTGTTGAATTTCGCGCTGTTTCGGTCGCGCGTATCATTCGGCGGTGTTATTTGCAGTGCGCGGAATCCATAAAGGTGCGTGGCGCTTTGTGTGATCTCGTGGTATCTGCGCGCTTTTATAATTGAAGAGTACAAGAGGATTCGTAATAAATAGGTGACACTTTCATATAAGATGCTTTACCGTTTGTCGTAAAGCGCTAATTCATGTATATATCCACAATGATACATTCGCTTCACAGGCGGCGTTGAGTGGGAGCGGCCAGAGTGCGCTGGAAAGTGGCGGGTACTCGATGTCTGTTCTTGGGGCAGCGCCAGCAACTTAGAATGCACTGTTTCTTCATTTTGAACATTCTTAACAGATGGCAGCACATCGCGAACTTTCTTCCTTGGCCTTTTTGACGTCAGGTGGGGATACGCGTCCGTAGCTTTGAAAAAAAAAAAAAAGAAACTCGTCAGAAATGTTATGGCTAGATGCCACGCCGTAGAGGTAGTTGGATATCAAAAGCGTAAACTGCACATAGAACGATTACCCATTGCGATGTCTCTTGTATTTCACATGTACATTAACGGCCTTGGACTTTCTTAGCGCCACTGCTTCGTACACCTACAAAGATTGAACCAGAGAAAAGTTGAGTGCACTTGATCACAACATTTACCCTGGAAAAGAAACGCACCAGCATATTGAGGGAGCTTTGCTTCTTATGTCTATTCGTGGCACTTCACGTGCACATCAGATCGTCCTAGAATCACAATCGATCACACGCGGAGCAAGTAAAGAGAAATTCTGCGTCTAGAAATTTCTTATGAAACTAAGAATCTGCCCTCTTCAAACCGTTGGCAGCGTTGTACATTCGCCGCTTACGCTAAGTGTCCTGGACAAAATGTTCACACGTGGCTCGAGCACGACGCCGTTGTGCACATTGACGTCCATGTTCTCGGCGCTGCTCCTCGCGCGGGCGTTGCTCTTAAACAGTCGTCACTATACGTGACCTTGTCATAGCCCCGACACAACAGAAATGCCATGGCTTACTAGGCGGGATATTTTCTATGTAAGAAACTGAGTGACGTCACGTCCGGTGTTATTAGCCGTGCTGTGGCAAACCTGCGCTTCAGTTTATATTTTATGTGGGTATTGACCTCACGCAGCTTGTTATACGCGCCTTATTATCCATCACGCGGATTTGATGCTTGTTTTGTGGTTTCCTTTACTGCAAGGAATTCTGAGGTGTCTGTCTCATTTCAAAGGCGATATGCCCTTTTGGCTTCAAGTTTAGGCTGTCTAAGGGACAGATGGCACTATGTGACAATAACAAATGCGTGCACGCATTGTGTTCAAAATATCGCGACGTTCCTCTTTCGCAACTTATTTATCCTACTGTAATTGCAACAGCCCAGCAAAGCGAATGATGTCAGAGCAAGAAATAGCTGAAGCGTTATTGAACGATGACGCATAGGTGATTATGCCAGGGTGACAGCTGTCTATCTATCATTCCGAGTGTGCCAAGCGGGCCAACATAAGGAAAAGCAGCTGAAATAAACTGGGCTCCCACTTAGCCTATTCGATGCGAATTCATGGAAAGGGTCGCTTGCTTAGAAATGTCGTCGTGGCTTTTTAATGTGGAGGTAGGTTTCTGTTGCATGCAAAAAAAAAAACAAAACAAAAACAAAAAAGGACCGTCTGAAAAGTCAGGTATTGCTGGTTGTGTAAACAAGTAAAAGCATACCGAAATAGCATATGCTGTCATGGTGCCGCTTTCCCGGAAGAACTTTGTCAGTTAGTCTAGCTTTGGCATGGTTAGAGAATATGATTTTGATAAATCATAAAGGTGGCGCAGCGGCTAAATATAGAAGAGGAAGGAGAGAAAGAGCCCCAACGGTAGAAAAGCGCAACATCCTTCATTCAAAGCAATGAGCCAAGTAGTGAAATACAGGACTTTGACGATGCTGATGCTGAAGAATACTGTTTCGTACTAAGACGTACACAGCGTAATTAACAGAGCTTATGTCGATATTGATGCGCCTGATGTCTAAGAAGCCATGCACACGGACGGCACGTTCAGATTCGTATAGCTACTTCACCGAAACTTGTTTTCAGTTTCTCTTTTTAAAACCATATTAATTTGTCGGCGATCTCATGTGTGCTTGCTTGTCGAACACACCTCACGTTCTATGCTAATTAAAGTGTTGCTTGGCTAAGCCAGACCATAAAGCCTTTAGCAAATACTTGTCTCATAATTTACGCCCACATTTAGGAAAAAAGGGATGCCCTCTTATAAATGAGAACAATAAAAAAATGCTATTTTCTAACACCACAGCACGGTTCGATTGCATTCAGAACCACGCATCGAAGGGCGTGTTTTCCTGACTTTTCCTAGTGAAAAGAAATATACCAGTCGGGAATTCAGGACCTGAAATTTCTGGCGAAAAGATAGCAACGAGCACAATATCTGCTTGAATGCACTTGGCCATAATGACAAAGAAAACGGGCGTGTCAGGCGCTGACCAGCGTGTGATGTTATTGATAGTAAGGTTCCGGCTGTCCTTATTGTTGCCCTTTAAGGTCTGTTGAATCTACCGTTATTTTTATGTCTGACCGTTTGTATTCGGATATCTACACTGCAGTTGAAAACTGTAAAACAGAATGAAAGCCGTGTTAGTCGCGTATATTCGTGATCTGGACAATGCATAAAAGGCAAAAATAAGTACAATGGAATGACAACAACTAGAGCTGGCTTCCGAATAATGCATATTACATAGGCACGAAAAACCTTGTGCCTTGTGTGAAGGTACATATTCTATCATGCTTCCGTGTGCAGCTTTCGTGTGCAGCGAAAAGCCTGTACGCGAAAGTTCAGGCATTCTGAGCAAGACGACTAAATCGAGTATTCTCTTTTTTCAAATATTCCTCTAATCGCGAGCATTCGAAATGTTTGGGTACCTGTTCTCTTAATGTAAAACGAATATTTAATGTATATGAATTGGCGAAAATCAGAAACGTTAAACGCATTTCGCGCTAAGAGCCACTCCGTGCCTTTTCATGTTACTTTTTGTCTATGTTTCTAAACTGTTAGGGCAAGAAAGAAAATTTACTCACTGCCTTGTGGTCACATTTGGTTGCATCAAAGAGCTTGCATACGACCGGTAACTTTCTACAAAATCATAATTTCGGTACAAGGCTGACGGCCTTACCAACTTCCTTTCTTCAACAGAAAGGGCAAGAGCCAGGTTCTCCAGGCGGTGGTATAGTTGTACCCACGATTGACGAGCCAGTAATCCCACCGATGTCACTGCCAACCGACCGTATGGGCCGAAAGCCAAAGCCCACAGTCCAAAAGTCCACTGCCACGAGCCCTACGTCACTTTCGCGAACCACTCCTAAGACTTCGCCTGCAACACGACCAGTAGAGGAGGCTACTACGACATCTGTAGCGGCGACTACAACGCCGTCTGCAGCGGTGACCACATCGCCTATACCGCTGAGCCTTCCACCACCTAGCGAAGGCGACGACAGCGTGTGCAAGACTAGGCAATGCCACTTCATGGCTCAGTGGCTTCTTCAGAAACTGGACCCAGCAGCAGACCCTTGTCAAGATTTCTACCGCTTTGTATGCGGCACGTACAAAGGGCCGCAAGCCAACGTATTTATCGGGGTACGTCACGAGTCTTTCCCCGTATCACTGCACTGTCTAGAGCTGTCAGTCCTATCAAATTTACTTATGATGTCGCAATGTCCCAAAAGGGAAGAAAGCGCCCAAATGGTCACTAATATCAAACCTTACATTACATTTTACTGCTAAGGCCTTCTTCGAGAACCATATTCTTCTCGATTTCACCATCATTGTAAGATTAAATAATAATACCCACTTTATTTCTGAACATTGAGCCAAAACCTGATCTCTCGAAGCACAGCGTTCGAAGGTGGATTCAATGTCTACATCTTTTGAACGTTTGGCCAACACTCACCGCATGATGTCTTAGGAACGGGCCCTATACAATTACTTTTAAACCAGTCAATAATTATGCGCACCTCAGCCGACGCTAGCAAATATTATGACGTCACGAGTAGTCGGTAGGAGAACTCACAAGATGGCGTTGCTAAATGCATTTTCTTTGGACGCTTCCGAGCTCTTACCCATCGTATTTTACGAGGAGGAGCTGTATTTTTGCTACTTCAAAACTGTCGTATTGCAAGAAAAAAAGGATTTGCCTTGTTAGCGTGCCTTAAGCAACCCGTGGCATTCGAACCAGTGGAGGTAATGTGTTATCTACAGCCACTGAGGCTGCTTGTTCAGGAAATGCTTTATATGATACATTATGAAGGTAGAAGATGTTTACAGAGCTATTTATTGAAGAAACGGACCATTTCTCGAGCTTGTCAGAAACTATAGCGCTGTGTTAAAAGTATTGACAGTGCAGTTATGGTAATTTAGTGACTATTCACCACGTAAGCGCTGTCCTTATAAATGGGATTTCCTGTGCAGCAAAGCGATAGTGTTTGCGGACCAAGTGATCTCCTCCCTGCTGCTCCACAGCGTCGGTTGGTAATGATGCCATCAGACACTGGCGAAGCAAGACTGCGCGTGGGGCTGTCGTTTCACCGGATTTTCTATAGCCTTGAACCATGAATAGTAACGCTTTCAGAACAGTCACCCTTTCTAAAAAAAAACATCAAAATATTAACTTGTGCCACTTGTCCCTTGCTTTGTTGAAAGCAGCGCACCTCTGAATTTTATATTGGTGATATCTTTATCTCCCTTCCAATTCACAGCCGACAGGACTTGTGAATACAATATGATTTGTCAATGTTGGAGTACATCTGTCTAGCAAGGGCAGACGATTTATGCAGTCCACAACATAACTCGTGAGCGACAGAGTGGATCCGTCAGTGCGCCCCGGGTATGCAATACCGTGTTGAGAGTTGGGCCTATGCTTTAGTCCCTAATTAGTTCCTATGTAATTGTCATCGCGATGCAGTGTGCTGTGTGTCTTGTAGTGTTTGAGTTCATTTTTTACACGGCTATTTCTTGCTTGTGTGGCACACTTGTAAACGCACTGCCGCTAATCCATTGCGTCCTGAGCTTTCCCCTACGTGTTCCGATATCTATTAGAGTGGGAGCGCGTAACTGTATTTTACCTCTAGTGTTCCTTCGGGAGTGGTGTTTCCAATTGATCTGCTTGACGAATGTGTAAAGATAGAAAAAACCAGTGAAACGTGCGCATACTTACCCTTGCTGAAAGATACTGATATTGTGGAATTATCGCGTTCAATAAGATGAAATTGCCAGCAATACGGACGGTTATTAGTTGAAGCTCTACATCTTGAAGACCACAAAACAGGACTGTGTGCCCGCAGGGCTTGTCCCTGTCCAATTTTTTTGTTTGTCCTAGTTTCAGCATCCTTGAAGCTTTAGTGCATGCCATAGACGAGAACTCGCATTGCGATGATATTATTTGTTAGAGGACATTTAGCCAACCCTAGAGCATGACGTGTAATCAGAGGAAGCAAGCGACTGGTGGCTAGAATCACTGAAGCAAAAGATAAACTTTGGGGAGTTGACCACAATTTTTTAGGCACGTAGAACCCCAGGAGTTACTAAATAATCTACGGCTGACTCAAACACGCATATTTGCGAAGGAAGCCACACCACGTGGACGCGAGTCGTGTACAAGTGCAACCACTTTGGCTGCGTAACAGGTGATGGCTAGTGCAGCCCGTCAGCAGCCATGAAAGAAAAGTCTGATCGGATGCTAT
This sequence comes from Hyalomma asiaticum, assembly GCA_013339685.2. NCBI lineage: Eukaryota > Metazoa > Arthropoda > Arachnida > Ixodida > Ixodidae > Hyalomma > Hyalomma asiaticum. The sequence continues at coordinate 86,138,690 of CM023484.1, forward strand.
CGTGACTGCCACACTGAAAACGCAGTCGACACCCGTAAGCACAATCCAGAAAACTCCCCGTTTTAGTAGCGCTTCTTATGGCGGAAATGGCAGGGATATCGTGGGTGAAGTTGTGTTGGTCCTTAAATTCACATTTATTTCGTGTTGACCCGCCCAGCACTCTGATACTCGTGCGTCCAGTTGAATACTGTTAAACGAAAATGGAGGGGCTGCACACAATCACATTAGACGCATATGGTACGTGTACACACTGAACCAGTGCCTTGAGTAGAAGAAGAAGAGTGGTTCAAATGAGAGGAAATAGGCGCATGTTTCTGCATTCCGTAAAGGTAGCACGGCTCAGCGCCATGCCTTGAGTGTTCAGCTGTTCCTTTCCATTGCTGCTCTTTCTCCGTCTCTATTAAGGGCGTTCAACTAGACGCGGATGCGTGGGAGAGCGGGGCGGGTTTGCAGTAAATTGAGCCACTCGCTTAGTCACAATACACAGTCGGATATAATTAACGTTGATAAAACAATGGCGATCGGAAGTAGGGATAGTAAAGGCTCGCGCCCGACGTTGTCCCCTTCGTCTTCCTTGTAGCAATGTTATAACTAAAAGGGAAGGGGTCAAGGGCTCGTTCTTTATTTGTTAGAAACAACTTAATGAGCAAACAGACAATGAAGCCTAGGAGTCGTCTTTGTCTTTCTTCTTCCAAAGCAGTAGACACGAGTGTGAGTTAATTGAGGCTACGGTTCAATCCCCAGTGCGCAGCTTGAGGCACACGAGATCACCCGCTATGGCTCCACCATGACGAACCCAAGACCCATGATTAGGATTGTTGTTTTGTTGGATTATCATGATGACCGAAAACGGAATTTTCAATAGGGTGTCCATTCCCTCTGATACACGATCCTCGGTAACAAAACGTTTACATGATACACGGAAAACAAATGCTGTCTTATGCATGATCACGCTGGTTTCATGCTTCGCCGTAGATTAGTGCGGCGCTATACGACGACCCAGTGTATCATATCATTACTGCAGCATTGTTGTTAAGCGATCACAATTATCAGTGCAATACATTATTACCGTTTTAAGTTGATTATGTACTCGCGCATATTTTAACTGCAGGAATTTCCAGCCTAAGTGCATGAAATACGACCTCGAGACAACTTCGTTAGTGTGCTTCACTTAACCTTTCAGACCATCAATGCCACGAAGAGCATGATCATAGGAGCAGCGTACGCCGCCAACGTTGTATCAACTGGTCAGAGTGCATGGCACAAAGCTGCTGGCATGTTCCAGGCCTGTGTTTCTCTCGGGCAGTCAAACCGCAGTCAAGTAGGTGTTAAAGCATTTCTCGGAGATATCCATAAGTATTTCATGAGATGTATAGTTGCTGTAAACAGTCTGTCTAACAGGTTCCGGTTCAGGTTCAATGCGCACAATTTCACTCCGGTTCGGTTACGCTTTTGAGAAATACGGACTTTCCAATTTGCGGCGCTGAACCGGCTCACGAACGGGTGAGACACAGTAAACTGCATATTTGTTTTGAACAGTGCTCTTTTTTGCCTGTTTCAGTCACTCCAGCAACACTCTTCAAGTGGCGGCATTCGGAAGTGCACCTGGACTGAGATTCACACACACAAGAAGAAAACATGTCGCAGTGGAGTTGCTTGCCATAAAAGATTCCAGGCAATACAAACGCCACAAATTTAAGGCAGCTGGGAAATAGCAAGGGCCACTTACGTTGTTAAAGCTTTTAAGATACGGTCCTACAGCACTTGCAATTTTTATTCTCCATTTATTATTATTTTTGTTTCCCATTTTATGTTGCACTGCAAGCATGGCGCATGCGCAAGCTTTGTCAAGAGGTGTAAGGACCTGCTGGCATGTCGCCGATATGTCAAAAACGGCTGGCGATGTTCTAGCATAAATGAGCGAAAATTACAAATATAGCTGGAGCAGGCACACTCAGAAACATAGCCACATATAGTACGAGCACTGCATTACGTGGGAAACCTTTGCAGACCTCCAACACACCCAACGCACGTCAAGACATCTCGCTTGTCTTTCTTTCCACTGCTACTTATACACAATTGGTGTAAAACACTGGGAATTTATATGGATGTTCGAAGGGTTGAATTATCTAGCCGTGTCAGATAATAGTGTTAGAAAATAACGATCGTTCAATATCAAGTAACACAAACTCAAATTAAGTGTTTGTAGCGGGCTGGAAACAGAACAACCATCCTACATAGTTTCATATACGTGCAACACGTGCGACACTACAGACTTGCGTCAGGTGCAGAATCACGTTGAAATTAGTAGTAGTTATGCGTGTAAATGTATCTGTTATGTATAGTACAGGGCTCCTGATTAGCCTGCAACTTTGTGAGCGATTCTACCCGAATACAAAGATAGAGCCGTAAAGTAATTATGTTCGTCTAGCGTGAAAGAGATGAGTGGTTGAAGTAAAATGAGACGTGCTTGCTCAGAAGTTTCATAAAGGCTCCCCTGAAGTATCGCGGAGCTATACAGCAAGGTCAACACAGATATCAGATTGCACTTACGGCTTGCTCAATAGCACATTTACATTCATGGCTTACGAATGCGAGTCATTCATCGTTTGCGAGTCATCGCTAATTTTTCGAAGTATATTTGTTCAAGTTTATTAGAAAATGATTTCTTTAGGTTTCGTGTTCCAATTTAGGTTTTCGTGTTCCACTCCAGGCCGCCGAAATGCTTTCCGACGCGAAACGATGAATAGTTTTTATTCGCTTAAGGAAAGAACACTGTTTTCCTTTACCGCTTAGGCAGCCTTCAGTACAAGCCGTAGTGAAGGCGCCGGAAGATTAGAGTCTTGATTATATGGTGTTCTTTAGAGTGCACTGACGTTGGATAGAGCACACTGTTTTTAGCATTTCCCTTTTATCGAAAGTCGCCTGCGCATCGAAGTCCGCGTTCAACCACCACTAGATCACCGCATCCGGAAGAGAAGGTACGATCTTACGAAGAAAATGAGTCAAACAAGTAAAAGAATAGAGGCCGAGAGAGAGAAAGGCCGGTTTCAATAGCAGCGACGAGGCGCTGCTGGCAGAACGCGGAACTGTAGGTATCTGAGCCGCTTTGTTACAAAGAGAAAACCATTTCTTTTTTGTTCAGGTTTGGTTCGGGTTCAAGCACGTTTTTAGAATATGGATTCGAGTTGGAGCTAAATTCCGGCCGAAATTCCCTTTCTAGCACGGTTTTCGGTTGTGGTTCGATTTCGTTTCGAAAACGTTGTTGGAAGTAGACAGTTTTGAAAGCGACATTATTATGCATTTGATATTGCCGTTTCTTAAGATATTTATTCTGTTTATTGTGTTTTGCCTGTTCTTTCTTTGTGTTCCCACACGTAGAATCAAATGAACGAAGTTGGATTGTATTAGTACGTTGTGCTAGGATTTCGAACATTGATGAGAAACATTTCTCGCGCATACAAACACTTCGCGCTATTTGGGTGCCTAATTCGCTTCTCTGGTGACCACGGGTAATACTGGTGTCACATGGGCGCTGCGAGGCATTCTAACCGACTGGTCCATCGACTCAAAGTCATGTTTGAGCTGCTACACCGGTGGTTTCGATGGCCGTCGAGTCGATAGTTTACGGAGCTCGATAGAGAATCGACTCGACGGCCATCGAAGCCGCCCGTATAGCAGCTCAAACATGTCTTTTGAGTCGATTGACCGTCGGTTCTAAGGCCTTCGAAGCGCCCGTGTGACACCAGTATAAGACAGTTCAGTGAACCTATATCCCTTCATGACAGACAAAAAAAAAAGTAACAAACCCTTTCTCAAGAGATCCAAGTACGAGTAGCCCTTACGTTTCGTGATGAACACGAGTTTGTTTTTAATAAGGAGTTGTGCTTCTCGCAGACAAGAGACCTTGTGGAATGGATGGTTTCGATAGACCTGGACCTGAGGAACCTGACAGCACTAGAGACCGTCGACCCGAAAGACATGATAGTGCGTTGCTCTCTGGATTTTGGAGTACACGCAATTATTGCCATCACATTGCTTGATCAGGTTTTCCTCAGAGGAAAAAGGGGAATTCTGGTAAGTCATATCGACTCTTACTCTGATGCTTCTGTTTTCACAAGGCCTATGTGGGCACTTTCATCCGGAATGTCTGTGGCAGTCTAAGCGGAACCATAATGCACCTTGGCAGTCGTTAATAACGGAGAGTGGACGTCAGACCCCTAAGGATGCCAGTGATGGAATTCATGCAAAATGGTAACCAAGTGAGGCAGAGATAATAGACAAAATCGTTAGGATGTCCGGTTTGCTAGAATACGCTTGCGGCGCAGGAGGTAGTGCGGCAAATGATAAGCGAAATGAGACAATCGCTTTGCAAGAGTGCGTTCCACGATAACAGCTGTTCTCAGCGCAAAATAAGACACCTCCTAGTGCTACAATCCGCGGCGTAAGGTTATTGCTCGTTGAGACGGGAAAGCTGTAGGTGCCTTTATCGCGTAAAGCACGCTATGGCTTGACCGTGTTTTAGATTTTGTTAGCGACCGTGTGGGAGGCTGTCTGTGTTGTAGTGCGCTATTTTTTTAAATTTCCGTTGAGAATACAGGGGGCCACCGCGCTTCGCTTTTCTTTGTGTTTCGCTAGCTGTTTATTTCTTCTTACTAGCATGTACGTACTTCTCTTTCGCGATGCCTTCGCAAATACATGCTCCCACACATGACAGGTTGATGTCACGTCTTGCGCCAACCTAGATGCTTATTGCTAGTGCTAGAATAAGCTATCTGTAGCCTTCTTCTGAATTTGATAGACGTCTGCCGTCAGTAAGCGCACGTACATGACCGTTTCTCTACTGGCCCTTCTTCCACGACAGGATCTCTGGCGCTATGCTGCAAAGAAACATTGAGACTGCTCAGATAGGGATAGATAAACTTCAATTGGCAGAGGTGGTGTGAACACTATATCGTTTACCCGCTCATTTACGGCAAAGAGATATTGAGAACTTGCGATCTAATAGCCGAGGAGAAAATCCTCGCCTCTAGTTTACCTAGCATAGCCTGGACTGGGGCGTCGGGTCACCGTGTCTATAAGTCTGCAAAGTTGCAAAGAAGGTTACTGAATGAAGGTAACCAGTGAATGAAGGTTACCAGTGCGGAGATGACGCAACGAAAGAGAGGCGCTAAATGCAAACGTCGGCTGTCAACCGGAAGCAGGCACTGATGGTGTAAACAAAGGAGACGCGGAATTTCAGTGTTTAGATGGACAGATGAAATTTAGGAGCATCCCCGTTACACGGGTCGGTCATGAGCCACTAAACTCAATATTTGGATTTCCGGAATACATCACCGAACTGAATCAAGGTTTTGTTAAGAATAACGTCGAAGTATCACATTGCGCGCTTTAACACATAGTAATATTAGTTTTCATCCGACTTTGGCTCGTTTTTATATCACTACTTTTCTGCCGCCAACCCTAGAGTACGCGATTCTCAACTCTATAAATAAGCCTATTTATCTTTCTTTCCTAAATTCTTGAGCCATCGAATACGCTAACGCCCGAACCTACGCTCTAGCGATTAATTGCGCATTCACTTAAACAACGTTGAGCTGTTTCTGTAGCTTTCCCACTGCAAATACGTTCGTATTCGCTGCCACTGAGTCTCGCTTTCCAACCACTGCCTTTAAAGGGAAAATCCGGTGATTTTTCAGTGTTCAGGGATCTCAATGAAATTGTCAGTATATGTTCTCATCGGTACTGTAATAATATATGATATTCTGGGCAAGTACTAGTTAGTTCATTTTCCTGCAAATTAGTTTAAAAAATTTTGGCGGATTCTCATGCAGATTATCCTGTGTGTTTTGAAGTCATTACCCACAACGCTGCCTATCCGAGATAGCGTTCGGTCAGGAGCGAAACAGTGACACTTCAGCGCTGAAATCGTCGCTGTCAGGTTCACAAAAGCTGACATAACTCAATACATGTTCGGATGACGTCCCCGCTTTCACTTTTTTTCTGGCACGAACTCCATATTTAAGGTGGCGGCGAGGTTGTGACTTCATCACGTATAGACGGCACGAAGCACGTACTTGTTTCGGTTTCAGTTTCAACACGTCGGCCGTTCGGTTGTTTAAAATTATTGGCAAGTTTATAGCCATACTGAACCACCGTGGCTACTACCGGATCACCAGTAGCACTGGAAAATAGCGACATCCGAATATGGTGGTAAGAACAGCCCGAGTTCCCCTTTAAGAAAATAAACCCGACGTCATTACAGACAATACATCGATTCCACTTAAATACGCTTAAATAATCACAAAATTCTCCCTTGCTTATTTTTCGTTTCTCTTTCGGTAGTTATTCAGAGCTCTTTCTTTTTCCATATCAAGTAGCCAATGAATCGTGCCCGCCTTTCTACCTTGGACTTGATGCTCCTGTGGCATATGTGGCTCGTACGATTCGTTCTGTTTCTCCACTGCAATCAACATTCTTCCTGCATAAACACCTCAATATTTTCGTCGCCCATCTATTGTCTTTCTTGCTGATTATGCTCTCTTCGAACCTAATTTCGCACGTCGCGTCGACGCATGCCCAGCCACATCAATCTATGCAGCGTCCACTTTGGTGCCCCGTGAGTGCCCAATCCCTGGCGACCCGCACTCCTTTGATTCACATCCGGTCCAGATTCCATCTCTGATTTCGTGCAAACTGAATTCGCAGTGTATATCCGGAAAGATGTTCCATGAACCTCGAACTACTTACTAATTATCGCGCCTGCAGCATTCTGTGCTTTATCGTGGCACCATTCCACTACCCCTTTGCTGTGATTGGTAATCCCAGCAATACAGGGTGCTCCCATTCTCAAATACTCGCCATTTCCCAGCCTCGTATCGAGAGTTTGCTCATTGCTTTCATTGTTGGTGCATGATAACGCCACTTGTCAGTCAGGCGCAGCTACAGGCCTTTGGTAGAGATGCCTCCTCAGGCAATACATTTCTTCGTTATGCAAGTTGATCAGGGGTCTCTTGCAATGGGAAAGTAACGTTCATGAAACCCATGGATTCGACCTCGTGCTGTCAATCGCTAGCTTCCTGGTTATTTCAATGGGAAAGCGAGATCCCCGGACAGCCTCTGACCCCTGGTTCGAACACAGGGACCAGGACCAATGGTTCGGAAAATAAGAGGCTTTCATTTCTGAGAAATCCGTAGGGATCTCCTTGTGGCCTTGTGCTACATGAACGGGTGGGTGCTAATTTTCCCTTTCATAAACTGAAGTGGAGTAGAACAGCGATGCATGCCGCAAATTATTATGAACCACAGATCAGTTATAGTGAGAAAACTTAAATCGGAGATGAGGTAGTGTTTGCTAACGTCAATTAAGGAGATTTGTTGAAGCTAGTTTCACAAGTCTCGTGTTAGCATGTGGGTGTTAAGATAGATGCGTATAAAACCGGTAGCCGACTCCATCTTCGCGTGCGTCCAGCGTTCGGTGTCGAACGTCGGTAAGAAAGGAGCAGATAACCACATCATAAACACAAGATAAACACAGGCGTCTCACTGCTCCGCATTTCGTGCAGCTTTAAGGTTGAGTGGAACAGCACTTGAATGTTCATACCAGAAACAGCTGAACAATCGTATGTGTAGTATAAGTACGTCGCATTTTGGACTGCACAGGTAAATGCACAGGTAAATGCAGCACAGCATTGTGCTATAATCGTGATAAATGAAAATCAGCTCTGAAATAAAAGCGAGAGTCGGCTCTCTCCATTGCGGCATGTTGCGCAGCGCGCATCGGAGCGTCATTGCGGTTTAGTGCTTGGCGTCTTTTGTTCCCGCTGCTTTGAAAATCTTGTGCTGGGGCGTTAGATCTGTGCGTGAAAAACGCATAAATGTGATGCGAGGAGCGCACTTCATGCAAAGGTGTTTAGTCGTGTATGGTCGCATAAGTAACTGGCTCTTGAGGTAGACAGACTATGTCATAGATGCACTAAATCGAAAGGCACCAGCCTGCACACATAACTAGCGCCGACACCACGTCTCTAGTGCTGCGTGAGCTAAAGCTCATGTTGCACTAGAACCCTAGAGGCGCAGTGTCGCATTTGATGCCTGGTTTCCTGCCAGGCGTCAACCTGCGAGAGCACTCTGACACACGCTGTTGGAAAATAATTGAATCAGAACATGAACCACTGCACCGCCGTATTTGCAGATGTATTTCCCAACCCTCACAAACCCGATAGACCTGCGTTTGCCCTACGTTTGTTCGGCGAAGCAGAACATGAACCACTACACCACCAATACGCGGATTTATTTATTGCGCAGATTTCTTTCACGCGCCAGCTTTGAGCTCAACCTCAAAAGACGCGGGAGCTGTCGCACGCTACGCTTCATTGCCAAGATATGCATACGGCAACGAACTTTCAGGGCGCGCGTCATAGGCAAAACCGACCTGTCAAGTGGGTGCATTCGACCCGCCTGGTGGGCAGAAGCGAAACACAAAATCACCGGTGAAATCGAGCTCGGTCAATCTATCATCAGCCGCCGAAAACATAGCGCGTCCTGCACTTCGTGGTGCTGGCGTCAGTCCCAGGCGGTGTGTGCCACGCTGCAGAGCGTTCAAGTTAACCGTGCTGACGGCTGTACTTCCCTGTCACGATGTACCACTTGTAGCGCGTACCCGCACACCACTGGCCCAGGAATGCGGCTATGCACCGCACATGCTTTTGTTATCGTTAATTGGGACGCATAGGATGACGAATTAACTTGTTGGTATAACGACCTATCGGTTATATTAAGCATGCGCTTGTACGAGCCCATGCCACTGTTCATATCTAGCAGTGTGACGAAGCGAAGTTTACCATTTTAGGTGTCGCAACGTCGGCGATGGTGCCATTGCGCAGCACATGAGCCTTAACTTGGATTGTGCATTACAAAGGCTTTCTCCCCAGTAACGGATACGTGCTGCAAGAATATCATTGGGCAACCAAGTTGCCAAAGGCTTTCGCCTTAAAAAGGCATACCTTGGTGACGGTATCGCTACTCCACCAAGTTAAGGCGTGTTATATGATCAGACAGGCATTGCGGAGACGGCCACTGTCACCAAACGACGGCAAATGCGCTCACACGGGGTGAAGGTCACGCGGTGTGATGACAATTTCGCTTTAGTTGTGAATGTAGTAAGGCGCTGTTAACAACACTGAGGGTCGGATTTTCTCTTTGCAGATAGATTACAGCAGTGCAGACGAAGCTTGGCAGGCTTCGAGGAGAGCTCTTCCGAAGAATCGGACATTGCTGCCCTACGTGAATGTGCTCCGCTTGTACGGCTTGAACCAGGCTGATGCCCTCAGTCTTGCTTCTAATATCAGCGAATACGAGATAGAACGTGAGAGCACCGTCGTATTTTGATGAAAATTATTCTCACTAGTGGCAAGGTTAATGCTTCGAAGAATGCTGGCATCGCGGTATGCTCTGAAAGACAAGGCCTTCTGTACACTTGTAATGTCGTTTCTCGGCTAAGAAGGTTGCCAAGGGCATTCGTAAACCAAAGTCATTCCTAGTGTGATACCTGCACTCGTTTTTGCCTGAATGAGAAATCTTCTAGAAAATGCAGTATTGGTCAATTGTTTCCTCGAAGCACATTGTGCTACGGATCATTTCTGTCACTAAATGCTGCCATACTAAGGAACACAATTGTTTCCATGTTTAGGCTTGTTGAACGAATATAATCAGAGGCCACATTTGCGCATGTAGGGTTCTTAAGCATTTGTTTTCACAACAGCCATTTCTTCATTACTCTGAGTTAGCAATAGAAACATGAACTGCGTAAAAACTAATGCGGTATTTTCAAGTTGACTGCATGCATGCCTAACTTTAGGAATTGGTATATTAGACAGTTATAGTATAGCGTTCGCAGCGTGAGCTATATACCCTGTGGTTTATCGTACTCAGAACAGTGCTCGTCCACAATGTCTTTAGGTTGACCGTTCCGCTATGACTCCGCTATATTGGCTCAATAGACAGGCACAGAGCGAGCTCGGCATGCTTGAACATGTTTGTTAGCACCATCTGGTGGCAGCGAACACAATCAAAGTTCTGTTTTCGGGCATTCTAGAGCCAAGCCAAAGGAATCCAACGTCGAAGGACTATAGCGCGACCGTAGAGGAAGGCGCGACAGCGTCCTTGCACTTCACGGCAGCACCGCGTCTGTGTTTTGTGTCTGCAAGTGGCAGTATGCCGTAAAGTGTCCTGTGGAGCCATCTAATCATGTGTGAGCTGACATGCGCGGAGATGCACGACCTCATACCGTCGCGTACGGAGCCTCGACTGTCGGCGAAAGGGTACATTTCCCTGACTTCCGATCGACGAGCGATCTGCGGGCAATCTCCGCCCAAACCAAGCGCGTGGTTATACGCGCTCGTAAGACATCGCATACCAGTGCATTAAGTACAAGATAAACAATTTTGCACAGCATTGCTTCGTTCTGTAAAAGCGCTGAAAACCAATGCCGATAAAACTATGCCTTCGCGAGTGAAAAAGGCATGACATCACGGAGGGCAACCTTAGCTAGGCCGACGCCGTAGCCGTCGTCGTTCGCTATGAACCGCGAGCTCGTGATAATTAAAGTGCTCATTTTGCAAACACGATTAGGATTTGTACTCATATATAGTGCGTTAGTTCATCTGATTAGTTTTTTCGAAACCTAGATGCGAATGAAGAGCTGCGGAAGAGATGCGTCGAACTGTTTCGGTAAGATGGCCCTTGCCGATGCTTCTTTACCTTCGCACCGCGGCTGCTTTCGTCGAACGCGAGAAAGGCACGGAGGGCGCCAGAGTTCACAAGATCCTCCCGCAAAGCACCCCCCACACTATTTCGTCTGCCTAGCGTATGCTCTTTAACCACGCAATTTCGGTTAGCATTCTGCGCATGCGCATTCAGGACCCGCTATATTTTAGCGTACCCTAAGCTTTAGCGCGTGCTATGAAAGTGAGTAATAGCTAAGCTGCTCAGCGGGCCAGCGGGCCCAGCGAATGAGCCGAGGGGGAAGCGGAGCGTTAGGCGAAAGAAAGAGTAATAGCTGAGTGACACCCCGCTTGTTTCGGCGGAGCTCATTGCTGCGCCACCTGTTGAACAAAGTTGAAGTTACTGTCAGTCGAGCAGAGGCTTTATCTGCCGAATAAAATATAAGCTACTGAGACAAGGATATTGCAAATAGCATTTTTGGCCACATCACAGGTGTTAGGTGGAAACACATCTTCGTTTTTTGTTACATGACATGACGACATGCCGCCACCGCTTGTGTTGGGGGCTGCCATCTTTGAAAACGCTCGCACACTCATTCGCAGCGCACGCTTTGATGAGGAGATGAAATGAGCGGGCGAGCGACTCGCTCCGTAAAGACGCTGGCTGTCCCAGCGTGCCGCGCATGCGCCATTGGCGTCTCCGCTGGTTCGCTGGGCCCGCTGGCCTGCTGAGCCGCTTAGATATTACTCCCTAATAATACTGTCTATTGTATGACCTAATTTACAAACATTTCTATCTTGCTTATTGTAGTTGAAGCCATTGTCCTCAACAAATCTGCGCCTGGCTCCTCGCTTGTGCTTGGGACGATTCGAGGCATGAGGCAAAAGACAAAGCCATACATAACAGGAGGTAGGTGAGATTTTTTTACTTTTTACCATACTCGCGCGCAAAAACATTAAAGGGCAACTCCGGCGCTTTTTCAACTGTATTCAGATATCGTTACTTTGCAGTAGTAGTGAGAACCCAGAAGCAGGCACGGTTATTAAATTTGCCCAGAAATTCACTAATAATTTTAAATAAGTGAATGAATTATGTTTTCAAACCGAAACCGAAACGGGTGGACGCTTTGTGCAGCGTATGCGATGACGTCACAGCCTCCCCACCATAAAAAATATCGAGCCAGTGCCAGAAAAATGAAAGTGGCAATGTCATCCAGCGATGTATCGAGCCCTTCTCAACTTGAAAGGGACGATTTGAGCGCTGAAGTATCCCGTTTTGCTTTAGATGGCCCGCTTGCTCGGGTAGGCAGCGTTGCAGGTAATGACGTAAAAAAAAGAGGGTGGCTCGTGCGGGGATCCGCTAAATTTATGAAAAATTCATTTTTGGAAAAACTGAATGCCTTGCAACCGCCTGGCTTGGCATAAATTATTGCAGCACCAAGGAGGACATATACTGAAAATTTGGTTGAGATCAGTGGACAATGAAAAATCGCCGAAGTTGCCCTTCACCGCCATCGCAGCAAGTTTGTAAATAGAGACGCCCCTTAGGCAACACTTAAAGTGATCGAATTCCCGCCAACATTTGTAGTCCACATCGTAAGATGTATGGTTACAAAAGTAAACGATTCAGTGTACATTGTACTCTACTGCTCTCTAGAGGTGTCCCAGGTAAGAGACCGAAGAGAGTTTACCGGGATTCCTTCCGAGCAAAACTATACCCTGAGTGAAGCGTACATTGCTATTTTCTCTTAATGTTGTTTGGATGAGCTCTGTGGGACGCTGCAATATTTTCCCACGTGATCGCTTAATATTCAGAAGTGCTTTCTTGTGAACTAAGCTTAATCTCCTCGACATCCAAGCTATTCATTGTCATTGTGAGCTGCAACTTAGTTTTTCCATTGTTCACAAACCATTCTAAACTATGAACTTCTCCTTTAAAAATTCGGCCACAAAACAAGTCGGCATAACTTACGCGCTTTAGGAACTGTACGGAGCTACGTTCGTAAGAAAAAATCTTACAGATACCAAGTATTGCGGCAATCGCTTTCATGCGAAGCAGTGAGCATTAAAATTGCCTATGCAGAACTGTGTGGCTTTCATCTAGGTGTGGCAAACACGATGAAGGTATTTCCGCAAGGCGCAAGAAGAAGTGCATGCTTAATTTAGGCTATCCGTGGATGTTGTCAGCACAGTGGCAGCTCAACGGCTGCTCGTGGTAAGACATAACTTCGACACTTTAGTACACAGATGTCTGTATCACAAGCATCGTTCGATTGAAGTGTTCCTACGAGATCTTGCAAAGTTGGACAAAAGATCGTTTATTACATTCTCTGACAGCGGTTAACATACACTAGGGGTGCAACAGTAATTACAGAAGCGCTGTTATCACAACTGCCCGTGCAACAGGTTTATTTACTATATGAACCGTTTGGCAACAGCCTTCAGATAACGTGTTTACTTGGCACCACAGGGGCACAGATTCGGTTACTACTGCCCGTGTGCGGTGCGATGTCAGGGCATGTTAAAGAACCCCAGGTGGTCGAAATTTCCGGAGACCTCCACTACGGCGTCTCTCATAATCAGAGCTGGTTCTGGGACGTTAAACACCACAAATAAATCGGTTACTACTGTCGCGTTCATCTGTGTTTGTATCGTATGTGCACATTTCTGTCGGAAGCTACGATTTACCTTACAATGTAAAGTTCTGCGCCGAAAAATTTAGAAATAACGAAAGGAGTAATTTCTTCCTCTCGGAAGAAATATCTTGCAACTAGCACGCACATGCGCATAAGAACAGAATTACAGTTTGATCATATTGGATAGCATGTGCGAAAGCAGAGTTTTTCAGCAGCCATCACAAGCATAAGTGGTTTGGGAGTCCTCATAGATTTGTTATTAGACATGCCATTATGACAATACCAGATGCATACTGACATCCACATCGGTAACTGAATGTCAAGGTGTCATTTTATATGTAGCTAATGTTAGAACGCATAACAACTGCCTCTGCCTGTTCATACCACGAGAACCATCAGCACTTTCTCGTGCAATCAGTTCTAAGCGCTATACACTGGCAACATCTACCAGTAAGCGGATATTTTAGTATCGTGTTACATATACCTAAATGTGTTGTGTTTCTCTACCATTAATAAGCGGGGAATAAATACGTACGTGCTAGACGCCCTCTGCGATACAACCGAATTAGGTGCGTAGGGCTAAACCCAAACGTAGGAAATTGTTGTTTTGTGGGGTTTAACGTCCCAAAACCAGCTCTGATTATGAGAGACGCTGTAGTGGAGGTCTCCGGAAATTTCGACCACCTGGGGTTCTTTAACATGCACTGACATCGCAGCGCACACGGGCCTCAACATTTCGCCTCCATCGAAATGCAGCCGCCGCGGCCGGGATTCGATCCCGCGACCCTCGGATCAGCAGCTGAGTACCATAGCCACCCCACTACCGTGGCGGGGCAAACGTAGGAAATTAACTGGTATCTATCACACTGTTATGAACTAATGGCGAGAAATTGCTGAGATCCTTAAATTACCGGTAAAATGACAGAATTATTGAAATGATGCAATAGACTTTCAGATTTATCATGACCAAATCTGTTGCTGTAGTAACCGATTATGGTTCCTCGCCGTGCTCTTCATCTCTCTCCATGCCCTTATTTTTGCAAAATAAGGCATGGAGAGAGATGAAGAGTCGCAGTTCCATTCATCGTATGAGCTGCATTGAGTGAATTTGTTAGGTGTTATAACGGGAGCTCCACCTGCATACGCTTTTCACTGCGCGTGGAGGCATATATTATGCCTTAGGCACCTTAACTTTCACTGGACGCAGACTTATGTGAAAAATCTTCAAGGGACCCTTCCTGCTTCGCTGCTGACGTAGAGGGACTTATTAGTATTCTCAAGGGCTTTCTTAAATGAAAAATGCTTTTTATTTTTATATCATGGGATTCGTGCGCAGTGATGTGTTCGGGCGCACTCGTCCTGAGTAACTCTTTAACACAACAGCTTCAACATATTGCGCAGGTTGCAATCCCTTGCAGCAGTAAAGTGTCTTTTTACGTGTCCGTAGCAGAAGTGTTATCTATAAAAGTATATGCATTTCCCACGCACAGTGGAATCGGTTACGAGTAGGATCAAGGCCAACTGTTACGAGTAGGATCAACGCCTTTGAGCAAAGCGCTTGTGCCCATTCATGAGTATTGGTAACATAGGTCAACCAGGTACGTCGACATGACCGTGGCTCCTGAATGACACTTCATGGTGCGATGTAACGATGGAACTCACGTTAGTCCAAAGCACGAACATCTCTTTTGTCAAAGAAAATGCACTATACGGTGTCTTGATGCGCTGTCCTAAGCGTCGTTCATTGAGGCATTCCTACCGAATCGAGCAAAGTCGCACAAAAGCATACTGAATGTAGCAGTACATATGTATTGTTACGATAGTGCTTATCCCACATTAGAAGCTAAATTCACGCTACGCCTGCACCATCGTTATGACTGCGCATGCAATAGGTTTATATACTATAGTATATGCCAAGCGGGAGAAGCAGCCTGTGGTCTAGTGGTAGCGCGCTTGCTTGGCACCTCGAGGGCCCGTGTTCGATATCGCACTAAAGCTTGGTTAGGTTCAATTGTCTATGTACTTCTTATGTCTACATTTCAATTGCAACCTGCCACAAACGGTGTTTCTTGTCTTAAAAGCCGAACTCTTTGAGAAGGTTGCAATGTGTCAAAAGGGAAATGTGGGCCGATTCCTAGCGGCAGTGCACAGGGACGAGGTGCCGAAAACATGGGGCGCCAGTGAAAAAAAGTTGCGGGTTCGATCGCGGCGGTCCCGGCGTCTCATATGTCTAATTATCGCAGCCCCGTCATTTCGCATGTCTATTTTAGTTGATCCTTAACTGACATAGGTACTATAGGATTCAAACGCACGTGGCGCATACCAGCTGCGCCTAGGACGCGCACTGCTGGTATGAGCCACAAGACATCGCAGTGTCGTTAATCCTGATGTATATGACGAGAATATTAAGTGATGTAAAGATAAGTCATTCATGGTCATCATATATTCATACCCTGCCTCCAAAATATCGGGGTATACTAAGTGAACGACCTGACCAGGAGAGCACGAAGATGTGTGCGGCTAGATTGACAGACAGATAGATATGGTTAAAGTGACTCAAGTTCGCCAAGAAATGCTTCGCCTATGAAACAGCAGCTGTGAAACATTACGCTCCCTATTCTTTTCCCATTCGCACGGCCGCCAGATGATTGGTCATCGGCCTTTTCCAAATACACCAACAACACCTACAATGGCCAGGATGTCATTTTGTATAAACCGGCAGTGCTCGACATCGTCGCCGAATTGTTCAAGAATGTGGACGCGGAAGGGGTTCGCTACCTTATAGCATGGAGCGTGTTGAGACAGATGGTGCCTTACACGGATCCGAGATTCTTGAGGGCCACCAATTCAGTGACCGACACTTGCTATAGTCAAGTCGAACGTGTCATGAAGGTCGCACTTGCGTCCCCGTACCTACACCACGGTAGGTGGTCCCATTATCTGTTTCTGTTTAACCGTTATGACCCGTTATCTGTTGCTCATTCTGTTTAGCCCTTTTGAAGTGATAACGCATGGCAGTAGAGGCTGGACAAAAATCAACCGGCCTTACGCAGTGCCTATGGGCATGTGTCAGCTTTTACATTTGTCATGACGTATCTTGATAGCTCAAGTAGGACAGCGTTAGCGAGGGAATAGCCATGCTGCACGGCATCTTAATAATGCAGTTGTTCGGATAACATCGCAATAGGTAATTAGTGGGCAATAGGTAGTTATTGACAGCTCTCGATAATACGTGGCCTGCGATTGTCTCAAAAGAACTGTCAGTAGGAAATTCCCTGGGCTGCCACCAAGCGCATTTCACCTTCAGCAGCAGTTCTAATTATCGCACTCTGTGCACGCCGCCCTTTCCTTAGAACATCTCTTCGTCTTAATTAGTTGTAGATCGGTAAGGGCGTGTATTGGGGCAAGTGTATCATGAACGTACATGCACAACTTCAGATGGAATGTTGTCACATGGTCGTGACGATGAAGGACGTAGCAGAACTCGAGGCGTTTTTCAGCCGAATTGTTTACTGGGCGCAGCTGTGTCCCCCAAAGCAAAGCAAATCACTCTTGAAGGCGATGGCGGCGTGAACAGTCGTCGGGCGACGGTAAAAACTGGGCGGCGGTAAACTGCGTCAGCTTTTATGCATTCATCACGGAGCGTTCTACTATTATTACAGGTTTCCTGGAAAGCACTCAAAGTCGTGGGGCATGCTTTCGCATTTTTGTGTACCTACAAAATAAACTAAAGGTTACCGTGCTACAAGTGCAGGCAACGCAAGAACCCCAGTAAAATGGGACGATGCTGGTTATAAGTATTTGTTGGTCCGAAACATATATAAGCATATCGCTTACGGACAATTTTACGCGTTTTACCACAAGCTACAACAAAATGGCAAATTATAAAAGGAACTCGCCTTCCTACTGGCGAGAGCTTACCTCGCATTTTGTTTAATTTCTGGGAGCACGTTTGACGTATCCCATTCGCAAAATCTATGTGACTCGGCGGCGGATGGCTGCCCAGCGTGCGCAATCGCAGTGCCATACTCACTGCGATGTCTGCACTAGGCCACATCAGAAATTGCCGTGCTGTTAACGCAAGTAGCGAGGACGGGACGAAAGAACTTTAAACAATTCGCAGAAAAAAAAGGACCCTTTAAATCCATTCTCCATTTTTCGATTTGTGTTTGTGTACGTATAACTTTCTAGTGCAGACTAAACCTTCCAAAACCTTTTGAAACTGGTTTCAAAGGATTTCTTAATCAAATCTCAGCGTATGAACTGCGCATCGTTGTCATGAGTAATAACATTCGGTATAAACCGAGAAGTATATTGGGATGTCTTTGAGATGTCTTTGAGAAGTCTTTGAGATGTGTAATTTACATTTACAACCCGCGTTCACTTTATTGTGCAGAAGCCAAGCCAGAGTTATGCACGCAGCTCCGTTTGGTGGCGTCGCTTCTCTGTGAAATGATATAGCCGATTGCAAAGCGTGATCCGTGCATGTCTTATACAGCCGACAACTTGTGTAGCGTCAAGTGAAAGAAAATTATTGTTTTCTTCTCGTGCATGGAAACCAGTGACAACCGAAAATACGGTAAGGAGGGCCACGTCGATCCTGAAGACGATACGCGCGGCCTTCCGGACGGCTTTCGAGACATCAAGTTGGGTCACAGGCGACGTGCAACAAACTGCACTCAAAAAGCTCGACAAGATGAAGTACTTCGTTGGAAGTCCTGGCCAGCGACTCGATTATGCATTGATCGATAATTACTATGGTGAGAAGGCGTCAGGTAACATATATGACGTAGAAGTGGCGGTCACTGACCAAGTAAGGGTGCGACCCCGCAGATATATCGGCAGAGTGCGACCAGGGAACCCGCACGGGTCCCGAAGCCTTTGTGTTTGTACCTTAAGATGTCAATGACCGCATCCACAAGTTAATGTGCTTATTCTGTGCACAAGTTTCTGTGCACAGTTATTCTGTGCACAAGTTAATGTGCTTATTCTGTGCACCGTAGAAATTAGTGAAGGAAAACGTGACTAACTGACACCACGTATATTTTCATCACTTGCTAGGGGGGACGTTCGGTGACAGGTGCAGGTCGGACGCGTTCTGATCGGCTCCGGTGTTTTCTCATGTTGTTTGTGCTTTGTGAGGCCGTGTTCGACTGAAGTTGTGTCGCATCGAACTTCTATGATCATCGTGACTCTGCGGATGACGAAACTGCACCGGTGGGTGGATTATTTGCCAATCTATAATTGAATTTTGTGCGACCACGCCGGGTATGCAGCTAGCCCTAACGCCGCCGTTAGGCCGGGCCCGGCCCCGCCGCTTTCTCCGCGGCGCGCAGGCATCGCCACTGTGAAAACTAAGGTCTTGTTCTCGCCATATTACGAGATACAATGCGAAGTAACGGGACACCGGTTGACGCTGAGGAGACTGTCAGGGATTCCGGGTGGATAACAGTGACTAGAAAACGATCGGAAGTGAAGAAAGCCGGCGGAGCTTTTGGTGCCAAAACTACGGAGTTTATGCCCACCGCTGGAGCGCCTACGCCCGGCCGTCGCGACTTCAAGGATGTCTAGAAAAAACATTAGAGAGGGCAGCAGAATGCCAGCGCTGCCTCGGGAAGAAACTAAGGTTGTCGTGTGGCCGATAGGCGGCCTATGTGTCAGCAAGCTTGGCCCCTCTCTCGTGGCAGAAGCCACATGGGTGGCGGCAGGGCTCGATCCGCATGAGAGAAACTCGGATACAATGTGCCCTGATCTGCTGCAAAACTTCGTGGTCGTCAGTGCTGCGAGTCAAAAGAATGCGACGTGCTATGTTGACTTTGAAGCTATCACAGTGGCCGGTCAGGACCACGAAGTCGGTGCGTACGTGGCTGCTCCACATGCCACCTGCAAGGGAGCCATCCGCGGATTCCCACTTAGCGACGGTCCGGAAGCCATCGACCGTAAGAGAGTTATTGGAAGAAACCCGCTGGCCCTCGGAGCGATGAGAATCAAGAGTACCGGCGCGATCACAGCGCTATTCGACGGGTACAAGGTCCCAAATTAGGTTTTCTACGGCGGCACCCTAATCAAGTGCACTTTATACAGGAAGCAAGCAGACGTCTGCTGTGCCGTTTGTTAACCGATATGCAGTTTGTGCGGTGCCAAATACCTCACTGCATCCAGGGAATGGAAGCACTGATATCAGACACCCTATGTCGTCAGGCGCAGGCGAGGCCTGAGGGCCCGCGCCACTCGGGAGACATCCCCATCCTTCGAGGTGGACGCCACTCTCGAGCGCAACGGTTGCCAACAGGACCAGTCCGGACTATCGGCACTTGGAGCCCAATCCAAATCTCGAAGGAGACCCAGAACCAGAGCAAGCAGTAGGAGCCACTCCACCTCCAGGGCGCGTCGAAAGTCCTGTTCGAGATCCAGGGCCCGCTCCAGGTCCAGGGCACGGTCCGGATCTAGGGGCAGGGCCGAACCACGTTCCAGCTCCCGGGTCCGTTGCGGGCCCAGTTCCAGGCCTGACCAGGGAAGGGCTGACCCAGCCGGCACAGGCCCTTCGCCCAGGGCAGGCTACGAGTGCGCCCCAGGGCTCAAGCTATCCGCGGCAGTCCACGCCGACGAGGACCAGGTCAGGAGAAAGTAAAACCTAACCTGCGCCGCAAGGTCTCGTAGCAGCGGCGGTGAGCAACCCATGCAATGCCACGAGCCCCCAGAGCATGCCGGGGAGCGGATGTATCGCGATTGCTTAAGGATTGCTTAAACGCAGAGATTAAGGATATGGTTAGCAAGATGGCCAACGAAATGGCGGAGATTAAAGGAATGCTAAGTGCGACGCACAGCAGTACTGTAGGCGAAGTAACCAATACGCCGGTGCCGGCCCCTGCTGGAGAAAGGTCCATGGCTACCAAACGCAGAGCGGTAGTGAGTAAGCTTAAAAACACGGAATCTCAGGTAGAGGAGATTAAACAAACGCTGGCTACAATTACGAAAAACATCCATATGGTGGCGGCGAGTGTAGCTAGCCTCTAGGCAGATGGAGGATGCACTCAGCGACCCAGTCGAGTGGCTAGGGGCAATGAACGGTCGCGTCGAAACGCTTGAAAATCACGCAAACTGCATAAACCCGACGCACAAGGAGCGTCGGCAAGCACTGGGAAAATGGCCATGCCCGCACGCTTAGGTAGACCAGGGGTTCATCAGAAAGGACAGAATCCTCGAGCCACAGTGACTTCCCAGGGCGAAGATGGCAGCAGCATCTATAATAGATCACGATAAAGGGAATGTCTGCATTTGACAGTGGAACTGCAGGGGATACGCTGGTAAAAGAGCACTCCTGCAGCAGTATTTTAGAACTATAATGGACAAGCCGCAAGTTATAGCATTGCAAGAGACTCTAGCCTCTGAGCGTCCCTCCCCAGCTACGAGGCAACCCCCGGGCACTCAGGAGGACGCGGTGTTTGCATGCTTATAAATAAGAAGCTAACACGCCTCGCCCACGACCTGAAGCTGGCGAGCTGCAAGATGGAACATGTAATGATGGAGATTATGCTTTGACATACCGCGGCACAATCAACGCAGAAACAGTGTCTTTGTGTTAAACGTTTACAGCTACCCCAAGCGCAGGTACCAGCAGTTCGACATTGCTCGAGACGGCAGTGGAATCAGCTGGTCCTCGCCCCCTCTTCATAGTCGGTGACTTTAATGCCCCACACAGCCTATAGGGATACGTATATGAGACGAGCAAGGGTCGCGACCTTTGGCAGGACGTCAACGAACTAGACCTAACCTTAATCACCGATAAGGCTTTCCCTACGCGGGTGGGCAACTCGGCAACCAGAGACACGCCGCCAGACCTCGCTTTCACCAAGAATGTGGACACGAGTACGTGGACCAACACCGCCATGGACTTTGTCGGCGATCATTACGTCCTCCAGACCGCTATAGTGGTGTATCGTAGCAGAGTCCGAACTGGGATCTCTTTCGCAACATCCGTAGCACAAGGCCCGCTGCTCCCGACAAGCTCGAGGCATGGCGCGAGGGCATCCGCAGACACTGCTGCTGCCACCAAGAGGGTAAATTCAGACTAAATGCTGAAAAGATGGACAGCAGGCTTACCCATCAGCTCGAAGCCAAGGCAGCTCTATTCCGTCGATGGAAGGAGCAGAGGCACAACCGTAGGTTGCAGCAAAAAATATCAAAGTTGAACAAGGGAGCTGAAGAACATTGCGACACATTGTGCAAACAGCAGTGGGACGAGCTCTGTGAGTCTCGACGGGCAAATCAGAAATGGGAAGTGCTGGCGCCTTCTGGAGGACCTCTTGGACGAGGGCAGCACCAAGGCCAACCAGAGACACACTCTAGCCTGTGCCCTACACGAAGCTACGAAAGATAGGTGGTAGATGAGCTGGTTGCCCGGTTAGTAATAGTACTTATCCGTCGAACGAGATGGCGAAGACAGCGTGTTCCTGGGCTATGGCGGTCCCCCTCTACCAGAACTATACGAAGACTTTTCAGAGGTCGAAATTAGGCGAGTGATCGACATGATCCATCGCAAGTAGGCTCCAGGACCGGACGGTATCACGAACAGAGCCTTCAGAAACCTCGACGACTCACCCATAGAACGTCCAACTGTTTTTATGAACGAAGCATGGGAAACGGGTAAGTTCCCTGAGGAATGGAAGCTAGCCGAAACCGTTCTGATCCCCAAGCCAGGAAAGTCGCCTAGCGTCGGGAACCTTCGCCCCATCTCCCTCACGTCCTGCGTGGGCAAGGTGGCAGAACACCCGATTCTCAGCAGACTTCACTACCTGGAGGAGACGACATTTATACGCTTAAAGGGTCCCTGAAACGTTGTGGTTTTGACATTGCGTAGCTGGTTAGGCAACACAATTGTGAAACTTGACACCAGAAATAAAGCGAAGCGCCATGTGCTAAAGCGGCTATGGATTTATTTCTGTCGCCTTCCTCCTTACCACTGCTGTTCCTCGACTCGGTCAGCTGCGGAGTGCGCGTTAGCAACGACTGCGCCTCCCGCGTCAGCCGCTCTGCCGAGCCCTCCGTAGCGACATAGCCCCCCCCCCCCCATATCTTTGCTGAGGTCGCTGGCCTCGTAATGCGTTCGTGCTCTGCCACTTTACCTACACCGTTGCCATGCACAGCTGGCTCAGGTCAGTATGGGACAAGCTCGACGTTATGGTCAGGAAGATCCCCAGGAAAGCATTGGGGCTTCCCCTACGCACGCACACCGAGGACTTACTCGCGCTCGGTGTGCACATCTCTGGGGCCGAGATAGCGGAAGTGCAGCAACACTCGCAGCTGGCTAGATTATCCACCACCACGACCGGTCGGCGCATACTTGAAGAAATGGGTTTAAACCCAATGCAGATTGAAACAAATAGCTTGCGTATACCAAAACATGTACAAGAAAACGTCACTGTTGCCCCAATCCCCCGCAACACTCACCCTGTACACGACGAGGGACGTCGTCGGGTGAGGGCGACGGCTCTGTTGAAGAAACTGGAAAAGGGTGGTACAAGTTTCGTCGACGCTGCAGCATATCGAGATGGTAAAAAGTTCACAACGGTAGTCGTCGACCAGAGCGGCTCCACTACGAACTGCACTACGGTATGCACAACGTACCCGCAGGTGGCCGAACAACTGGCCATCGCACTCGCTCTCCTAAATAGTCCGTACGACGAGGTGTACAGCGACTGAAAGCAGCAGTCAAGCCTTCCAAAAAGGCTGCATACAACACAGGCCGCCAGGATCCTGAACAGCTTCACTAGTGATGAGATCGTCCCTCACACCACATACTGGTTTCCCGCGCATGGCGGCTCAGTGAAGGGCTTTGCCCTGAACCCGAACGAGTCGGCCCACACATCAACGCGCGCGCTTACCGACCACACTGCTCTCGACATGGACGACGGCTACAACGCCGACGACGCGGGACATAAAAACATTCCAACCACACATAACGAGATTACCAAGTATTACTATATGGGGAGGCGGCTTTCCCGATCCCCCATTCAAAACTCAATAGAGCACAGGCGGTTTCGTTGCGCTTACTTTAAACCCACTCGTAGCGATCGTTAGCATACTTAAATGAAATTTATCCACACAAAGTCCCCAACGACACCTGAACCGCTTGCAGGCGGGCCGCTACATTAGCACACATGCTCCGGGAGTGCGGGTTGCTCGGCCCGACTTACAGCAAGGCCGAGGCGCATATCAAACCTTGAAGACCAAATCCTGGCCGTCTAGTGCGCCTGTGACAGGGCCATTAGGCCAGACCTGCCGGTCCCCACGTGGGAGTAGCCGGGTGGCGTGGGGCAAGCTCAGCGTCTGCACTGGACTCTAACAAAGTTGTTCTCTCTCTCTCTCTCTCCACGTGCTACAGAGGAAGTGCCGGACGTGGTCCCAGGCAGGTTCTTCAACGCGTGGAGGGAAGCACTACTGGCTGCGGCTCATCGGTCATGGGCGGACCAGAAGACGTTTATTTTTGACGAAACGCCACCGAATGCCTACTATGTGATTAATAAGAATAATGTGGTGATTCCTGCCGGTATTCTCCAGCACCCATTCTTTTTTGTCGACGGGCCTCCTGCTGTAAACTATGGCGGTATCGGTATGGTAAGTACTCGTACGTGAACAACAGTGATTGCCGTTGAAGTAGAAACTGGGGATTTCGAATGTTCTTTCGCTTGTCATAGCTCAGGTGTACATCCTTGTGAGTTTTTCTCTCCTTGTCTCACACCTGTTCGACGTAAATACTATGGCCTCACCACGGTCTCATAGCGGCTCTGGCACTCGGCTGCTGACCAGAAGGTCGTGGGATAGAATCTTGGATGCGGCGGCCCAATTTCGAAGGAGGCGAAGTACTAGACGCCCGAGTACTGTGTGGTGTTAGTGCACGTTAAAGAACCGCAAGTGGTCCACATTACCCGAGTAATTCGCTACGGTGTCTCTCATAATCATACCTGGATTTCGGGACGTGAAAAACCAAGGAATTAAATTTATCGAGATGAACGCTGGCGCACAAGAGTGCCATTTGGTCATTTTCTTTAGTCCTTGCGTATACGATGGCTCGGCTTCAACAACTTTCCCGTGCTGCGCAGTGGTGCTGTGACAACGTCAGTAGGCTAATACCCGATACGAAATAGTTAAAAATTTCCTGACGTCTTCCGAATAGTCTTTCATAATCGATCAAATTCGGGACGCACATTTGCTGTTCGATGTAGCTGAAGTACAAGCACGCATGGCGATTGCATTCGAAAAACATTTAGTCGTACAATTGCTGATTGCGACGTCAGTGGCAAGGGTGCGAAGTTCACTATCACTATAATATATAACTGCCACTATTGGAATCACTGTCACTGACTGGTAGCGGTGCGGTGAGGTCGACGATGTGGCTGATGGGTCAACAAGACCAGTTTCTTTTTCACTTCTCTGTAAAGTGAAAGTGGAGTCCATCGAGGATTTCTTTCTATTTATTTCTTTCTTTCTTTCCTTCTTTTCTCTCTTCCCTTCTTTCTTTGTTTGTCTCATTCATTCATTCATTCATTCATTCATTCATTCATTCATTATTTTTTCTTTCTTTTTTTCTTTCTGTCTTTCTTTGTGCCGGATAATCACTAGAGTGTAGAAGTGGCTGGGGACAAGATAGTGGTTGTGTGTCGAGCGCAAGGACGACTTTTCCATTTTTCGTGGGAAAGGGGGGAAGAGGCTATAATAAGGAAGCATGCAGTGCAATACAGGCAGCAACTGGGACTAACCAAGGGAGTGTTGAGCGGATTGCTATCGCGGTCCAAGTGTCAATCCAGTATTTTTCAAATATTTGGGATTTGAATACTGAATTTGGCTTTTACGAATATTTCCATCAGCCAGAGACCAAAAAAGGAGGTTAGCTATACAGAAAATAGTGAACCTGAAAATTACACATTGTGCAACGCTTTGCCTTGACAGTACCACACCTGCAGCTATTGAATGTCATAAAGTATACAGGTGCTTCAAATGTTTGGAGAACAGTGACAAACATGTCGATGTCACAATTCCTGCAGACGCCGAAAACCGCCGTTCACGGGCCGCACTAGTGCTAATGTGTTTCGGCTTGTTGCCAATGGCATACTGTGCCCTGCGACAGCTTGTGGCGCCTTATCAGTCTTAGTAGGCATGACTGTGTGGCGTTCTTGTACTGCGCCAAAGCTGGCTTTCTCACGGTACACTAGTGGTATGCGTCGAAGTTAGCTTCGCAACATCAAAGTTTTGCCGGGCTGCTAAGCCTGAAACAAAAAAATGTAGGATTTTTCGTTTAATCGTCCGTGGTTGCCAGTGCCTCAAAAACGGCTTCATGGAACCGCTAGGGTACTCGAACCCGCATCAGAGCCACTGGTCTAGGAAAACGGAAAGAGTGTCGCGTGCACTGATGCGCGCCAGTCGCGCAATCTTTTTCGATCTTCTTGTTCGTTCCGTTAAAACAAGGACCAATGGACGACGCTCAACGCAGGCATGGGCGCATAATAGTTGCGGTGTAACAGGAAAACGAAATGATCGCTCACAAACAAGTGCGCGGGCCTATCATATGCAATGCCTTGAGCTAAAAGCAAATCTAAATATCAAACTACAACATAGAGTCTATTGTTTTATTTTTTTTATTTGCTTTGCCGCGAATAGCTATATACAACTACGCATTTATTGCGAGTGGCCCTTGCAACATTGCATGTTTATATATGGAATAGCTCGGCAAACAAGCTAGTAACACGCTAAGATACACGTAAGCGTTTACATGGTGAACTATGCACGATTAGGTATAATTTGATGTATTAATTTCTTCGGCGCTATTCTGTCCCGCTGTTTTGTTCTCGAGGTATGGGGCCCTTATGAGAACACAGTGATCGTACAGCGAATGTGGTTTTTGTGTCCGTGTGTAGCGGTACATATTTTTCCTTGTTATAACTTGTAGACATTTGTAAATATCGTTAAAAAATCTGTTTCGTCGCGCGCACGATCTATAATTCGCCTCGCAATCGTAATATTGTTATTCAGACGCCCTCTATTGGACAAAGCGCCAATGCTGCTTTACGAAAATATTTGCATGCTCTTTCAGAAGTTTGCCCCGATTTTCTAGTAAAGCATGTGTGCGTTACGTGTATGTAACCAAGTTAGTATGTTCACCATGGTCAGGACCATCTCACGCAAATATCTTGTTCAGATGACACCACGTAAATTGGTTATCATTAATGATTCGATTAGGTTTTAAAGTATTGGCTTCAACCGCGAAATGTTTTATTAATGAATCGTAAAGCACAGGAAGCAGTGACCGCGGAACGTGCTTTCATGAGAGTAAGAGCGGAGTTCCTCATTTTCTGTGGATTTCGAATAAAGTGCACGACATTTGAAGGAAAGTACAACGTGCCTAGGCAACAGCGCACAGGGGTCTTAGCGCCCTCACAGATTCTTCGAGCGAATTATCCACGTCGCGCCTTTTAGGGTAGAAATACTTCGCGCAACAGGCCAGTCATTTCGCCATCTGTATAGGCGGTTCAATTGGAGAACCGCCCATTCACCGAAGAAAATATATCCTAAAGCACTGGCATTAAGCCTTCAGCGCGAGCTGCTATACGGACATTACTGTGATTCTCCCGATAAAACGAACATAGTCAGGAATTGCGACTGTTCTCTCCCAAGTCACAAGGACATCATTGAAATGTTGTTAAAGTCTATCCTCTTCTATCTCCTTTCATTTCCCATTTCCGTTCCCCTGTGCAGGGTAGCTTAGAGTAACATCTTATCATTAAGTTACTCTCTGTCTCTCACAGAATTAAAAATCTGCTGGGTGAACCGACATGCGTTGGCGATAGCTTAATGATTTTGCACATTTATTATTTCGTGATTGCGTGGCGCACAACGCTCATGATTTTTCTTTTTGGTTTTTGTTAAAGGTAATTGGTCACGAGATCATGCACGGTTATGACGTGGGCGGCAGTGAGTACGACGACGAGAGCACATCAAGGCCCTGGACAACGCCGGAGTACCTAGAGAAATACGTAGAAAAGACACTCTGCTTGCGTGAATCACACAAAGCTGCGGTGAGTGCGTCATCGATCACCTTGTGGGCCAATGCGGATACCGAGCTGACGGAAATTTCTTGAAATTAATGTCTTGTAAAAATGTGAACGGTATGCGTACGTTCGGATAGTCTGCGTTAGTGGATGTGCAGTGCCCAACCATTGGAAATATTTGTAAATGACTATAACATGCGGAAGATGTGCACGACTATGGTGTATTGCACGGTTGTCGTCATCGTGGTAGTGGTATGAACATTAACTCGGTGCTTGACACCGAGTTTTCGTGCGAATTTTCCGCCACGAGAAAGGCCCGGGCATATTGAGGTGTGGTCAAGACGCCTGCCTTTGTACAACTGCGATATACGTGAACTCGTGTAAGCGCGATAATGTCGATTTACGCGGCTTGATACCGATTGCTTGGATCATAGTGTCAATTGCCCAAATGTCCAGATGGGAAAAAAATGCCCCGCCACGGTGGTCCAGTGGCTATGGTACTCGGGTGCTGATCCGAGGTTCGCGGGATCGAATCCCGGCCGCGGCGGCTGCATTTCGATGGAGGCGAACTGTTGAGGCCCGTGTGCTGTGCGATGTCAGTGCACGTTAAAGAACCCCAGGTGGTCGAAATTTCCGGAGCCCTCCACTACGGCGTCTCTCATAATTAGTACTGGTTTTGGGTCGTTAAACCCCACAAAACAACAACAGATGCGAGAATTATGCTCCAAAAAGCAGCACTTTGTTCCTCTCGTTATGTCGTAGCCTGTACTGCGTTCTTTTCCTATGCAGAACACCAAATAAAAAAAAAGATAGAGAACCTCATGCGCGTCTCTAACGCGAAAAAAATGATAATGGAAAAAGAAAACAATCCAGTTAAATTTTATGCCTGCAGGCTAGATTTTTTACCTCGTAACGTTGAGAAAGTATAGATAGAATAATGAGGATCGCGGGAAAGCTAAGGATTCATGCTATGATCAACTATTTTGGGGTGCACAAAGAAACCTGCAAATATATGTCAGACCTGCAGTGCGCTTGAGTGATGTTATCCGTCCAAACTCAACATATTTAACCTATTGATAGAACCTGAGGCCGAATGCACGAGACTTCTCTTTAATAGGTGCTCTCTGCTATTCGTCAGGCGTCTTCTTCACAGTTATGTTCAGCCATCTTAGCGCAAGATGCTGGATATTTTTTGCGTAAGGTGCCCCTGCTAATTCGGGCTTGTTTCTGAAATGAAAAGTCGGAATGTAAATTTCATTCAAGGATCTTGACAAAACAGTTCAGGCAACTAGACACCGATAGCAATACTGTCCGGTATCCTCTAAGGGTCTTCAGGAAAATATTCCAACGAAACACCGCTTGTTACTTTCGCGTGATGGATAGTCAAGTGCGCAGGAATAGGGAGAAATGGTGCTCGGAGTATACATTGGCTACAGGAAGGCCTTTGACCCCCTCAAAAATAATGTTCTATTTACTAAACAGACTGCGTAATCAACCCTTTGCAGGAGCCGAAGAGAGCCCGGCAGTCCGTGCTTAATGACACCATAGACTCGGAGAACCTGGCCGACTTGGTGGGCGCCGTGATTTCTCACGCTGCCTTCTCTTCCTTACCTCCTCTTGAACGAAGCATGACGCTTCCTGGCCTCAATTTGACGGCTGAGCATCTCTTCTTCGTCAGCCAGTGCGCGAAGTGGTGCGCGAGCCGGCGTGCCACATCTCCCCGCTACGCCTCAGGCCGCTCACGCTGCATCGTGCCACTCATGAACATGGTCGAGTTTTCGGAAGCGTTCGGGTGTGCGTCGGGAACCCCAATGAACCCTCCTAAAAAGTGCCTTTTCTGGGCCTGACTGTTCGTCGTGTGCCTAGCGTGCTTTTCGTTTGTGTGTTTTGGACGTCTCTTTGGACTAAAATGTGTAATGAATGTATGTAGCACGAATGATCCTGCCGTCAGAATCAACCCGTATTGCATATGCTTTTGCGTGACAAAGCGTTCGTACTTTTCCTTCGGACTAAGGTGCCCTATTATATGCGATAATGGAATCATTGGTCAGTGTAAGCGGCCTAGCCAGCTGCGTTTCTTATCGTGGTGGTTCGCTTTTGTTCGTTCCCTTTTCATGTCTCTCGCTAAATCTTAGATTGCGTAGGTTAGTGAAAGACAGTGAAGGTGAATTAGCACATAACGTTGATGGTCGCTAGAATTTAGTAATCCGTGCATCATCCGTTACATATTGAAAAGGCGCTACTGTGTTATTTCATTTATTTCTCCTAAATTTTTGTGCTATTTTCGGCTCGATGGTTGTAAACATTGAGTTTGGGTGGTAATCTGTGTTATTTAGCAAAATAAAAAAACTCATGAAATGCCCTCGAATAAGTGCGTCAGTAATCTTCAGCTTGCGCGCGGGGATGACAGTTGCTCGTGCTATCCTTGCAGGATTAGTAATTACGGCTGAAATGTAACAGAGTATGTTATAGATATTTAATGCGCATTGTAAAACTGCGTAGTGTTTCAGTTTGCAACTTGTCTGAACAGGGCTGCAACATTATTGGCAGAATTTGCTCATACCTTTCTTCAGGTCGCTCGAAATCCCTTTCATTTTATTGGCATTATAGTTTGATAGCCGACCGGCCAGAGTTGCAACGCACGATGCTACTCCGTCGTACATGCTACCAATGTCCTCTGTTTGAATACCAGCATGGAACGAGGCAAAAATCAAGTCGCTCGAGGCAGGAGCTTTGCGTGCAGAGCAAGGTACCGGTCCTTGGTGGTGACGATAGTACTACAGATTCTTCCCCCCTGATAGGTTGAACTGCTCGGGAAGACGGCCCGGTCGCGTTGAGGGACAAAGGCTGACTCGACGGAGCCGGAGTGCCTATCCCGAAAGTTCTTGACGTGGCGTTACTGAGTCTGTATTGCAAAATTCCGTGGGTGAAGCATCCCGCCATCACAACAGGTCAAGATACAGCCTTTGACTTTATTAAGGCGTGACCGCGGTGGGCATGCGCTTTACTTGTGCACCACTTACGATACCATGGCCTATATGTATTTTTTTCATCACCGGAACGTTCGATTCCACAAGCGTTCTCCAACATGCCGCTGGCATTGTCCTTATTTGATGTCAGTGCAAGAACTCCGCGTGCGAATTACCTTCGTTCACTGCCCTACTATATATTACGGAACAAAAACCTTATCTGTATATTGGTACCTTCGTTGCTCTTCAGAGCTTCTTTCAAAGTCATCTTAGCTTGCTCTGCTAACTCTTTGATTTAGCATGACAGAGAGCTTTGGTCCAATGCTCTACTATGTTCTCAGCCAAGAAATCCTGGAAATGAAAGCTTGTGAACTGAGACTCATTATCCTTCCCAAGTGTGTGGCAGGCCTAACGTCGCCTAAAGGCTTCCATTTCCCTTTTCTGCTGTTGCGGATTTCATGGGCACTACTCCTATCAAGTCGTTTCTGAGACCACTGCCGCCAATTTCATGCGGCCTTAAAGAGAGCTGCACAATCGACAAGTAAACGACTTAATTTTTCTCCAATGTTGGGCCACGAAAAAGGAATAAGAGCAGGAGATATCGTCGCTACTTGCACGCAAGCAGGGCATCGACGCACCAAACCGTCTATTTCCCCATTCGCACCTGAAAACCAGAACACGGATGATGCCGTGCTATTCATTGCCACAATGCCTGAATGTGTCTCATGGAGCAGGTCCAAGATTCGAACATTTAGAGCTCTAAATAGCGCTATGCGATGTCCCCAGTACACTATATCTTGATAGTGAAGTACGGCGAGAACTGAATTTGCTCTTCAGGCAAGCCTCATCCATCTTTGTTAATGCAATGTTTTTCTTGCTGCAGCGTCCGATCCCTTCCCGATGCATGAATTCGCTGATGCTAATAGACTTTCCTTCAACAAACTCAGAGTAAAGGATGTACTCTGTTACCGCATCATGATTGCTGTTATCTTGCAGATGTTCGGCAAGAGAAAATGACTGAAGGCATCGGCACTCGTGCTCTGTGTACTCCTGTGGTACTGCGACGTGTAATGATAATTGTCTAAAAGTAGCGGGCACCTCTGAATCTCACCTACTGCCACGGGGGAATAGCTTTTCCTGGGTCAAACAAACCCGTCAGTGGTTTACGATGGGTGTCCAAAACAAACTGGTTGCCACATAAGTAGTCCTTATAGGTGTCGCACCAAGTACGGGTGGCAGCGCTCCCTTTTGTAGTTGAGGATAGTTGTGCCATACATTGCAGAGCATCCTGAAAGGGATACGGACACAAAATCTGAAAATTTTACGAAAATGCTGGAAATGAATCCTCAGTGAGCGACTTCACTGAAAAGACGTAGTCACTTCGCTCACTTTTCAGCGGATGACGGGGGACAGTATAGCTGTCCAAGCGTTTCACCGCCGCCCGCTTTTTTCCGCTAGTGCGGTCGGGCGTTTACACTGCTTCGTGAAGGTCGAACAAAACTGTATCAACGAGCATCGAAACCTTTTCCTCGGCACTTAGACTGCGTTTGCAGACGAAGTAGAGAATGTAAGCTGCTGTTTTACATTGAAAATGGCGGAGACGCAAAAAGACATCTCGGCCACGTCGGTATAAATCCAGTTCTACCAACCGATGACCAGAAACCGCTGCGGAAACACTTGCTCGAATCTAGGGCCTGCTTCACAAGTTCTTCAAACCTACGCCAGATGTCCCTCACTCGGCACCGAGTAATCGCGTACAAGGGCATACGCCTAATCCACCAGCAGCCTTACCGCTTGTCGGCACAAGAACGCGAAGCCACACATACGTAGCTCCGAGAGATGCTAGAAGACGGAGTCATCCCGGCAGCCCTGGTCGTCTTCGGGAATTCTTCTGATAAAGACGTAACGCTACGCTTCTTCGTCGACTACCAGAGCCTAACAACGAGACTAAATAGGCCGTGCACCCCCTGCCGCGTATTGATGACTCACTACACAGAGAAGGCGTGCGCAGTATTTTTCTCAACTCTATCTGAAAAAATCGGTACTGGCTAATCGAGGTGCAGGAGCGAGGCCGCGTAGAACACAACCTTTCTGAGTCCAGAAGGTGTCTACACATTCCGAGTGCTTTTTTTATGCTTGCGTTCAGTGCAGGTAACTTTCCAGCGAATGATGGTCACAGTCGTCATTGGGTCATTGGATTGAAGCAGGAGACTTCTTTTGTGCGCCTTGATGAACTTTCTAAGACCATGTTAGCAGGTGAGGACCATCCAGCAGTTATCCAATAGGCAGACCTCACACTCAAGCCGGAGCACTGCCCCTTTGGCTATGAGGAGCTCAAGCTTCTCGGGCATGCAGCAAGCATCAAAAGGGTCAGGCCCAGTCTAGACAAGCTTGCTGCTGTAGCCGCATTTCCAGCTCCTACCGATAAGAAGGATATATTTGACGCTTCATTGGTTTCTGGGCCTATTGTAGTAGGTTTATCTACGGCTTTTCGAAGGTACTGGGACCACTCACTCGCCTTGCACTGTCCGACACGTTATCATACCCATGTGCCCCTTAGAGCATCCATTCGCCGCTGTTTTATTCGCGCAAGCCAAGCTATCTCGCCACAATATAGAGCTGCATTGTGACCCTCCCCCCCCCCCCCCCCCCCCCCCGCCGCAGAAATAAAAGCACATACCAAGGAAAGCAAAGCTTGTAGAGCTAGCTATTCGATGAGTTCGAGGACATAAAATGCGACATAACGGGCCTTAATGAAGTTACGAGTGAAGCGTGTTCAACACTGAAAAGTGGTCATACTCATACGTTCTGCTGTAGTGGTCTTCTGAGTAGGAAAATTTGGACATAGGACTTCCTGTTCACAAGTACATCGCGGGTAACTTCAGTGAATTCTATGGCATAAACAAAAGAGCACGTGTCGTGATTAAACTAAATAAGGGATGTAAACGAAAGAATTGACTCTCGCAGCATGTGGTTCAGCGTAACAGTCGTGATACATATTTTTTGGCACTGGCGAGACCGAGATCTGCTTGCGGATCTCGGTCTCGCCAGTACGTCTGCGAGCTCCTCAACAAGGTGATGGGGATAGGGAGAGGTCCCTATCCTACTGAGTGTTGTCCTGCTTGCTGCAGTTCGCCTTAGGCGATTCCTCTAAGAGATGAGTACTGTCGAACTGAGCTGATCATATGTGGCATGTGTGCTGCGCGCTAACAATCGCTCG
This sequence comes from Hyalomma asiaticum, assembly GCA_013339685.2. Taxonomy (NCBI): domain Eukaryota; kingdom Metazoa; phylum Arthropoda; class Arachnida; order Ixodida; family Ixodidae; genus Hyalomma; species Hyalomma asiaticum. The sequence goes on from CM023484.1 coordinate 86,172,284, forward strand.
GTCGGTGTAGTGACGGGCAGACCGACTGTTGCCTTAAACGTGCGTCTAACAAGGGAGTCCACCTGGCTCTCCTCGCCTTTGTCGAATGCGTGGTACGGAAGCCCGTAGGTCACCCTATTTGTAACGAAGGCCTGAACAAGCCGGAGGGCATCCTTTTCCTACATAAGTTTTTGGGATGAGTTATTCGACGAATCATTCTGGCAATCTGCTTGGCTGTGCCCTTTGAGGTATGAGGTAGTCCATGCTCGCATAACGGGTTTATGGTTCCAATGTTATGGTAAAGCCAGTCACAGGATCACTACCTTAAGCAAACGAAAGAGAAGACAAAGGTTGCTTGCGTACTTTCATGGCGCGAAGCTACGCACCAACGCAGTCTAGTATAGATAAGGTGTGGGACGGCGTCAAGCCCAGGGCCCTTTGCGTTTGCCGCTGTCCGTGGTTCGACAGGAAAGCGCTTACGGTGAGCTCGATGTGAAATTTGAGAAGTGTTCCCTGGGCCTCACAGTACTGTGGAAGGTGTTTCATGCAGCCTAGGGCCGCGATGAAATGCGGGTGTGCTAGAGACAATGCCGAGCAGCCAAGTGCCTATGAGCTTCGATTCTTCGCTAGCCTCGCTCCACTTGTACAAACCTTAAATTTTTTTTAGGGGCGAAGCTCCTTAGGGTGTGGGTCGTTCCCTCCTCCGTATGTATGTAGCCACCTCTAGTTTAGTTTATGAATAGCTCAATAGATGGCGTTGTGTGTCCAGGTGACAAAATGCGGCTGGATGATATTCAATGACAGCAACGATCAGACCATATCAATACAGGGCGAGGAGATACCCAGAGTACGAGAGTACAAATACCTCGGGATATGGATAAATGATCGGAATAGATACATGGAAGTACAAGAAAAAGCTATGATAGTTAAAGGAGTACTGACACGAATTTTTGACATTCTCGTATTGTTGCTGTAAATGAAAGCACTGGCGTGGAAAGCCCCAAAAACAGTGTCATGGTGGCCCGCAACACAATGAATATATTTTTAATACGGCTCCCTTAAAAGCTGACTTTCGGTTTCGATTTCGAGGGGGCGGTCTTCTAGTGACGTATCAACATAGTCGGACGACGTCTGAGCCACGAGGGACAGAAATTCTTCATAGCGTCGCTGCAACTCTGTCGTCTTTGGTCAATTACACCTGAGGCACGCAAACAACGGCAATTTCACGGTCGTCCAGTGACTCTGACCGCGATTTCGGCGATTTTTAAGAGCCCGTGTTCATGCGTCATCGTAATGTCCATTGCAATGGGGCTGGCTTGCTGTGCTGGGGGACGCGAACTTTAAAACCAAATTAAAATATTTTGTACGTGTTTCCTGGCTTCCGTGTGCGGAGGGCGTTAACAATACATGGCTAGGAAACGAAAAATGTACATTTTGCGCCGCCGCAAAATCGTGTCAGTACTCCTTTAAAGGAAAGAGGAACTCCGCAATAATGAAGCATAGAGCGCTGTGGGGTTACAACAGGTACGAGGTAATTCGAGGTTTGTGGAAAGGTGTAATGGTGCCAGCACTTACATTCGGAAACTCAGTGGTGTGCATGAGGTCAGAGGTACAATCAGGGCTGGACGTGAATCAGAGGACGGTCGGACGTCTCGCACTGGGCGCCCATGGGAAGACCACAAATGAGGCTGTTAAGGGGGATATGGGATGGTCTGACATTGAGGGAAGGGAAGCTCAGAGTAAAATTAGGTACGAACAGAGATTAAGGAATATGAAAGAAAGTAGATGGGCAGCGAAAGTATTCAGGTATTTGTATAGGAAGAACGTTGATTCACAATGGAGGAAGAGAACTAGGAAGCTTACCAGTAAGTATACATCCAGTAACGAAACGGATGGGACGAAAAAGAGCGTTAAGAGCATGGTCAGAGCGGCGGAGAACTCGGATTGGATAGCTAGAATGGAGAAGAAACCGGCATTGAACAACTACCGAAAAGGGAAAGACGAAATCAAGAGAGAAAAATTTTACGATAATTCAAAGGGAAGCGCTTTACTGTTTGAGGCAAGGTCCGGTTGCTTGAGAACCCGAAGTTACAGAGCAAAATTCAATAAAGAAGGGGATACATGTACGTGCTGTGGAAAAGCTAGGGAAACGACAGACCATATTTTGATTGAATGTACAGATGTCCACCCAGGAGTAGCTGTGGACACTACCCTACAGGAGGCCATGGGTTTCAGGAGTAACAGGGGAAAGCTGAACATGACGGTGATAGATATAAGTAAAAGGCGCTTAGAGCATTGGTGGCGCAAAAGTATGGAGCAAACAAAAGCGAAAGGTAGTTCGGGTAAGATTGTTTCATCACAGAGGAACGATAATAGATAAAATAAATAGACGAAGTAAAGAATTAGTTGTGAAAATATGTGTGATTCGGGAAAAGAAATGGTTGTAAACGAAAAAGAAATAAAGCTAGAGCTTGGTGGCCCGGCCACCGCCCCGTTATAAAGGGGACGCTCCTAATATCCATCCATCCACTACCTCTAGTTTAAGAACTGCAGCATAAACTTGACTCCCCGAGTGTGAGGTACACTTAAAACTCGATTTAACGAACTAATTTGGCCCCCAAATCAGTTAATAACGAAAATTTTCCGGAAATAACTTTATGTAAAGATGAAATGTATGTAAAGATGTAAAGTGGACATCGATTATCGACCTTGACGCAGCGGTATCTACGATCCCTGCGAGAAGACGTTGACTCTTCCAACGAGTTTACCATTGCCCTCCTCAACGTTCGTTCTCTCAATGCACATGTGGACGATGTGGAACGGGACCCCATACCAACTGCAGTCGACGTGCTGTGCTTTACCGAGACGTGGAACGCCAAACGACCGTTCATCAAAGGATATGTTCCCGTCGTGTGTATCGATGAATCGGAACGTCCTGCGAGTGGTGTCGCCATCTACGTGAGGCAAACAGAAACAGCTGAAGATCTCAAACTACCACACACGAGTCAAAGCCACAACGGAGAATATGCAGCCATCCAACTCTTTGACTCTGGAATTGTCATCATGACCATGTACCTTGCACCCAACCTGTCCACCGGGAACATCAAGACATTCATACACACTGCGTTACGTCGAAATTATGGGAAGTACAAGAATGGACCATTTGTAGTAGTTGGGGACTTTAACGTGGACATCATTGACAATAATTGGCTTATGCAACATATGGCTTCTAGATATGCACTCAGATGTATATCGTTTGACCATATGAAACCTACCACGATCCGAGGAATATGCATAGACCTAGTATTTGCAAATTTTCCACTGCAACCCATACAGGAACCGCTCTCCCTTCATTTCACGGACCATAAAGCCGTCATAATGAAGGGACATCGCAAGCCATCCATCGTCTAAGAACAAATAAAAGTTGATTCGTATATATACACACACAGTGTTTCTCACGTCTTTCTTGATGATGTAGTGGGCGAACTTTCACTGAAGAGTCACGGTTTTACCGATGATTTCCCCTCAGGAGCTTCGCCCACTCATCATCATTCACCCCGTGGATATGCTGTGATTTTTTTTTGTTTCATGAAACAAAGAGAGGACTTGAGATAGCCGTACTTTTAAAATTGTCTAGTTACTTACGAAGCTTATGTTTCTCAGAGGATCGATACCATTCACTGTAGAGTTAATGATGAGACTGATCCTCACGGTGATTTTGGTTGGCTTTGAGCAAAGGACCCTAATTTTTGCAGTCCATTTCGGGAGCACAGTTAAGCGTCCGTGGGGTTAGGGGAAAGGGAGTTAAAGATGTAGAAAGGATAAAAGCCGTAGTGGAGAGCTCTGGAACGCCGCCGCGGCGGTGTAGTGGTTAGGGTACTCGGCTGCCACCCAAGAAACGGGGGTTCGATCCCGGCCGCGGCGGTCGCATTTTCAATGGAGGCGAAAATGCAGAGGCCCGTGCACTGTGCGTTGCCAGTGCACGTTAAAGAACCCCAGATGGTCTAAATTTCCGGAGCCCTCCACTACGGTTTTCTCTCCTTTCTATCGCTTTCACCCCCCCCCCCCCCACACACACACACACAAATGGACGCTTTCCCGTGCTCCCTGCATGGGCTTCAGAAATAGTCCTTTCTTAACCGAACCATAATAATCATCATCCTCTGGAAATATTGAACGCCTGGGACTTTTGAACGTGCACTGACAATGCACAGTGCAAGGGCCTCTGGCATTTCCACCTCGATCAAAAACGCAATGACATAATTGTCTGGACCTCGCTCCTACATACCAAAAGGTTACATTACTACGCTTTCTGTTTGCGATTTGGCGTTCCCAATGATCGAGAAGATGTTGTAAAGGGGGGCGCAATCAAAAACATTGCAGGGTGTGGGTAGACTGGTGCTGAATGACAAGGTGCTGAATAAGCCATATAGGCAGAATTTCTAGCCGCAATGTCCTTAGTTTCATGCGAAATTCCGTCAGTAAACTGCATTGCAATATCAGCTTATGGAACGACTCGAGATTGCTCGAGCTAGCGAGTTCATTACAAGGTGACAGGCGCAGAAGGGAATACGCAAACACGTCGGCACCTTGCACTAGTGGCACGAGGTTAAGTCACAGCAGAGCCGATGGCCTTACTCTCCCCCTTTTTCTATCCTCATCCTAACTTTCCCCTCCCACCAACTTGCTATACCCTACCGCATGCGGGCGTGCTACGCTTTTCGCTACCCCCTCTTCATTTCCCTGTTATTCACTCTCACATCACTCCTACTCAGCCTAACCTACCCTTCTCATGTCCTTGTTTACTATACTGCGGCAATGTTGGCCCGACTCTCCTCATTTCCGTCTGCTCACCCTCACTACTCTTTTACACCACGTTGCCATAGAGCCCTATGCGTTGCCCCGCAACGGTGGTCTAGTGGTTATGGAACTCGGCTACAGATCCTAAGGTCGCGGGATCGAATCCCGGCCGCGGCGTCTGCATTTCGATGGAGGCGAAATGTTGAGGCCCGTGTGCTGTGCGATGTAAGTGCACGTAAGAGAACCCCAGGTGGTCGAAATTTCCGGAGACCTCCACTACGACGTCTCTCATAATCAGAGCTGGTTCTGGGACGTTAAACCCCACAAATCAATCAAGAGCTATGCATCGGTAGGCTATGGTTCACCCTCCTTATGTCCCTTTTTCTGACCCTCGCATCGCTACTCCCCGCCCCCTTGCTATACTATACTCTACAATGCTATACTATGATTTACTCTCTGCCCTCTTTCTTTCCCTCCTCCTCAGCTTCACTTCGCTTTTCCACCTCAATGTTACCATAGTACATATTAACATACTGTTCACCACGTATAGGGGCTTTTTAGTTCCAAAGTAGCGCAACTTTTTGGCCTCGCTCTTTTGCAGATTACCTGCAGGTCATGCAGACAGCCTGTATTCGATATCCACTCTAACCCAGCTAAAGTTTATTAACACAAATGACTCGAACGAATCGTAAAGCATATTGCATCCAAAGCGTCTGGTGGCGCTGGAGACAATATTCACAATGTTGTCTGCGCAGGTGCGCCGAAAAATTCTTTCAATTTAACGATGGAGGACACTGAGGCTTTGTTTTATTATCCGTGGGGCGCGTGCACAAAAAAGACGAGTTTTTGTTAACCAAGGACCATTTACCACGATCTCAAACAGTTTCGCAGCACAAATGTTTCACAATCGTCTAACCGGCGTTTGACGTTGGCGTTCATTGACTTGTGTGGTTAAAATCGCTATTAAAGAGATATGAAAAATGTCAGTTAATACGCACTTGCTGACATCAAGTGCGTAGTAGCTGACATTTTGCCCTCTTTTAATGAATGTAATTTAGGCTGACATTTTGCCCGTCCTAAATTAATTACCCTTTCTATACTAATGTTCTTGCTCCGTGCTTCACTTGCACCTAAAGGGTCAACTGCATTTCCAGACTTCGTTTTCTCACATTTATATGAATGTACACACATATGTATCGGATGTTCAAGCACTGAATGAATGTTGTTTTGTTATTACGGAGGTTTACGTGGGCTACGTAGGTTTACGTAGGCCCAGACTAACATTACAATGCAGGTCATCGCCTTTTTTTACACGAATAACTATTTGGATAAGTGTTGAATGTCGAAAATGCCCGCGTATGATATAATTTTGTATTCGAATTAAAATACTAGTGAATGGGGCAGATGCATGCCCGAGCGCCACGCCCCTTCCCGCCCCCCGTTTGTGAAAGAGCGTTATAGTACAACTTTTTTATGAATTATTATTACGAAAATTATCAACAAAGAGCGCTTGTTTAGCTCATAGTTTAATCCTTGATGAAATGCGGAGACGCTGTGTGGGTTCTTTTCTCACAGCCATCAAATGTTCATGCTATCTTAACAACAAAGACATTGCTACGACTCTAGCTGTCCACCATATCCCAAGATCGGCGTATAATATTTGTTGATAAGGAAAGTAATTTTGACAGTTTTGGTAGTGTGCTGTGGCCTTCCGTATAATTTCGAGTAAACATCATACCATGTGACTGGAAATATCGTAGCATAGAATCGTAGACGGAAACGTTGTGTTATTGTTTCATATAAGTAGGTGCTCAACGGTTCAATATCCGCCTTGAAGAAAGAAAGGCATGCTTAACATTGAAGATCTTTTAACAGCCTACTTTATTGCTATATATGTCTGTTCTCTGCTAGCTTTTATGTGATAATTTAACGTGGGCTGTGATTCAACGTACAGCGCCTTTGAAGGAGCCTTGTAAAAATTGTACGCCAAAAAATGGCGTATTTTGAATAGTGGGAAAACATATATCTTTCTTATTTTCTATGTACCCTTGCTATTTTTAGAAGCGGTCACACCAAATTATAGAATTATTGGAGTGCCACTCGTGAACTAGTCCCCCGGGTGGTGATGCTACATTATTTGGTAACTGTGCAGTATAGTTTCGAATATTGTTAGGAACGTTCGACAGTGTGCATCCAGCACGCAATCTAACCTTCTTCTAGCGTTTGGATCAGTGCTCCTGAGGAAGTCCAGAGTACTTATGGTTATCCGGACTTGCTGCGACACATCCCTGATGTGATATCCGACGTATGGTACAACCGATGCCCACCTCGGAATACGCTTGGGACGTCATACTTACTGTCATCGGCAGCAGCAGCCTGTCTACGCCTTCTGTGTGGCAAGGGCATGTTTCATTTGTATTTCTGCAGTATAATAAACCCTTATTTTGTTTAATAAACATTTCGTTCTGACTCCGTGTCATTTTGTCTCTCCTGGAGATGTTGATGCAACAAACTTTTTAACTGAGCAACTGTATGGTCCTTGATCATTTAGTTAAATCGAAACTGTATTGGTCTATGTTGAAAATTTTATCGAGGGCTCATTGTATCACCCTTTATTTATCACTTCGTGAAATGTTGACACTTATTGAATATTGTCCACCAGAAGCTTCATGCAAATTGTTGCATCTTAGCAAGCGCAGTGGAAAAAACACGAGAGCAAGAGACACGTAGACAGGACGGACGCTAGACATCAACTGAAAATTTACTAACATAAAACGATGAAAATGTATACAGGCATGCGCAGAACCGGCAAAAAGGTGCAGACGGCACTACTAACACTGATATCTGCGATGTCGCTTCAGATACGCTATTTCTTTGGTGTGCAAGGCCAGTGACGGCGTACTCAAACACTTGTCAGCTTATGAACTGCAGTATGCCTCGTAAATTTCGCGCACTTCTTGAGCAGCAAAGCTGCGGAAGACACGGGTGCCCTTAAAGTCAGGCGTGCAAGAACAGCTTCGGCAGTGATCTGCCAAATGTCCACCCCCTGCCAATGAAATGACAGCTGCGCGATGCTCAGCCTTTCATTTATGCATCGGCCGGTTTGGCTTATATAGCACATTCCACTGGTGAGTGGGATCCCATACACCACAATCACATAGCAATCAATGAAATTTGTGGAGTGCATTTTTGTGCAGCCAGCCTTTTAAAGCCTCATTCATACGACTGCACATGCGTGCAAGCTAGCCAGGAGACGAAAAAAAAAACACTGAAATACCGCACATCCCGGCCACCTTCTTGAGGCAGTGGGAGACGTCATGCACGTTCGGAACAACCCCGGGCCGCACCATTTTAGCGTCCGGCTGGTTCGGACCAGTGTAGTTCCCATTATTTCATTCCTTAATCAAGCTTCCAGCAATGAAAGCCAACACTTCAATGGGGAAGCCAGCTCCGCGTAGGTGGAGCACCTGGAACTGAAAGCTGCACATGACCTGATGAACACAAGAATTTCTGAGAGCAGCGCGCATGCAATTTTTTTGTTATACCCCTTCTTACTATCTTAGAATGGGCCGAATCGTAGCTGAGGACGGGTTTTTTGGATCTCGAATGGTATCTCGAACGTACCTGACTTCCCTGCACACTAAGGCGGAGATCAAGAAACTAAACACATCCTGATTCAGGTAGCTCAAGCGTGAATCGGAGCCCTTTGCCGCACGACTAAAAAATGCTAAGCACTCGCTGCCCGATCTCTTCAGAAACCCCCCGCTTCGCTTCGTTTAGGATTACTAAGTAATCGTTGGGATATCTAAAAATGTTTAAAATCTTAGGAGCACATGATTTTTCGATACACGTAGAGACACGCTTGTCGCAGAAGGCTAAAAATAGATCGCTCAAAACTGGAGCAATGTATGACCCAATAGAAATTCTACCCTTTTGAAGGAAAGGAGTATCATTAAAAGAAACAGTTGCAGAAGACAGGGGAAATCTTAAGAGTTCAATGAAATTGTCAATATTTAAGCCCATAGCATTTTGAAAGGCCACAAGACCGCAGTCATCTATGCTCTCATATACAGCACACAACAGTTGCTCTTGGGGAATAGAGTAAAAGAGGTCGACAACGTCAACAGAGAAGGCATATTACGGCTGCTGAGGATGCTCATGTTTCGAAAGAAGCTAACACAGTTTTGAGAATTGGCCACAGGGTAAGGGTCATTCAATTCAAGAAAAATGAGATGCTTTTGCAGGAATTTCGATAGGGCACACTGCCATGAACGTTTGTCGGTTACAATCGCCATAAGAGGCAGGCCTTGTTTGTGCGTCTTAACCGAGAAAAACATATCTAAGAGGTCATTCTTTTTTTTGCACCACCTATGATCTTGAGATTCTGCTAGCTCATGGAATCACAAAGCCAAAGCTTTCTTCCTTAATTCCTTTCGCGAGCATTTGATAGGCAAAATTTTCTTTGTGACAGATAAATCAGGTTTTTCTGAAAACACCATCCGTAGGAAGCACAGCGAATCCTCCCTCTTTATCTGACGCCAGAAGTCATATGTTATTTTTCTTCAAAAACCTTATGGTGTCCTAAACCTGAAGTTGGACTGGAAACGCTTACGTCTAGACAAAAGGCAGTCAACACCTTCGGAAAGCACCCGGTTTTGCTCAACCGGCTCCACTCTATTCGCGACATTCCTCACCACCGAAAGCAGTTAAACGGTATTTTCACCCAACTTAGTGCAAAACTTTGGACCGTTACCTAACACGTTCATCAACTGTCTGGCAAGGGGCGATTTCCAACGAACGACACCTTCCCAGACTTGTCACACTTGTCCTCAGTGGAGGCACATTTCTTGGTTCAGGCAAGCGGCGAAGGTAGAGTTCTGGCCCACAGGAATTCAGTCACGTTCTCGGCCTCTCGTGTGAACCTACGGAACACACTTTCACCTCGCTGGTTGTGGCCGACAAGGGCAGCCGAAGGGACCCGCAGACACACCTGGTACTAAAGAATCTGGTGGCGGAGTTCCAAGCGCCATAAGTTTCAAAATTCTTCTTGAATGACGACTCGATGGCACACAGGGCGCGAAAAGCTTGAGCACCTCAAGAGGGATCAATTTGTTGGCGACGCAGAAGGTGCCCGCTCGCGCTCGGCAGGCAATTATGGCGACAACATTTACCAAGGACGCTGAAGTTGCAGAAGCATTGTGACAAAAAGTTCGGAAGGACAGGGCCCATTGTACTAGAAAGGAGACTATTTAACGCAGAAATTTGGGCTAGTTTGTGAGTGTAGAACTTGCGCATCTTAGCAAGCGCAGCGGAACAAACACAAGAGAAAGAAACACGTAGACAGGACGGGCACTAGACATCAACTGAAAATTTGCTAACGTAAAACGATGAAAATGCACAGGCATGCGCAGAACTGACAAAAAGATGCACACGGCGCTACTAACACTGATATCTTCAATGTCTCTTCATATACGCTGTTTCTTTCACGTGCAAGGCCAGTGACGCCGTACTCACGCACTGGTCAGCTTCTGAACTGATACAGTATGCCTCATAGATTTCGCGCGTTTGCTTAGCAGCAAAGCTGCGCGAGTACGGGTGCTTTTAAAGCTCAGCAAGTTGCGACCGATCGACGGTCGCAGCTTTGCAAGGGGCACTATCTCGGAACAGGTCTTGGGGATTTTTCGGGACAAGAACATCAAGTTACGCAAACTCGTGTGGTTCTCCGCTCACATGGGACGGATCGAGGGTGCCCCGCCCAATGTCAAAGAGTAGGCCCACATAGCTGCGCGAGGCCTAGTAGACCGCGTAGATACCGGGAGATGTGCCGCTGAAGTTTTGGAGAATCGGGACCCTCTCGCCTCGTATAACGAAGTGACAAAATATTTTTACCTGGAGTGGAGACAATATCTGAAACAGACCTCAGGCGCTGACACTCAGGCTGCTTCACGTCGGAGCATACCCTAACCCCGCACTGTTGTACAGGACTTATCCTGAAATATAGGCAACTAATGCATGTTCCTTATGCGCTGGTATAGCTAATCATGAACACACGCTCCGTGGAACCCCACGTTACGCGGCCGCAAAGTCATCACGCCGCCCAAACTTGCGGGTTGCTCTTACCAGCTCCGGACTCGAAGAGCAGTTAGGAGCAGCACAACACACCCGCGACGCAGCAGAGAGAATCGGTCCTGCTGTTCCGACGTGGCAGCAGCTCGCAAAATGCGGGGGCGCGTTCTGAAAGACCCTAATAAAGTTTATTCCGAAGAACCCCAATAAAGTATCTCCGTCCATCCGTCCATCCATCCATCCATCCATCCATCCATACTTCTCGCAGCCTTGGTTGGCATTACAGCCACACGGTGACTCTTGGTAGCGATCAAGTCGTTGAATCGTGGTGGTTCCATCGTGTAATCTGCGAGGGGGAGGTAATCGTTGTCGAGAAATGCTCCCTTAGTCGAAATCGAAAATGCAGGTGTGGCCAGGCTATGCCTACTCACACAGAAACAGCTTGTTCGTCGCTTCTTTGCGCTAGCCCTGTTCCCTCAAACGAGAGGGCTGCAGTTCCTGCGCCAAGTGCATAGGCGACTGTGTCTTCCGCTGTGCTCGAGCGTGCAGCCGTAATTTGCCTTGTATGTGAAAAAATGGAGAATTATGCAGAATATTTCACCGCTCAGGTTCGATAGAAATATGACAATTCGAGTATACGTAACGCCACGTACGAAGAGTCGCTCGGTAATAAGCTTTAACGGGGCGTATCAGATCTTGGAATTGCGCCTGGATTTTACGATTAAAAAGGACCTCTGACTAGCGAAGATACCTTAGTGATCGACTCTATCGAGATTTGTAGCGACAGGTACATATACGATCACCACACGAGGGTTATTCCCGTCGATGAGCCAACGTAAAATCGCTCGCGGCCGACATTCCCGCCCAAAATTTCAGAGTGCCAAGCCTCGACAAACACCGTGACGCGTTTTTCCGTACGCGGACATGATTCACTGTAAATTAGCAACTCAAACGGAAGCGTCCGGAATGTAATTGCTATAGAATCACCGGTATATTGAATCAGCGCGAAGCGACGAGAAAGAAACGGTAGTTAAGGCGGGGGGGGGGGGGGCTAGCCACGAAAATTCAACTCCCCCCCGGCTACGTCCCCGATAGCCACTGGTGAAGTTCTGATTAACCAAGAATGTGCAGCAACCCACAGATCATGACATTCAACACCAGAAAAAACGGTGCTAAGATTGATCCCTGTCGTACCCCATATTTAACTATGTTTCATTCTGAACTGCAACCTTCAAGGGGAGTGCATACTGCTATCGAGATTCAATATTCAAGCTCTAATGTTGTGACTCGATTGTGATATATACTTGGAGCTGCAACAACAGACGCCTCCGCTTTCATGACCTGCAATATCAATATTTCATCCCCCATCATGCCGCTATGTTATAATAAACCATGATGAGCAGCAATTTCCAGTAATTGGTAGAATCCCAACAAGCTTGAGTTGTGCCAGACAATTATTATATTGCCATCTAAAGTAGTATCACTTCCGCTTTTTGTGGCGGTTTATGAAAGTAGTCTGAAGTAATCTAGTTAAACAGCTAGAAGAAATTTGGAAAATTTCTGGCCTATTATTTAAACATTGTAGCTGCCGCTCCTTTCGATAAAATCAACATCCTTGTGATGTTTGACCTGAAACGTAGCCGAGTATTGACGTCTTCCCTGCTCCTCAAGAAATAAAGGTCCCCTCACCGAGGTTGCCAAAACTAACATGTATTATTCATGACTTGAGAACTTGGAGGCACGGGGGGATGTTTTCGAATGGTAGACTGCAGAGGTCATAACGACGATCCCAATTTGTAATGATACTTGTAATGATATTTTTTCTTCAGGAAATAAGGCATACAGTATAAATAATCAGCTACTCACTTCAGTTCCCCAGTGCATCTCGGCTTGGTCGACGAAACACCCCGTCCAGCGCAATGATCTACAAGCTCTACATTGCAGTCCTGCTTGCTGTGTGTGGTAAGTTCTGCTTTACTGTTAATACAAATCACATAGATTGAAACAGACGATAGAGCTCATTTAGGCTTATGTTAACCGCTGGACACTGATTTTGCTTCGCTTACAAGGCTTAGAAGCATGCACTGTCGTTCTGGCAGAAGTACAGTAGTCCTAGATACTAATGTTGATTTCCAATGGCAGATCCAGATCATGAATGTTTTTCTGCTCTGTACGGAGCAGTTACATTCCAATGGCAGATTGGGAGCATGAATTCTGTATTCCAATGGAAGATTGGGAGCAGCCGCGGATTCCGGATCGCTCCGTGGAGCAACAATTCTTGCTCCGTCTAAATCGGCGGATTTGACCGGAAGTCCGCGTGACGTCATTTGTGCGCCCGCTTCAGCCTGGCTCTCTTCCCGTCACGGCCGGCTGTTTAACAGTCGTGGGCCTCCATGGACGACAGGAAAAGCTCTTCCAGCCGTGCGCTCATGCTGTTTCTGCTAGAGAGTTTGGAGTCGGACAGTCCAAGTGCCGAATCCAGGGAGGATTCTTCGGACACAGGGAGCGAGTGAGAGGCTGCTGTGCACAAACGGGCATTAGACCCGATTTTCCGCCTGCCTGCCAAGAGTCCTAAAGTGAATGGCTTCGTCGAGGACGTCGTTCGGCGATATTCGGGCGACGAGCTACGGCACAACTCTGGTGCCTCTAGCGCTGAAAAAAGAACTTGTCTGAAACACAGCTTTCCTCTAGTTTCGTAGGCACTTCCGTTTGCCGCGGCTAGTAGAAGAGCAACTAGTTCCGGGATTTGCTACTTCATGTATACGTGCCCGTCAAGCAGCCACGGTGGCGTGCCGGCAAAGTGTGCAGAAACTCATGTGCTGACTTTCATCTGGTTCCAGGCCGCTACCATCATGGCGCCCTGGAAGAGCACCAGAACGTGCAACACTCGCGCAAATACCGGAACAAACAAAGCGCACGGAATGCTGGCATCATCCGCGTCCCCTCTACGCTAGCGCCCTCTCGCCAGATTTCCGCGTATTAAGTGCTCCCGCGGGAGCGAATGCACTCCAATGGCAGATTTGACGAGGGCGACCTTGCTCGGAGCTGCGCGCTCCGTTCGCGATCTGCCATTGGAATTCAACATAATAAAAAATGAGACTTTGGCTAGCGGTGACAGTTCTATAGACGTCTTGAACAACATTGTGCTTAGGACAACGCAAGAACTCTATTTTGCACGACAAACATTCAAACGATATGGGTGCATGCGTGAGGCACGATTAATGCCTTTAGCTATCAGGACCATCGAGATCGCGCAAGGACGTCTGTATCCGAGAATGGTTTGAGAGTTTCCCATTCTGAGGCATCTGCAAAAAGGTGCGCTTGCACTATGTCATGCCAGGTACTTCGCGGTAAACTTAGTCGTGTTCCCAGCAGGAAACTCACTGCTCCTACGATAATCCGGCTGTACAATAATCTATTTCCCTTTGCCTATCTATAGAACCGAAATATGAGATTTAAAATAAAACAAATGCGAGGATTTGGTCCGACATCCCCTGCTAACAAATAAGTAGCATCTACAGAGATTACAGAGCCCCGCCACGGTGGTCTAGTGGTTATGGCACTCGGCTGCAGATCCGAAGGTCGCGGGATCGAATCCCGGCCGCGGCGGCTGCATTTCGATGGAGGCGAAATGTTGAGGCCTGTATGCTGTGCGATGTCAGTGCACGTTAAAGAACCCCAGGCGGTCGAAATTTCCGGAGACCTCCACTACGGCGTCTCTCATAATTAGAGCTGGTTTTGGGACGTTAAACTCCACATAACAACAACAGAGATTACAGAGCCACACTACTCATACACAGAAGAACTGAAAAGTTGCGATCAAGAGAGGAGATACAATATCCCCGATGTTATTCACTGCATGCGTAGAAGTGTTCAAACACCTAGATTGAGAAGAAAAGGCGATTAGAATAGCCGGAGGATATCTCAATAATTTAAGATCAGCAGAAGACATCGTGCCCTTTAGAAATGACGGTGACGAGCTAGAAAAGACCATTGACTACCTAAACCGGGAAAGTCATAAAATAGGTCTCAAAATTAATAGGCACTATAATAAAGTTATGCTCAACAGTCTGGCTAAGCAAAGTAATTTAAAATTAGCAATTAATTCGTAGAATGTGTGAAATAATACGTATATCGGGTGAAATTACTAACGAGGACACCTACCCATGAAAAGCAAATCCTCTGTAGAATAAACATGGGGTGGAACTCGTTCTGGAGACATTCCCAAATTATGAGTGGAAACTTTCCACTGTCACTAAAGCGAAACGTATTTAATTAATGCATTCTCCCTGTACTCATCTACTGCGCCGAAACACGGAGGTTAACTAAAGGTCTAGCGACGAAATTATGGAGCACTCAGCTTCCAATGGAAATAAAAATGATAGGTTTAACTCTAAGAGAGAGAAAAGGAGCAGAGTGGATCAGCGAACAAACAGACGTAGCTGATACTCTTACATCAAATAAAAGAAAGAAGTGTAACTGGACAGGGCATATCGTGCATGAGGACAGATAGCAGATCGACGGTAAGAGCGACGGAATGGACACCAAGAGAATGAAAAGGCAACAGAGGCAGGAAACAGGTGAGATGAAGCGATGAAATGAACAAGTTCGCGGGCATAACGTGGAACCAACTCGCTCAGGATACGGCAAATTGCAAATCGTAGGGAGAGACTTTTCTCCTGCAGTGGACTTAAAATAGGCTGATGATGGTGAAGAAGATGATGATCAGCTTGCTTGTAAAGCACAAGACCGCTATATTGAATCCAGGCCATGGTGGCCGCAATTCTGTGGGGGCGAAATGGAGGAAACGCTTGTGTATTTTGCATTAGGCGCACTTGAAAGCTTTAGAGGTTGGCAATATTAGTCCGGACCTCTTCACTAGTGGAGCACCTCATAATCCTATAGTTCTGGACACCCTACGCAGTCAGATGTCAGTATGGATAAAATGATGGAATGGTGATTTGAGATGGCACCCATGAATGCGTTCGGATAATGCGTTTATGATGGGTCTTCACGGTGTACTTCGCCACGGTGGTGCAGTAGTTACGGCTCTCGGTTGCTAACCGGAAAAAAGTGGACTTCCCTACGAACGCGGCGGCATAATTTCCTTGGTAGCGAAAGGTTAGATGCCCGTGCATTATCATTTGTTTTTCGTGCACCTTGAGGTACCGAGGCGGTCGAACTCTTCGATGCCGTCGACGACGGCGTGCCTCAAATTCGCTGCCTTGTTTTGCCACGTGCATTCCCAGTGATTATTCTGATTAATGTGTTGCGTTAGCCAGCGTACCATGTCTACACGAAGGTTGTTGACTGATAAATGCTATTGGCAGCCGGAAAGATCCGAATGGAATCCTCCCAGCTGAGGGTGGTACCGGGCATTGATTGGCACTTTGTTTCAAAAATAAAGTTTAAGTCTTATTTCCTTCCTCTTCTCGCTTGCCTTGAAATGGCCTTAAGGTTTACCTCAAGGCCCCCCATTTACCTCAAGGTCTTCAAATGGCCTTGAGGTAAATGCAAGGGCGGCTTTCTTGGCTATCATACTTGATTGTCCTGGTCCTCAAACTAGAAAATCAAGGTATGTTAAAAAAAAGTCATCCGTGTGGTCAACCGAGTATGTAGGACATTCAAACGGTCCAAAATTTCGCCGATTTCTCGCACGTTCTCATCCGAGAACGAGCATGAAATCGGTGAAATTTAGGACCGTGAGGCCGAAGATTGCGAACTCTTTGTACTAGACCGCGTTATATACACTTGTCACCGGCCAAACAAGGTAGCCAGAAAAAGGTAGCTTCCATGTTCTTTCAAAGGTCCCTTAAATATGCTACCGACGCCGTACGTTCTAATAGACCGAAGTTTTTGTGTCCATGCCAATAGCGACGCAGCAAAAGAGACACAGGGCATTGTTGCTATTAAATGATAGCAGGAGGCTGCAACCCTACGCTAGACTTAAGGCCACCCAGAACGGCGCGCCCAGCAAGCAAGAGTTGCAAGCGCTCCATGCACGTGCCCACGGCAAGCCCACTGTCCACTTTGGGCTTGCCACATTGGAGAGGGGTGGGAGGGGCGGCGAGGGTGGCTGGCAATGCCGCCTGTGTGGAAACGTGCACGTGCAAGCTTCAGGCCTGTGTAGTATAATCGGCTCATGAGGTTTCGCGAGAGCGTTACTCGTAGAATCTGTAGCGATTGTGCTCGGTGAGCAGCCGTTCCATGCTTCTGTCGACTCTCGATTGCGGAAAAGCTTGCGCTTGTGCAGTTAAGCCTCTATTAGCTGGCCTGTGTCTGCATTTTAGCAGTCGTGTTAACCATGCAAAATCTAATTGCTACCTGAAAAATTGGAGCCCAGGGCACCCTCTATGCCTAGAAGGGGTGACCTGACTGACATATACACGAATCCGTAGAGACAGGCTACCATATATAAGGAAAATATTGTATGTCTGCATACATAGTACATTGCTTCTATTTTCGACGGTGCTATATAGCGTTCTTAAGCAACGCAATAATCTGAGTAATATGTCAGAATAACGTGAACACAATATTTACTCATTGAATGCTTGGCTTGCAGGTTCCAGTACATCGGAAGAGGACTACGGTATGTTGGACTACAAGCAATGATCATACACTTCCATTAAGAGAGATGGCGACATGAATTCGCGATGTCAGACTGTATATGCAATTTCCTTTGGTGAATGCGTTCGCTAAAGCACTTACCCGCGTGTCTGTGCTATTTATAATCTGTTATCCAGTATACAACAAGTACATCCACTGGTATTGCGAAAGGTATTGTGTCAACAATAACTTGTTCATCTATGGTTATTAATTGTAATGGTTATTTATGCCAGTTGTCTTCAAGGGCATTTGGTGGCCGCGCTGCAAATGTAATAGTATTATTCGGTTTATTCTAAGGAGTTGTATGCATTAATGTCGGGCACGACAGTGCACATTATTTTTGATGAATAACACATCTCAGTACTTCTGAACCAGGAGAAAAAACATGTTATAGCTTCACGGTGCCATATGAGATAAAAGAACGATTTCACAGATAATTCATCTGCGAGTTGTCGTGAAAAGTGTGTTATGTGGGCTGCATTGATTCACCTCGGAATGAATTTGGCATCACGTGATTGTAATTTGCCCGCTGTTAAGGATATATCAGTCATGCGTAGCTCATACCTGCACTACAGTTTGACAACACCATACGGTGGCAATGAAATTATCACTCCATGTATTTACCAGTTAATTTCCACTTGAGGCCACTTAGGCAGCACTAGCACGTTGTGGCACATCGTCAACGAGATTGCGCCCACTTAGAGCGGAAGCACCTGCGTACACCACCTTAGACGTTACAACTTGGGAGACAAGCTGGCCATAATTACCCTTATATTCATTTAAGCTTCGTTTGCGGGCCCTCTCAACTCCTCCCTTGTTCTAGCATTTAACATCGCCTACACCTAGGCTCCACGTCAATTCATTATGGTACAATTTGTTGAGGGGTTAGGGTAAATGTACCGTTAGATGCTAACGCGGGTGACTACGCGTCAAAAGCCGTGACGATGGCCTAAAATAACAGTGCTTTGAGCTCGGTGTGCTTATCAGAGTCCTAGAACCAGCTGGTAGTGCTAACATTCACGTTGAACTTCTGTGCTACGGGAGAACTAAGTGAAACACGGAAGAAGAATCAGTTTCTACCGATTATCTTCATTTCCAGATTACAGCAGCGCTTGTCCTGTTCCTGTAATGTTCACCGCATCCAACAAGGTACGCTGTTTTCTAACGTTTCCTTCATCGTAATGTGAGGCGTGCTCGTCAAGGTATTTAAGCACATGTGCCGCACCTGCGATGGCTCTCGCAATATAGAAGAAACATTAACATGCCCAGATTTGATTGCCACAGCTTATGATGCAGAACCCATATTTGTCAAAGGCACCTTTCTCTCCTTGAATGTTCGTTAGCAGTGGCTATTCATCGAAAGAAAAATGCTGAGAAAAGAAGGAACCTGACCATCGGTTTTTGGTCTGGTATTGGAATATGACATCTGTTGAAGAAACTGCGAAGAAAACACGGATATGCAACTTGTTGTTTTGGGGACAGTTGGACGGACACCTGGAAGAAAGAAGTGTGTGTTAAAACATCTCGTTCGTACAGAGAGTGCATAATGATGAAAGGTCGTATGACTAAGAGAAATGGTAAGTCATCGCGTCAACAGCTTGACAGCTTCGCCGGTTAGGTCACAACGAACGATAAAAGAACGACGGTCTTCACGGCGTGGAAATGACTTTAATTTCTTTGCCTGCTTTGCAGCCCACTGACTCTTCACCTTCGGTTTATGTTCTGTTCTTTTTTCTGCCCATTTCTTTTTCTTGCCCTCTGTTGGCTACATACTTTACAGCGGGGATTCTCAAAATGGGGTTCGTGAAGCCACTTTAGTGGTTTCGCCACACTAGAGCGCGAACACACACACACACACACACACACACACACACACACACACACGCACACACATATATATATATATATATGTGTGTGTGTGTGTGTGTGTGTGTGTGTGTGTGTGTGTGTGTGTGTGTGTGTTTGTGTGTGTGTAACCCAGTAAATGTTTCTGCGGAGTCAGACGAATATGAGGAATATATATATATATATATATATGTCAACAAGATTTTCTTCTGGCTACCGTGAAAGAATTATAAGAACTTTGAAGTAAACTGCAATGTTAACAGATAAAAATTTTCTTTATTCCTAACGTTTCGGCTGGGGGACCAGCTTTCTTCGTAGGTTTAAGTCGAATGAGCATAACGGCCATCCGAATACAAGTGCAAAGGCAGAGTTACAAGTGAAAGGAGGAGGCAAACCAACAAACAAATATATAAACAAATAAACGCATAAGCTAACAACGACTAACGTGGGTGGCTCAAAGGGAAGGAGACAGACGACATGAGGAGAGGGCAGAAACGATCTAGATATGGAGGACACCGGAGGTGCAACGGCTGGTTCTTTAATCGTTGCCACGTGTGAACTATCGAGCCACGTGAACGGCTTGAGTGGCAAGGCAGAAATGAGAAACAAGCTGGGTGCAGGCTTTGTGCGAGGAATGCGAAGGAACGAAGAAGGAAAAGGTGAAAAAGGAGAGAAAAATTGGCCGCGTATCTCCGTGCTTCGCTGCAAATGCCGTCGAAAGACGATAGCCTTCTACCGGCCGTACTACATGAGTCCCGTTTCGCGTGTTTCGATTCCCCCCGAGGAGTTGCGCAAGCGAGAGGGAAAACGAAGAGACGCGAGGAGAGAAAGGGACTGGCCGGAGTGGCGGGCGGCCGTTCCCTGCCTTCCGTTCTGCACGATGGATGGATGGATGGATGCTACGATCTTCCCCTTTGTAACGGGGCGGTGACATGTGCGCCACCAGGCTCATAAGAAGATTTAAGAACTTTTTTTCCTCTCTTTAAATTTTCCTCGTGCCTTTTAAATTTACTTCAATCAAATCGATCATACCATAGCAAAAACGGAATTTCATAGCCCAGTTCCCTGCCCCTTACGGCAGAAATTCCATAAGGGCGCCATGTGGCCATGGTTACGGGAAACGCAAGAAGCTTGCCTAGTACAGGAAACGTCCGCTTTTGCGCATCCTAACA
Organism: Hyalomma asiaticum; assembly: GCA_013339685.2. Lineage (NCBI taxonomy): Eukaryota > Metazoa > Arthropoda > Arachnida > Ixodida > Ixodidae > Hyalomma > Hyalomma asiaticum. The sequence continues at coordinate 86,192,752 of CM023484.1, forward strand.
AGCACTAAGGTCTTTAGAATTACGCATCTATGTATTTTCTACTAAAGGAACACACCGTCCAATAGATGCGTATTGATGTTGCGCCTCAGATATGCGTAATATTTGCTTTTTGGCCGCCTGTGTTCAGAAGTATGAAGGTAGCCACCAGTTCAAGCTGGGTGGTCGTTGAGGAAGGGGTTCACCTTTCGCAGCAGGAAAGACACACTAACCCACACGCACACACACACACACACAGACAGACAGACAGACAGACAGACCAAAATTTCTGCGTTGAAGTATCCCAAGAAAGACTATCGTCTTTAAAAAGGAGTAAGTGGGCCACCCAGAATAATGAGCCTGCGGTAAGAGTCGAGAGAGCAAAACGCGGCGGCATGCTCGAACAGGGCGACGCGCTCCACCTGCATGTAGTTTCTGGCCTTCTTGAACAATAGATAAGGTCGGGCGCGACACAAACGAGGGGGAAAAAAGTGAGAGAGAAAAAAAAAGGGGGGGGGGGTAAGAAATATTGGAGGAAGTACACGTTAAACACAGTGGGAGTGATATTTTACTTTATGTGCTGTCGACACCAGTTTAGCTATAGCCAAATAATAAATATCGTTTTTTGACTGTTACGATTGGTTGCGTAGGAAAGCGAGCCGCCATGGGCTCTCGTTAACTCCATGCGAAAACGATCTGAATTTATTTACAAAGAAGGATTCGCGCTCTTCGCACTCTCGTGTGTGCTGAAAGCCGGATTGTAGAAGCACAACCCTGATGCGTTCAAAAGAGTGACCGGGCAAGTTTATGTGTTTGGAAAATGGCAAATTAGGGAGGCCGGTAACATGTGCCCTGTGATTGTTGAAACGCAGGCGGAACGCGGTTTGTGTTTTGCCAATATATTCCTTTTTGCAAACTTCACATCGGATTTTGTATATGACGTTGCTCGAATCACAATTAAGATCATCCTTAATATCATAAAGTCAGAATGAGAGGCTTCGGCCGTACTTGTGGTCACCATGTGCGGGCACACTTTGCATCGAGGTTTCCCGCATGGTCTGCCCCCTTTGTGGCGCTCAGACCTCTGTGTTTTTGCCCTAACGAGTACGTCTCTTAGTGCAAAAACACAGAGGTCTGAGCGCCACAAAGGGGGCAGACCATGCGGGAAACCTCGATGCAAAGTGTGCCCGCACATGGTGACCACAAGTACGGCCGAAGCCTCTCATTCTGACTTTATGATATTAAGGATGATCTTAATTGTGATTCGAGCAACGTCATATACAAAATCCGATGTGAAGTTTGCAAAAAGGAATATATTGGCAAAACAGAAACCGCGTTCCGCCTGCGTTTCAACAATCACAGGGCACATGTTACCGGCCTCCCTAATTTGACATTTTCCAAACACATAAACTTGCCCGGTCACTCTTTTGAACGCATCAGGGTTGTGCTTCTACAATCCGGCTTTCAGCACACACGAGAGTGCGAACAGCGCGAATCCTTCTTTGTAAATAAATTCAGATCGTTCTCGCATGGAATTAACGAGAGCCCATGGCGGCTCGCTTTCCTACGCAACCAATCGTAACAGTCAAAAAACGATATTTATTATTTGGCTATAGCTAAACTGGTGTCGACAGCACATAAAGTAAAATATCACTCCCACTGTGTTTAACGTGTACTTCCTCCAATATTTCTTACCCCCACCCCCCTTTTTTTTTCTCTCTCACTTTTTTCCCCTCGTTTGTGTCGCGCCCGACCTTATCTATTGTTCAAGAAGGCCAGAAACTACATGCAGCTGGAGCGCGTCGCCCTGTTCAAGCATGCCGCCGCGTTTTGCTCTCTCGACTCTTACCGCAGGCTCATTATTCTGGGTGGCCCACTTACTCCTTTTTTCTCTCCTTTTTCACCTTTTCCTTTTTCGTTCCTTCGCATTCCTCGCACAAAGCCTGCACCCAGCTTGTTTCTCATTTCTGCCTTGCCACTCAAGCCGTTCACGTGGCTCGATAGTTCACACGTGGCAACGATTAAAGAACCAGCCGTTGCACCTCCGGTGTCCTCCATATCTAGATCGTTTCTGCCCTCTCCTCATGTCGTCTGTCTCCTTCCCTTTGAGCCACCCACGTTGGTCGTTGTTAGCTTATGCGTTTATTTGTTTATATATTTGTTTGTTGGTTTGCCTCCTCCTTTCACTTGTAACTCTGCCTTTGCACTTGTATTCGGATGGCCGTTATGCTCATTCGACTTAAACCTACGAAGAAAGCTGGCCCCCCCAGCCGAAACGTTAGGAATAAAGAAAATTTTTATCTGTGAACATTGCAGTTTACTTCAAAGTTTATATATATATATATATATATATATATATATATATATATATATATATATATATATATATATATTGGGCTAATGTACTGCGATGGAGTTATCTTTGCCACAATAGCTTAGTAACATGTTTCTACTTACCCCGAAATTACAATATCGTAATTACGAATTGGGATAACTGCCCCTATGCTTTCCTAGGCTTCAATGTTTGTTGTTTCATTAAGTTGTTTCTAACAGATAAAGCGAGCACTTGACCCCCTCCTTTTCGTTATTTCATAGCTTGAGCCTCGTTGCGGTAGCCTTGGTGCATATGAGGGTTTATTGGGTAGCAGCCACCTCGACATAGGATCACGTTCTTCGTGACGCCTGCTGGCAGTAAGAGTGTGCTACACTCGCCGCCATGGCTACGAGTGGCGCTGCCTAACATTCCCAAGATTGCATATACATAAATACCCAATAAAGTGGACGAAGGGACGACCGCCTTCGTATCTCAGTGGTAGAGCATCGAATGCGATATCCGAAGGTCAAGGGTTCGGTTCCCACCGAAGGCAAGTTTGCCTTTTCGTTCACTTTAATTCCATTCTACTTACGCTAAAATTACAATATCATATTTACGAATTGGAATAACTTCCCCTATGCTTGCCTAGGGTTCAATGTCTGTTGTTTCATTAACTTGTTTCTAACAAATAAAGTGAGCTCTTCACCGTCTTTCGCTATATATATACATATATAATGAAGCGTCTTAATGCAGTAATTTATTGTGTTTTATTAACCAGTTTCCTAGTTATTGCGTTCTCTTGCGGGTGCCGCCATGCACGATCGCGCGACCACGCGCACGAACGACCGGGTGCGCAAACTTCAGTTACGTATTCCTGACGAACACCCTGAACAGGGAGTCGAAAGACTGCTTTCCTCTTGCAAACGAGTTCGCGAAAGATGGTAACTTCCGTAAAAAAAAAACCGCAGCTAGCTCGACAACAGAAACCTCCCAGCTCTAAGGAAGACCAGCTCCCCACTCGAAATGTCGGCGGCGAATGATTTAAAAAATGGGCATTGTACTTGAAAGTGCCCCAGCTGTGACAGCGTTCCCTAACCAAAACAGAACTCGCCAAGTGTTTGTCCCTATTGGCTGATATATGTAGAATTGTGGCTGTGGAGTAGTACAGAAGTGATGACGTACTGTGATATATACCGGATTACGATATATATATATATATATATATATATATATATATATATATATATATATATATATATATATATATATATATACACACACAAACTGCATCATATTCATAATGCTACTTGCGTGCATGCTTCCTTATCACTAGCAATTTTCATTCTTCACCCCAATAGACGGCGGCAATCAATTGCACTGAGCCATGCGAATCCGGAGCGGGGCCTGCTCTCCCCACGGGTACCCTGTGCGTGGTGAGTGCTTATACTAATAATCTTACATGTTTCTTTTTCTTTTCAATTGGACCGCTGTTCCTGTCCGAAGGCGTAGCAGACGTTATGACTTGCAGCGGATACACCTGGATAGAACAAACCTTCTGGAGTGTTTCGAATTCCATTTGGGATATTACGCAAGACGCGAGTGGTTGAGTTCTTTCCGAAACCCAAGTAAGCAACAGCGATAACGATTTAATGTAGAGTGCCGCACATATCAATGCAGGCACGTTTCAGCGGCATATCAGATGATGAGGTTTTAGAATAAGGTAAGCAACGTTTGCTTTCGCTGCAGGAGCGAAGAGGCGTTCTAGGTTATTTTGGAACAGGGATTCTTTTAGGGGCGAAGCTCCTTAAAGCGGCACCCGTTCGTCCCTCGTCGTAGTCGTCGTAGTGAGTAACCAGTCTTACGCTTTGACCTCGAAGGTGGTGCCGGTGGGAGATTTCTCCTGTGCGTTGTTGAACAATAAAAAATTCGCAGCGTGCGCGTTAACTAAAAGCCGAATTCTTCTGTCTCTCATTCCCCATTAGCAGCCATTGGCAAGTTCCAGTAGGATTGTTGTTTTGTGGGGTTTAACGTCCCAAAACCAGCTCTGATTATGAGAGACGCCGTAGTGGAGGTCTCCGGAAATTTCGACCACCTGGGGTTCTTTAACGTGCACTGACATCGCACAGCACAAAGTTCCAGTAGGAAACGTTAGTAGAAGTAGAAGTGTAAGTGTTAGCTAAAAGCCGACTTCTTCTGTCTCTCATTCCCATTAGCAGCCATTGTTTACCTCCAAGGTAGTGCCTGGTGAGATTTCTCCTGTGCGTGATTAAACAATAAAAATTTTGTTCAAAACGCCGTTGATTGATGAAATAAACCAACGAAAGATGCCAGATGTTTTCTAAAAGCAAAACGAAAAGACGCCAGATGTTTCTAAAGCAAAACGAAAAGACGCCAGCTGCTTAACGAAAGACGCCAGGTGTTTTCTAAAGCAATGGTTTTATATTCAAAACCATATCGCGATACAGGTTTGTCAATCGTTTCACGTCAATTTTATCTGGCGAATTAACGGAAGAAATTTCACGGTTTAACCGATGATTACTCCTAGGAGCTTCGCCCAATCTCATCATCATTCACCTCGTGGATCTGCCGTCAATTTTTGTTTGACAGCTATTATTTAGTGCCATACAGTGCTCGAGGCTGCTGCCTCACATCTTCATACCTTTCTCATGCCTCGCCAGAGTCTTGAAGCCGGTCCGTAACCTCCAGCCATTTTTCCTGGTCCGCTCAGGCATGTCGAGAGCCGCAGGTGTGGATGGTTTCCAACCATACGTCGGCGTCGTCCTCAGATCCGCAGTACTCCTGTAGTTCCCACGCAGCGGGTGGTAGGGGGGCGGTTCACCCGGAGGTCAGGTACGTCCAGGAAAAAGGTCGGTGTGGGAGGTGCGTGCAGGTCCATATGAACTCTGCCGTGCTGTTGTATGAGTGGCCCGAGAAGCCAGCAGGAATCACGTTGGCATAGTATGCGGCCATCGCAGCTCTCACGACGTTGAGATCATTCACTCAGGGTACATAGACAGCATCCCTCTGCAGCTCTGCTGCTGAAACAATCCCAGCCACAGGATTCATGCCGTAGGAAGCATGTAGAGCATTTCACGGCGACGTGATTCTGTCACCTGGCTCACCATTACGCGGTATTGCTAGGTGGGTGAATTTGTTCCCCGGAGCAGCCGTCACCGGAAGGCATGAGGGGCGCGTGAGGCGGCAGCAGGTTGGCGGATATCATGGCGCTGGAAGCGCGGACAGCATTCAGTAGCGAGAAAAAAGCCGCCCCGCTGTGGACCCACGAGGACGTGCGGCTCCCGCAACAACATTGGAGGCGTTATCAGAGCATCGGACACGTTATCCGAAGGTGGTTGGTTCGGTTTCCACCGAACGTAGGTTTGTCTTGTCGTCCACTTTAGTTCTTTTTCACTTACTCCATAATCGCACTCTCACAGTGAAGAACTAGAATAACTTCCCTTATGCTTTCCTAGGCTGAAATGTGTGTCGCTTCATTAACTTGTTTTTAATAAATAAACGAGCCCTTGACCACTTCCCTCTCGTTATATATATATATATATATATATATATATATATATATATATATATATATATATATATATATATATATATATATATGCACAAGAAAGAGCTACGCACTTCCGCTTTAAGCGCACTGCTGCCGACACGGCTTACTATTATAAAAGGTGGCGGGCTGTCAATAGTGTGTGGAGGTTTACGCTTAACATTTAGGTAGCTACAGACTGAAACACACCCGAGAAGTTTGTGCACAGGAAGCGACCAGTAATTTAGATCTCATGGTTCTAACTCTGTTAACCGCCAGCTTCCGAAACATTTCTGCGAGATCTAAATCTACCTCTCAAATTCTGCATACATGAGTTTTTCTTTTCTTGTTGATGATTGTTTACCGCGGGTAGTGCACTCTAACTACCTGGAATATCTTCAAGCTTGATTATTAGTTCTTGATTAGAATCACCTGCAGGCTATCAGCTGCTAAGATATGTGTGTTATACAAATGAACTCTGGCATTAATCTGCGAAATGAACATATTCGAATTTTATTTCAGAATGCCACAATACCACCACTTAATTACGGCATGAATATAAGCTACATATGCCTGCTTGGCAACTGCAACGGCGGGGTATGCACCAGCAACAACAAATGGGAGATGTGCTGGCTTTAATAAAAGCTTCCGCGAGGCTGTACCGTGTGGAACTTGGAATGTAATAAAATTATCATCAGTGAAAGGGCTGAACTTTGCTTCTAAATGTGTTCTAAAATTAACACGTGAGCTCCCTGTTCCGGGAAACTTAAAGTTTTGTGAAGCAGTGTTTTAATTTTAGTGGCCACACATGTTGTGAACACTCATCGAAAAAACAAATGCTGTTGCGTCATTTATGATATTTAGGTATAAAAAAGATCACAGTCAGCAACACTCCAGCAAAGCAGACGTGGAAACGTGCCCACAGCTACTTCCCCAGGCAGGTGAATGTCAGAAATCGTGACAGCTGGCAGAGTGATATTGAACAGTTGCGGCGTGCCCTCAATATGCCTGATTCTGCGTCATATCGAGAAGTCACGCTCTCGCCAGTAGGGTGAACGAATAAATGCGATAGCAAAGCATGGAACTGGGTAAGGCCGTTAATATAGCGGCCACGTGCCTCTAAATTGCGCAACTAACTGCGGGTTCCTATTCTGCGTTGTGCGGCATTGTGCCTAACGTGCAGCTACATGTTGTTTTTGATTGTGGATTGTGGATGCGCATGCAAGCGCCCTTTTTCTTCTGCGTGAATAGCCTTTCGCCGAAGACGTACAGCTGCGCTGTAGAAATACCGTCGAGGAGACACGTAAAAGACGCGGCGACAGCACAGCGCCAATCTAGAGCTACGGGCAAACAAGTGCCCCCTTGGTAGAGCGCAGCTCAGAAATCCTGGCACGTTGCCAGCTTCAAGCCCTGCATATAGACCGTTTTCTTGTGGGCGCCGCCATGTTGCCTAGTGGGCGGAGCGGCCTCCAATCTGGCAACCCACCGGCAACACTACCTCATGCCTGTCAGTCGGGCTACTGAGTGAAAGAAAAAAAGAAACGGACAAAAGAAAAAAAAATCCGCGCATATCCTCGGAGTGATTGATGATGAGTGGGCGAAGCTCCGGAAGTTCATCGTAGATCGTGCAGAGTTCCGGATTCATTTAGTTAACGCGCACGCTACGAATCCTTATGGTTCAACTACGCACAAGTGAAATCTCCCACCGGCACTTCATTGCAAGTCAAGATACAGTGCCTATATATATATATATGGGTGGCCGGTGAACGGTTCTCCAGCGCCAGCAGTCGGTATTAAATGCGAAGCATTTCTTAGCGAACTTCGGCGAGTTTGAGCGTATCTATCTATCTATCTATCTATCTATCTATCTATCTATCTATCTATCTATCTATCTATCTATCTATCTATCTATCTATCTATCTATCTATCTATCTGGCCGCCTACGATTTTGTGCTCTCCTGGCCGTTTCGGTAATGGGATGTTTACGAAAATTGGTATGCCACGAAATGATTGCATGGCAAACATAAATGACAGGTGATAACATGAAAAGCATTACATGCATTTCATGGGCGACATGATTTACATGCCACGGTCTTGGTGCACTCCTGGTCGTTTCGTTAATGGGATGTATACGAAAATTGGTATGCTACAACATGATGCATGACGAACCTAAATGACAGGTCATAACATGAAAATCTTCACAGGCATATCATGAGCGGCATGATTTACATGCCATGGTCTTGGTGCTCTCCTGGCCGTTTCGTTAATGGGATGTATACTAAATGTGGCATGCCACAACACGGCTGCATGACGAACATAAATGGCAGGTTATAACATGAAAAGTATTACATGCATGTCATGGGCGACATGATTTACGTGCCACGCGTTTCGTTAATGGGATGTATACCAAAATTGCTATGGCACAACACGACTGCATGACTATCATAATGACAGTTCATAATATGAAAATCATGACATGCATGTCATGGGCGGTATGA